>CP106729.1:65742880-66261725 GCA_025506655.1 Gossypium rotundifolium | reverse complement strand
TAAAATGACCCTAAATAATTACACACATTTGATACCCACATATCCCACTACCACCAACCGAAATGCCACCCCCAAAGCCCCATATTCGGCCAACTCTTCCTCTCTCACCCAAATCCCCTCTTTTAGCTCTCCACCACTTAGTCAAACATCTTGACCAAGTCTTCCTCCTATCCTTCCAGAGTCCAAATGCCGCCCAACTCTCCCACTCCCTTGACGCAAAAAGCAACCCCCAAAGTGCTTCTATTGCAACTCGAACCTTGCCCCACTAGCTCCCTGAGGCGTCACTCCCCTGTGCACTAAGTGGCGCCTCCCAAGCCACTTCACCACATCAATTCTTGTGTCCTAAACTCCACAAAAGAACTCTTAAGGCCTATCTCCCCTAGTTCCCTCTAAAGGCTCTAAACCAAAAATTTACCTAAGGTCCAAACTTAGCCTTATGATTTTCGAGACCCCCAAACACATACAAACATCATATAGAGCACACTACCACATACATGTAACTTAGAAAAAAACAAGACCCCAAACCCTGGATGTTACAGGACTGCTATGTGCCTCTCATAGGATAGACTGCCTCAAATCAGTATCCCTCGGCATACAAACTCTCCCACGAAAACATAGTACTTTGTCACTATTCAACCCAAAATCCGCAGTCTCTTTCTTCTCAACCAGTCAAAAATGAGTAACCAACGATTCATCCAACAACTGCTTCTCCTTAATCTAATCAGTCCAGGTAGGTCTTACTTGGAGTTCACCAATAAACTGCCATCCTCAAATAGGCTGAGATGAGCAAACCTTGTTCTCAGATCAGATACGACCTTACGGCTCAGTGCATCCACTACTACATTAGCTTTACCCAGATGGTACTCAATCGAGTAATCATAATCCTTAAGCAACTCTATCCATCTTCGTTGCCTGAGGTTCAAATTTTTCTAAGTAAGGAGATACTTGAGGCTCTTATGGTCTGTGTAAATAGTAGACTTCTCACAGTATAAATAATGCCTCTAAATCTTCAATACGAATACCACTGCAGCTAACTCCAAGTCGTGAGTGGGGTAATTAGTCTCGTGAGGCTTCAGTTGGCGATACGCGTATGCAACCACCTTACCTTCTTGCATCAACACACAACCTAAACCAGTGTGCGATGTATCACAGTAGATAATGAATTTTTTCCCAAACTCTGGCTGGATTAATATCGGGGCTTCAGTTAGAACTTTCTTGATTTTTAAAACTCTCTTGCTGTTTATCAGTCCAATTAAATGGTTCCCCTTTATGCAGCAACTTAGTTAGAGGTGTAGCAATCAATAAAAACCCCTCCACAAAACGTTTGTAATACCCAGCCAGACCTAGAAAACTTCGAATCTCAGATACAGTCTTTGGTGGTTTCCAATCCAATACGATTTTAATTTTTCGAGGATCAACCCTAATCCCCTCGGCAGACACCCGTGACCCAGAAATGTCACTTCAAAACTAGAACTCACACTTGCTGAACTTAGCGTATGGATGCTTTTCCTCAGAAGTTGCAAGACAATTCAAATATGTGCACCATGATCCTTCTCGATTCTGGAATACACTAGGATATCTTTTATAAACACCACTACAAACCGATCCAAATAGGGTTGGAATACTCAGTTAATCATATCCATGAAAGCCATTGGTGTATTGTCAACCCAAACGACATAACTAGAAACTCGTAATGACCATAACGAGTCTTGAGCGCAGTCTTATACACATCTACCTCCTTAAACCTTAATAGATGGTACCTGGATTGAAGATCTATTTTGGAGAAAATTGACGCTCCTCGCAGCTGGTCGAACAAATTGTCTATCCCTGGTAAAGGGTACTTGTTCTCAATCGTCAGTTTGCTCAGTTGACGATAATCGATGCACATGCATTGATCCATCTTTCTTCTTCATGAATAGCACTGGTGCCCCCATGGAGACACATTCGACCGAATGAACCCTTGGTCCAGTAGCTCTTAAATTTAAGCCTTTAACTCCACCAGCTCCTTCAGTGCCATCCTATAAGGGGCAATGGACACCGAAGCTGTTCCCAGTAGGAGCTCGATACCAAATTCTACTTCATGATCTGGGGGCAACCTAGAAGCTCTTCAAAAAAAAACATTCAAAATCTCCTTAACAGGTCTGACATCTCCAACAGAAGGACCCTTAGAATCAAAACTACTGACATAAGCTAAAAATGTCGGCCTTTAATACTGAGATTATATTAGACAGGTAATCCCTTCGCTCCCCAACACAACCACTTCCTCATCCTCAATAGACTTCAACACCATAAGCTTAGCAGTGCAATCTAAATTTGCACGGTATTTCACTAGCCAATCCATGCCCAAAATAAGATCGAATTCGCCAAATGAAAGTTTCATCAAATCTGCCGAAAAGATAACCCCTTGAACCTCTAGAGGCACGTCTCTAAATAGCTTATTCACTTTGACTGACTGTCCTAGTCAGCTTATCATCATCATTTCACTATCAGTAATTTGAACTGAAAACCCAATGTCCCAGACACAGTGCATGCAACATACAAATGTGTAAACCCAATGTCAATTAAAGTAGTGTATGGTATATTATAAATTAGGAACGTTCCAGTTATGACGTCCGCAACGTCGTCATCCTCTCGGCGACAAGCAGCATAGACCAAACCTGGCTGTCTCACCTCCGTATTACCAGCACCTCTACCCGTGCTCATCGACCTCGTCCTAAACCATTCCCCCTCTAGCCTGACCACAGCCTCTCGGTGGCTATTGACCACCTCTAACTGGTTTAACATGACTGATAAACCATAATATGTTCATATTTTATCCCACATTTAGCATACTTTTGGATGATTTATTTCCTGAATTGTGGAATTTGGTTTTCCTAATCCTTTAATTTCATGTTTTATACTTAAGAAAGCACCGGAGGATGAAAAGAATGAGAAACGGGCTGAAAACGAAGAAAATAGGCCAAAGTACAAATTGCACACAGCTTGGGCCCGAAACACATGACCGTGCCTCCTTACCAGATCCGACCACGGCCAGGCCCCGAATCACAGGGCCGTGCGACACGGGCGTGTCCCTGCCACAGCAAAGAAGAGTTCCATTAAGATTAGGGTACTTAGAGGCAAAGAAAGACATCCCAAAAGCCTATATAAACACCCTAGAGGCCAACATTAAAAGGCGTTCAGGTAGGCCAAGGAGTCGAGCCAGAGAGACCGAATTGTGGGATTCACTCAAAGAAAGCCAGTTGATCCATCTCAAGAAGCCAGAATCATACTCAAGACTGAGGATCTTTCCTTCAATTCCTTTAGGGGGTTTTAGGGTTTTTCTTATGTTTTGTTTTATATTTTCTTCTAAGATGTTTTCTTTTATGATTATGAACTAAACCCCTCAAATACCTAAGGGGGATGAAACCTAAGACGGGTCTTGTTATTGTTTTCTGAACTATATGATAAATACTTGATTTGTTCTTAACTATGTTTTCTTAATTCTTATTTTGTTATTTCAAGATTGATTCAAGTATTGATGTGCTTAGGCAAAGGAGGAATATTCTCTATTTAAGAGTAGATCTAGCATAGTTAAGCGGAGTTGATCACAACCCTAGAAATAGGAGGACAAAAATATGTCAGATTAGGGTCAAACCTTAAATGGGAGTCCATAGATCGAGTTAATGCAATTATAAGGGTTTTAATTAGAAAGATATTTCAATTAATCAACATAGGGTTAGATGTTAGTAGCCTCGAGAGAGGTATTAATATACATTAGGGAATCCTACGGATCAAGTCAAGTGAATAAATCGTCTGGTTTAGAGTTAGATAACAAGTGAAGTCCAGGTGGATTCTTCCTGGGTATTGTCTTAATCAATTGGTTTTCCCACAAGTATTTCCCCAATTCCTTCTCCGTGTCTTAGAATCTTTAGCTTAGTAGTTAGTTAATTTTAGATTAAATAACAATTCCCTTAATTCTTAAGCTAAATAATAAGGAGAAAGTTAGTATTAGTACTTTTGGTTCCCTTGGGTTTGACAATCCGGTCTTGCCACTAAACTATACTACTGCTCGATAGGTGCGCTTGCCTCAATCGTGGTGATAGTTAGTTTCTAGGCTCGATCATTCATTATATAAATTTTAAGACTTTTTTCACCACCATCAAGTTTTTGGCGCCATTGCTGGGGAACTAAAATATTAAGAACGCTCAATTTTTGTTACTTTAGCCACATTTTATTTTTAAATTTTTTTTCTACTTTTCTACTTTTTTTTTCTTTTCCTAGCAGGTACCTCTAGTTTATGACTAGAAGGAACCCGACAGGACCCTTAGTTTACGACAGTGATATTGAAGGTACGGTTCACAAAAATCATAGAGAAATAAGGCGAAGCTTAAACTACATACAAGAAGAGCAATAAGACGAAATTAATATTACCAAAGAGATGGCCGAGAATAATCCGCTACCTCAAGAGGTGGCCGAAAATCATGCTCCTCGAACTATGTATGATTATGCTAAACCTAATTTAACAGGAATTGAGTCAAGTATTTTTAGACCTGCTATTGCTGCAAATAATTTTGAACTGAAACCTAACACGATTCAGATGATACAACAATTTGTTCAGTTCGATGGTTTGCACGATGAAGATCCAAATAATCACTTGGCAAATTTCCTAGAATTTTGTGATACTTTCAAAATAAATGGCGTTTCTGATGATGCCATCCATCTTCAGTTATTTCCCTTTTCCTTGAGGAATAAAGCTAAATAGTGGTTGAATTCTCTTTCACGAGGATCAATCACTACATGGGATCAAATGACCGAAAAAATTTTATTAAAATATTTTTGTTGGCCAAAATAGCCAAGTTAAGGAATGATATCTCGTCTTTTATGCAGATAGATCTAGAAATAGTATACGATGCATGGGAGAGATATAAGGACTTACTAAGAAGTTGCCCACACCATGGATTACCCTTGTGGCTACAGGTCCAAACTTTTTACAACGGTGTGAACCCCTCAACCAGGCAATTGATTGATTCAGCTACCGGTGGAACCCTGAATAACAAAACACCTAAGGTGGCCTACGAATTCATTGAAGAGATGTCATTGAACAACTATCAGTGGCAAGTGACAAGGAAAAGGCCAAAAAAAGTAGCCGGAGTTTTCAACCTCGACGCAGTCACCATGCTATCAAATCAGGTAGAGATGTTAAATAAAAAGATTGATGGCTCATGTAGTTCTTCGCGGGTACATCCAGCTATACAGTATGATATGAATGGAGGGGGGATGAGCAATACAGAATATCCACCTTACAGCCCAAGAGTTGAAAACAAGCAAGTTCACTATATGGGTAACAATTTTAAACCTTAAAATAACCCTTATAGTAATACTTATAATCCAGGTTGGAGGAACCATCCCAATTTCTCATGGGGTGTTCAAGGAAATCAGAGACAACAACCCCCTCCAAACTTCCAACAACAACCCTACACACAGGAAAAGAAGCCAAACCTTGAGGAGATGCTGACAAAATTCATAGCGGTGTCAGAAACACGTCTCTAAAACATCGAAACAACACTTAAAAATTAACAAGCATCGATTCAAGGTATCGAGAACCAGTTAGGGCAACTTGCTAAGCTGATCTCCGAACGACCACAAGGTAGCTTTCCCAGTAACATTGAGACTAACCCAAAGGACCAACTTCAAGCATAATAGCTCATGACAGTGAAGGGTTAGTGGAACCTGAATCTGAGCCAAGGCAATAACCTGTGGTAAGTGAAAGTAAAGTTGAGGAAAGCCAAGAAAAACCAAAACTGGTAATTAAAGAGTACCAACCTCGAATACCATACCCCAATGTGATGAAGAAAGACAATACAAATGAATAGCTTTGTAAGTTTCTTAAACTTTTAATGAAATTACATATTAACTTACCATTTCTTGAAGCCCTTCCGCAGATGCCAAATTCAAGGAATTTTTAAAAGAGCTTTTAACAAACAAGCGAGAGTTAGACGAGGAATCACATGTGGTACTAAACGCAATGTGCTCAATAATGTTGTAAAATAAACTACCACGAAAATTAAAAGATCCAGGGAGTTTTACAATTCTATGCTTAATTGATAGTTTATCTATTGATAATCCTTTAGCTGATTTAGAGGCAAACATAAATGTTATGTCTTATAAAATGTTTAAACAGATAGGTCTAGGGAAACCCAAACAAACTAGGAGGAGTATTCAATTAGCTGATAAAACTATTAGAATTTCTAGGGGTATAATTGAAGATGTACTTGTGAAAATTGACAAATTCATATTCCCAGTAGAGTTTATCATCTTAGACATGAATGAGGACAATACATCCCTTTAATTTTAGGAAGACCCTTTTTACAACTGCCAAAGCTAAAATTGATGTTGGTACAGGTGAACTCACACTTTGTGTAGGTGACAAATCAATCAGTCTTCAAGCTCTCGACTCAGCTAGGATATCGAGTGATAAAGGTGAGAACGTAAATTCTATTGATAATTATTTGGTTCAACTTTCTTTACCGGAAGCACCACGAAATCACATAACTGAGCAAGATCATAGACCTTGTTCCAATAAAGAAGAAATTTATGAGGAACGAAGCTTTCAAGTTGACGAACTAGACAAGTGCAAGCCACACGATAAGGAGAAATCAAAACCACACAAAGTGAAACCAAAAGAACCCCAGACGAGCTTATAGGAACATCAAATCACTTCAAAATAGGAGATCAGGTACTGTCAGATAAAACAGACCCTCGAATCGCCATATTAGACCTGAATACAAACAAAGAAATACCTTTTAAGGTAATCAATGTTTTCCCATACGGAGCAGTCGAGGTAAGTAATCCTATATTCGGCACTTTTAAAGTAAACGCTACTCGACTTGAATTATATACTGATAATAGAATTGATAGCATGAAAAAGGATTTTCAACTCCTTAAACCACCATGATCATGAGAATGAGAGGTAAGTCTAGCTAAAGACTTTAAACGAGCGCTTCTCGGGAGGTAACCCAAGCACTAACCTTATTAATTTTTACATTTTTATTTTTACTTTTATTTTTCCCTTTTTAGCACCTAACTATGAACTAACCAAAATGCAGACATGGCTTTGCACACGACCGTGGCCATGGCCGTGTGGCCACCACAGGTAGGTACAAGGGCATGGGCAACCACCAGATCCCTGATCTCTATTTAAAATCCCCTTCTTCTATTCACTTTCTTCCCTAAAGTCTTCTTCCCTTTTCCCCTTTCTCTTTGAATGCATATCAATTTTAGTTATTTACTTTTATTCTTCTTTTTATATTTATTTTATATTTTCTTTATTAGTTTCTTCTTATTCTTCATGCCATTTAGATTAAGCTTAGGATACAATAAGATTAGACCGGCTACTTTAAGGATTCAATTTCAAATGGCTCGAAGTGCTCCCCACTTCACCTCTACTCAATCCTATCCGGTTTCTCTTTATTAACCCCATCCAAAATTCAAGAAGTTTCACTTCTCTCCCTATCTTTTAAATTTATCACTATATTGTTAGTTTAGCTATCTTTGTACATTGAGGACAAGTACATCTTAAGTGTGGGGGGGGTCAACTATAGTATTATTTGAAAATCCTGAATTATGCCTTGTCTTAAGTAACTGTCTCATATCACTAATTAGAATGAAATTTCTGTTGATTTATACTTTTTATTGATATGTTTTGAATTAAGTCATAGTTAATTGTGCATTGATGATTTAAACTTTAAGACACTAGAGAATCAAGCATGATAAGTCTATTTTTCAGAATTAAAAATTTGCTAGACTGTTGACCTAAATTTGAATATTATCTTGAAGTTTGAAATTTACAAGGTTGATATAAAAAAAAACATAATTTTTGTGAGACCTTGAGCCTTTTAGAGCATACATTCTTTTCGTGCTGACTTTATTGATTATGAGTGTGTCAATATTGATTTGTTATTCTAGAACTTGCTTCATTTATACATGTCAAGATCACATCATTGATTTGATATACAGAGATGATAAAGGCACTTAGGATTTAACCCACTCACTCCACTAAAAGCCTACCACCAAAATTAACCCCTAGTGAACCCCTTTGATCCTAACAACCCTTTTATTGATTCACCCACTAATATTAATATAAAACTCATCTTGTATTTGTTATCACCATTTCTCTTGACTACCCTTCTATCGAGACTTGATTTGATCAGTTGCCTAATTATTTTATTTAGTAGCTGAATTCATCTTGTATTATATATTTACTTCATTTGTTATTAAAAAAAAGAAGTATATTCATTATTAGTTCCATAATTAAGTGAGCTTATACGTTTAAATTCAACATCTTGAAGAAGAAGCTCGTATTATTAGTATTACAAGTTTTCAATTGATGTAATCAATTTATTGTTTCTAGTTAGGTAATTTGTCAATTCAATCTCAATTTTAACTTTCTAATTCAGCCTATATCCACACCTTTAACCCAAGTCCCATTACAACCCTTTAAAGACCTTTTTATTTGTGTATGATCTCATTTTATAGTGGTGGAGATTTGATTTTCATGCAAGCCTATGGTAATAATTTTTCATGTTTGACTGATGAGTGCTTTATTTTGAACCTTAAACACCTTGAGTGATTTGAGTGAATCTTTAGTGAGGATGTCAATCCTTGTTAGTTTTGAATCAAAGGTAATTATTTGGATAAGGGGAAACACCTATGTTTTCTTGCTATAAACTTATGACTTTGATTGATTGAATCTTTAGGACTCTTTGAGTTAAATTATCCATGTATAAATTATCCATGAATTATGATGAGACATTGTTAACGGGAATTAAAAATTGAGGGAAGTTAATTTTGATTGTGAGTCGAGAATTTTGCTTGAGGACAAGCAAATGCTTAAGTGTGGGGGTATTTGATAAACCGTAATATGTTCATATTTTAATCCCACATTTAGCATAGTTTTGGATGATTTATTTCCTGAATTGTGGAATTTGGTGCTCCTAATCCTTTAATTTCATGTTTTATACTTAAGAAGGCACCGGAGGATGAAAAGAACGAGAAACGGGCTGAAAACAGAGAAAATGGGCCAAAGTACAAATTACACACGGTCTGGACCCGAAACACACGACTGTGCCTCCTTAGTAGATCCGACCACGGTCATGCCACATGGGCGTGTCCCTGCCACAGCAAAAAAGAGTTCCTTTCAAATTAGGGTACTTAGAGACAAAGAAATACATCCCAAAAGCCTATATAAACACCCTAGAGGCCAACCTTAAAGGAGGCGTTCAGCTAGGCCAAGGAGCCAAGCCAGAGAGGCCAAATTTTGGGATTCAATCAAAGAAAGCCAGTTGATTCATCTCAAGAAGCCGAAATCATACTCAAGACTGAGGATCTTTCCTTCAATTCCTTTAGGGGGTTTTAGGGTTTTTCTTATGTTTTGTTTTATATTTTCTTCTGAGATGTATTCTTTTATGATTATGAACTAAACCCCTCAAATACCTAAGGGGGATGAAACCTAAGACGGATCTTGTTTTTGTTTTCTGAACTATATAATAAATACTTGATTTGTTCTTAACTATGTGTTCTTAATTCTTGTTTTGATATTTTAGGATATTGATTCAAGTATTGATGTGCTTAGGTAGAGGAGGAATATTCCCTGTTTAAGAGTAAATCTAGCATAGTTAAGCAGAGTTGATCGCAACCCTAAAGATAGGATGACAAAAATCTTTCGGATTAGGGTCAAACCTAATATGAGAGTCCATAGATCAAGTTAATGCAATTCTAGGGGTTTTAATTAGAAAGAGATTTCAATTAATCAACCTAGGGTTTGACGTTAGTATCCTCGAGAGAGGTATTAATATACATTAGGGAATCCTACGGATCAAGTCAAATGAATAAATCGTCTGGTTCAGAGTTAGATAACAAGTGAAGTCTAGGTGGATTCTTCCTTGGGTATTGTCTTAATCAATTGGTTTTCCCACAAGTATTTCCCCAATTCATTCTCTGTGTCTTAGCATCTTTAGCTTAGTAGTTAGTTAGTTTTAGATTAAATAACAATTCCCTTAATTCTTAGGCTAAAAAATAAGAAGAAATTTAGTATTAGTACTTTTGGTTCCCTTGGGTTCGAAAATCCAGTCATGCCACTAAACTATACTACTGTTCGATAGGTGCACTTGCCTCAATCGTGGTGATAGTTAGTTTCTAGGCTCGATCATTCATTATATAAATTTTAAGAAATTTTCCACCACCATCAATGACCCTGACCTGTGGCTTGCATCTGAATAGGCCTCTATGTACAGTTCTTGACTTGGTGATCTATGGACCCACGTCTGAAGCACGCCCTAATTCTTTTCCAGCATTCACCTTGGTGAGATCTCCCACAATCAGCGCAAGGCTGCGGTCAACAATAGCAGGAACCCCAGCTCGGACTAGCCCGTCAAATCTAGGCTTTTTCTTAGGCCCTCCAAAAGAACTTGAGGGCCAAAATCCTCTTATTTTTCCCTTCTCCTTCTCATGGTTCTGGCGCTCTGAGCCCTTTACATCCTCGGCAATTTTTGCATTCTCAACAAGGGTAGCAAAATCTCGTTCCTTCTGCGAAGTTATGAGCATCCGCAACTCATCTTAGAGACCGTCCTCGAAACACACACAGCATTCATACTCAGTTACGACTATACCCTGAGCATACCGACTCAACTGCAAAAAACTCTTCCTCATATTCTGCCATAGACCTATTCCTCTGGACCAGGCTCAGAAATTCCTTCCTTCAGGAATCCACATAACTCGCCCCAACATATTTTCCTTGAAAGGTCATCTTAAAGAAATCCCACGTCAAATAGTCGGCCTGTGTACCCTCTCTTACAGTGAGCCACCACTGATATACCTCGTCTCACAATAAAGACACAGCTTCTTTTAATTTCTACTCCACAGTACAGTTGAGGTCATCCATTATCCGCTTGGTGGCCTCTAACCAATACTCTGCCACATTCAGGGCTACACCGAAACACCCCTAAAGATTTTCACTCCACTAGACCGGAGTCGCTCAAAAATTGACATTCGACCCACTGATCCAGTACTTGCTCCAGCAACCCTCTCGAGAACCCGTAACATTGCTTGGGATAGGGCATCATCCCCAACTAGTCGGTCATGGGACCCCGTCTCAGTTTCTGGTGAGGCTGGTGCCTCCCTAGCAGGCATGTGGCCCGATGTTGAAGACCTAGCCCTAGCACCTCCTCGACATCTACCGCGCCACGTGTACCCCTTCTGCGACCTCTTGTGCTCATATTGATATAGCGTATTTATCTGTTTTAAGAGTTTTATGAATCAAATTATAATTCCAATAATTAATAATGGATATTTTATGATAAACAATAATTAGGGTTGTTTTCACATATCGAGACCTCACTACAGTTTTCAGTCTTTTATAGTCTCAGTTTACCCTAACTAAAGAGTTTCAGTACGATACTACTATCCATAGTAGTTTCTCAGTATAACATTTAAATATATAACAGTAAACAATTTTAGAGAACTTACAAATTTGGCACCGGAGACTCGGTGTGCCACACTTTCAGTAACAACCTTTCTTTCCAAACCAAAATTTAGACAATTTTAAGAAAATTTCAAAAACTCATTCCACAGTCGAGTTTTGCAACTTGGCTCTGATACCTTTAAATGTAACACCCCAAACCTAGCCTAGACGTTACGACTGGATCTGACGTGTCACATTGAAGTGTCATTTGAAAACTAGCTTGTCGATAAAAGTTTGTTATTAAATTTTAAATCCCATTTAAAAGAATTGTTTTGAAACCGCTAGTGTTGTAAAATCTTGTTGTCCAATTATAGGTCATATCAATTGTTATCATCTTATCAATCTGGAATAAACTGAGGAAACACTTTTTGTGTTGTAAACTTTAAGATTTGAAAACGTGATTTTCTTAAAGAAACAATTATTATTTTAAAAACCGGTGTTTCTTAGTCCAGTAGGTTGAAATAAAGAGAACACCAAATAAAAGTTAAAACCCCAAATGGCCTTATTACATAATTATTAACCTAAAAATAAAATAAATAAAAATAAAAAATAACTAAGTCTAAGATTAAATCATAACGAGCGTGTGGCCACCTCCGAGTCCCTCGCAGCTCCAAATCATCTAAATCTGGGGATTACTTGCACAGTTAAAGGAAAGGGTGAGTTACGAGAACTCAGTGTGTAATCCCAAATCATGCAGTAAGAGTCTGGGCTTGAGCCCTAATCAATATCAGTTCAGTCTGGGCTTTAGCCCTATACAGTAGCAGTTTGGGCCTAAGCCCAATTAATCACAGAACAGAACAGTGATGCAACCGAACCTAAATCCAACCAACACACCACCCGTACCAACCAACACACCATGTGGGGACTAAGTCGACCCATCCAGCCAACACACCAATATCGCAGCATAGCTACTAATAATAATGTAGCAAAGCTGCTAATGACAGTAAACATGGGCTAAGCCACTAAAATCAAAATACGTGGCGAAGCTACTAAAACAGTAAAAACGTGGCAGCGCCACTAGTACAATACTTCCTCCGCATCAAGAACCCAACCCTAATGCAGGATGTTGTGTCATAAATATTACGTGTATGTAGTATGTCATGTTCATAAGCAGTCATATAGATATCGTACATCACTTAAACTATCACTAGGGGTATAATGGTTATTTTGTCTTTTAGGGGTAAAACGGTAATTTCACCCTTCAGGCTTATTTCTGTAATTTTACCCTTTGAGGGTATTTCGATAATTTTATCCTTCGAAGGTATTTCGGTAATTTTACCCTTTGAGGGTATTTCAGTAATTTTACCTTTCGTGGTATTTTAGTACTTTTACCCTTCGAGGGTATTTTAGTAATTCTACCCTTCAAGGGTATTTCGATAATTTTACCTTTTGAGGATTTTGGTACTTTTACCCTTCGAGGGTATTTCGATAATTTTACCCTTCGAGGGTATTTCGATAATTTTACCCTTCGAGGTATTTCGGTACATTTACCCTTCGAGGGTATTTCGATAATTTTACCCTTTGAAGGTATTTCAATAATTTTACGACCTTACTTTAGGTCTACCGTGGTTTCAAATGACTCAAATAACTTATCTGGCAAAAATGGTGTAATTGGGCCCAAAGCCTACTGTTCGGCCCAAGTGGGCCCACATGCTCGTGTGGCCCATTTAGCTTAATTTCAATCACTTACAATGGATTTCCTCCTTGTGGCCTCATGAGCCCATTGGGCCCATCTAGCCTATTTCGGCCTAATGAGGCCCATTACCACCTAAGCCCATGAGAATGTTCGTGGCGGCTTCTACGGTCTAACGCCAACGATTGTGGCTCGATTTATCCCTATGAGCATTCGCATGCTCGTGGGCCCTCAGATGCCGAAAGTTTGGCATTTCGCTTTTGCTGATTCACTATAGCACAAGGATGTGATAACATCTTTATCTAGCGATTTAACAGTACGATTTTGGGTGTACGACTACACACCTTAATTTCGGAGTCGTTCCCAGATCCGCGAGCACCCAACCTAGAACCATCGAAATCCGATGTTAGTCTTTAATTGTTAGAGTAACACCCTTCTAAAAGCACATACTCCAAAATATCATCCTTACCTTGATTGAATGAGAGTGATCTTAATATCTCAACGTTCGTGACTCAGAAACGATCCCATGCCTTGCCTAGAATCTCAATTATAACCAAACGCTGTTAGATGGAATCCACTACTATCCCGTCAACAAAAGGCAACATTAAGATTAGAAGAACAAAAGTACCATAACTTACCCTTACCGATTGTCAAGAAATCTTATGAAGATCGAACTTAACAAGAAATGGTAGAACTGAAGAGTACTCAACCAATCCCCTAACAGCGGAGTAATCAAAAATGGCTAGCCCAGTAGGTGAGGACTATTCGGCCTAACCAAAGGATCTATCAGAAGAGAACATAAAAAGAATGGAGCCACAAGATGAGGAGGTATTCGACTAGGAAGAGAAGTCAAGATAACTCAACCCACGAGGGAGAGATGAGGCTATAATCGGTTACAGAGGAGGGTGAAAGTAACAAATGGTTTGCCGAAGGCTTAATTGTATAAAAGGAAGAAAGAAAGATGTGGAAGAGAACAACCCAATTGGGTTGTGAAGAGGGAGGAATCGGCAGCAAAGGAAAAAAATAGTGCAACCGTGTGCAGAGGAAAGGAAGTGCAGAAATGTACAGAGAACAAAATAGTGCAAAATGCCTAACACCTTTAATCACGTAAAAAAGCAACTAAAATAATTCTAGGAAGAAAGAAAAAGACTCAAAACTGAAATATGGGAGGAGAGAAAGGAGAATTTGGCAACCACTAGTCTAATACCGAAATGACTAACATTATCCCCCAACCGAATTGACCACACTTGAGTTCCCCCAAATGGCTCAACACTCCACCAATCTCTCCATAGTCTTTTCCAAGATTTGCTCCTAGAATCTTTCCATAACCATTTCAAACCTCTCATCCATCAGACTTTCACTACAACATAAACTCTGGCCGTCCAAGCTGCAAAATAAACACTCCCCTGCTTATCCCAAGACTGAACCTTAGACCTCCCTGTTACTCCACATGCCACTTGCCACTAGGCCACAAGCTCCTCTTGTGTCATTAACCAAGCGTTATTATTAATAAAGCCTAAGTGCCAGTGTCTAGGTTCATTTTAGGGGAAATTTTAAAATTTTGCAAAGGCCAAGGCTTGAACCCTGGACTACTCAGATACTCCCACACGCTCCTAAATCACCCAACCAACACACCAACCATGCAATTGTGTCAGAATATCCAAAATTAGAGACCCTATATTTTTGGGGCGTTGCCAATGTCAAGGAAGGTATGAGGCGATTTAAGCAAAAATAAGGACGATGAAGCAAAAGATGGGTCAGATTCTGAGGGGTCTACAAATAAATATATAAAAAGGGGATCTTGTCTTTACTTTATTTTATTTTTCTTAGGATATTTTAAGTTTTAGGCTTTAAGTTCTATTAGGATATTTTTATTTCTCACATAATAAAACAAGATGTTGAAATCATTAATAAAATTGAACAATTTGCAAAATAAGAAGTGTGGCAATAGATATGTACATGTCTAAGATTGGATCTGTCTAGGAAAAGCATGGTACTTAAGCAGTCAGATTTGACTCACCTCCTTTTTCTTGGGATCTTACCTAGTGTACAGTATCTATTCACTTCTGTATTTCCATTCCTTATTATTTTTAACAATAGGGACATTGTTCATCTTAAGTAGGGGGACCAAAAAATGAAATTTTTTTTCAGAACTCAATTTTCTTATCCAATTATGATTAAGTTATATTTTGCTCAAAAATATGAATTTTTGTTAATTATGCTAAATTTTAGTATAAATAAAGTTCTATTATCTCAATAATTGGTATGTTAGCTAAATTATGACATAAATGTTACTCTTAATAAAGTATGTAAATCGAACCATAAAATTTTTAATTCATTAGGAAAGCTAAGCATGCATGAAAGTTTAAGTCTTTAGAATTAACTTGGTAATTTGATGGAAGCTCGAAACAACTATTATTTTGACAAAGGCAAGCGCACCTATTGAACAGTAGTATAGCTACGATGAGTCCGGAATATTGTATGCTCAAGGACCAAGAGTACTTAGTAATAACTATCTTTTTATTATCTAGCCTAATAATTAAAGGGGATTTATTTTTAATCTAAAATTTAACTAACTAATTTTGTAACACCCCAAACCCGGTCTATGCATTGAGACTAGATTTGGTTTGTTACATGAATCGAGCTATTTTAAAACCTTCAATAAGTTGAAAACTACAATATTATTTTTAATTTCGGTTTAATAAAAATCGATGAGTAGTTTAATTTAATGAATATTAGAAAATGTTAGTTGAAAACATTAATCATTGTATTATCAAAACCCTTAGGTAATTTGTTTAAGAGTTAACAATAATAAAATATTTATAAAGAAATTTCGTATATTTGAAAACCCAATTTATTTTATTAAAACATCATATAACCATAGCCCATATTTAAAAGTCCAAAATATAGTTTAAAACCAAACACACATAAAAATCCGTAAATTATTTATAGAGGCCCTTATTACATTAACCCAAAATAGTAAAATACTTATTAAAAAGTTCGAGTTTAATAAACCCATGTTTTGCAAGATGGCCTCCACGAAGTCATCCTCGCCCAAGTCCACGCCAATTTCCATTACCGAGATGGAAAAATTTAAGGGGTGAGTTACTTAGAACTCAAAGTATAACTCACTTACTTGTCCACCGGGCCGATTTTCAATTTACGGGTTTGGGCCTTGAGCCCATAAGCAAAATAATATAATGAATAACATAAATAATAGCATGCATGTAAAATGAATTTTTCCTCCCAAACCTAATTCCATCCACTACACACCCCGCACCAACCATCACACCTGGGGATCAAGTCAACCCGCCTACCATCACACCAATCATAGGCATTAAGCCAATTATATTTTGTGGCATAGCCACCGAACTAGATTGTGACAAAGTCACCGAACTAGAGGCATTGAGCCAATTATTATTTTGTGGCGAGCCACCAATTAGAGGCAAATAGCCATTTATAACTTTTGTGGCGAGCCACCGAACTAGAGGCAAAAGCCATAATTTTGTGGCGAGCCATTGAACTAGATTTTGGCAGCCTTCTTCTCTTCATCATTTCCCAACCCATGCAATATGTATGCAATAGTAAACTATGGTCATACAAAATTTTATTAAAAGGCCCATTACAAGAGTTAATATTTCCAAATCTTTATTAAGGCCCAAAATAACACTTTGGCCTAATTAACTATTTATCAACTTAGGCCCAATTTTATGATCTAGCAAGTATTTTAGCCCATTTAACAATTTAACTGAGTTTACGGCCCATTTATCGATCTAGTAGAGATTTCGGCCCAATTTACATTCATACAGAGATTTCGGCCCGATTTTCAATGTAGTTTTCGCCCATTTATCGATCTAGCGTAGATTTCGCCCAATTTACAACCAAATGTAGATTTCGCCCGATTATCAATTTAATGAGTTTTCGCCCAATTATCAATCTAGCGAGCTTTTAGGCCCATTTATCGATCTAGCATATTTTACGCCCATTTCCTCTAAACATACAATTTACATATTAACAAATAATTTCTCGAGGGCGTTTTCGAAATTTTCACGATTTTAGTCATTTTCATGTATTTTCGTCAAAAATATCAGTTGTTACGTTTTATACCGATCTAGTCGTTTTTACGATTTTACTTCAATACCCAAATTGACATCCAACCCGAGAAAGAGTGTGAAGTTACACACCTCGATACCGAGAGTACTAATCCTTCTCGCTCCTCGGCACCTAAAACATATTTCGATCCGTTAGAAACTATTTCGTATAAATATACTCTATCGATAATAGATCCAAAACCTTACCCTCTTGATTTTGAATCACTTGATTTTCGATTTCTCCTCGCTTATTGGTTCGTTAGTCGAGAATCCACCAACGATAAAGGCTCGGAAGTTCGTACCACTTCAAATAATTGACTTCCTTGGAAGATGGTCCGCAACCCGGTGGAAAATCCGACTGCCAAACCGCTCTTCGCTTAAATGGGGATTTCTGAGATCCGCCCTCTTAATATGACTAAACACCGCCTTTTCTTCCCTATTTTGAAAGTCTTCAAGATCAAAGGAATATTAGTTAAATCTAAAATAATTTCAAATAGTACTAGAGGCTTTAAAGGATGTGATTTCCTTACCACAATAAATCGATTCCAACGTTTCTACGATTCTCCGAACACTTGAGTTCCGATCTTCCGTTATTGCACTATATAATAACGAATAAAACGTTAATAGAACTAACGCTTATTTTGATCCAAATGGTCCTTCATAACACCATCAATATTCGCCATAACACTATTAATTAATCAAAACGAAAACAAAGAATCCCTTACCTATTTTCCACGATCGAAAATAAAGGATTGAGAAAGGTGTTTGTGATGAATGAAGATTTGGCTATGAAGAATCAAAGAAAAGAAATAAAGATTCGGTTATGGGCACTCTAGCATTCGCCATGAGAGAGTTTAATGGAGAAACTTTGAGTGAAAAGAAATGAAATATGAAAGAAGAGATGGTGATGATGTTGTTTGATTTCAAAGAGAAGAGAAGAAAAGATGGATTTTAGGAGCTAGGTACATTCGGCCATGGTAAAAAGAAAAGAAAAAAAGGCTTTTGGTACTAACAATTTCAAAGACTAAGAAGAAGCACAAGAGAAAACTCAAAAGATGAACAAAAGTGACCAAATGGTCAAAAGAATTTGGTTTTACCAAGGTTCAATTTCGGCCAAAGGAGAAAGTTGAGAAGAGGAAAGCAAAATTCTGCACAAGGATGCTAGGAATGACCAAAGAGAAAAATTCAATTCTTAGCCAAACTAACATTAAAATTGGCTCCCTCCCTATACTAAAGTCAGTCAAAAACATGGTCAATTGGCCATGATTTTGTTTCCAAATTTTTCCTTGATATGTGCCTTATGTCCCCTATCTTTCCTTAAGTTTTTGATTCCATGCCATAAGTTAACTATTTCCTTAATCCTTTGATACACTAACCAAAAATAACATGGTCAACACTTACCATATATGCTCTTGGCCGACACTAGCTATACATGTGCGTAAAATTAAAAATAAAAATTCATCTAGATGCTAAACAAGGGATTCGAACCTCTCCCTCATGCTATAACTCATGCGCCAACACCACCATGCCATGTACTTAACTTATGTCACTCATTAACACTTAATTTAACTTAAGTATTAATGACACTTGCTTCTCTTCAATAAATTCTCAAATATTAAATTTATTCCTTATCCAAATTATGCTATACTCTTCTTTAGGACTTCAATAAGCACGAAAATAAAAAAGAAATTTCCTTTAAAATCTAAACACCATTTCATGCAATATATAAATACTCAGATTTTTAGGGTGTTACAAATTTAACTGACTTATGAACTTGATAGGGAGTAAACTGGGAAAATACTTTGGACAACTTATATGAGATGGATGACACCTAAGGAAGAATCCACCTAGACTTCACTTATTACTTTTGATTCATGTGATTTATTCACTTGACTTAATCTGTAGAAATCCCTGAATTATATTAATACCTCTTTCAAGGCTACTAACAACTGACTCTAGGTTGATTAATTGAAATCTCTTTCTAATTAAAACTCCTATTGTTTCATTAATTCGATCTATGGGTTCCCATATTAGGTTTGACCCTAATCTGGCAGATTTTCGTCGTCCTATTTCTAGGGTTGCAATCAACTCCGCTTAATTGTGTTGATCTACTCTTAAACATGGACTTTTGCTCCACTGAATAAGCACATTCGACTTGTGAGATTCTTAGTCTTGATGGAAATCCTTCTCCTAAACTATTCCTAACGGCTGTCTTGGAGTATTTTCTCCCTCTACTCGGCGTCTATTCGACGTCCTGTCAACTCCCCTCTTTTAGGCTCCCCCCTAGGGTGTTTATATAGGCTTTGGAACACCTCTATTGGCCCACAAGTAGCTTATTCCGAATAAAACTCTTCTTTGCTGCGGCAGGGACACGCCCATAGTGGACTCCTTCAGCCGTGGTCGATTCTGCTGCCACACATGGCTGTGTGATCTGCCCATGGTCAATAGTCCAGGCCGTGTGATTTCTAATGTAGGTTAGTTTTGTCCCTTCTTGGCCCGTTTCTCGTTCTTTTCGACTTCCTAATCTCTCCTGAGTATAAAACATGAAATTAAAGGATTAGGAGCATTGAATTCATCAAATCTAATGAAAATTCATCCAAAAATAAGCCAAGCATGGGGTTAAAATATGCGTAAATTACGGTTTATCAAATACGCCCACACTTAAGCTTTTGCTTGTCCTCAAGCAAAATTTTCAACTCACAATTAGAACTAACTTCCCTCATTTCATAATTCTCATCAACAATGTCTCATCATAATTCATAGATAATATATACATGGATAATTTAACTCAAAGAGTCTTAAAGATTCAAACAATCAAAGTCATATATTTTTGTAGCACGAAAAATTTAGGTGTTTTCCATTATCTAAATAATTACCTTTGATCCAAAGCCGACAAGGATTGACATCCTCACTAAGGATTCACTCAAATCACTCAAAGTGTTTAAGGTACAAGGTAAGCACTCATAAGTCAAATATGAAAAGTTAATCCCATAGGCTTGCATGAAAATCAAATCGCCACCACTATAAAATGAGATGATACACAAATCAAAAGGTCTTTAAAGGGTTGTAATAGGGCTTAGGTTAAAGGTGTGGATAAAGGCTGAATTAAAAGGTTGGAATTGAGATTGAATTGACAAATTACCTAACTAGAAATAATGAACTGATAATGAATAATTACATCAATAACACGAGCTTCTTCTAAAGATGTGAATTTAACTGTTTAAGCTCATAGAACATAGAACTAATGATGAATAAATTTTCTAACATTTTTTTAAGCACAAGTACATAATAAAAGATTAATTCAACTATTGTAATTAGGCAACCGATCAAATCAAATCTCAACATAAGGGAAGTCAAAGTGGGATAAGTAAAAACTTGGCTTTGGGTTAATATTAATGGTTAAGTCAAAGAAACGGTTTATTAGGATCAAAGGGGTTCACTAGGGGTTAATTATGAAGGTAGGCTTTTTGTGGAGTAAGTGGGTTAAATCCTAGGTGCCTTTATCATCTCAGTATATCAAATCAAAAGTTTGGTCTCGAAATGCATAATCGAAGCAAGTTCTAGAATAAAAAATCAATATTGACACACTTATAATCAATAAAGTGAGCAAGAAAAGATATATGCTCTAAAGGCTCAAAATCTCACAAAAATTATGGTTTTTTATGTCAACCTTGTAAATTTCAAATTTCAAAGTAATATTCAAATTTAGGTTAACAACCTAGCCAATTTTTAATTCTAAAATAGACTTATCATGCCACGATTCTCTAATATCTTAAAGTTTAAATTATCAATGCATAATTAACTATGACTTAATCCAAAACATATCAATAAAATCATAAATCAATGTAAGTTTCATTCTAATTAGTAATATGAGAAAATTACTTAAGACAAGATATCATTCAGGGATTTGAGAATGATGCAAAAAGTTAGGAAATATTGAAATTCACCCCCCACACTTAAGATGTACATTGCCTTCAATGTACAAAGATAGATATTCATAATATAGTAAGAAAACCATAAGGTAAGGATAGAAGTGAAACTTCCTGAAGTTTGGGTGGAGTTAAAGAAAAGAAACGGGGGAAATTCAGGCCGAGTTGGAGGAGGAGGCATCGGTGGTGGTGGTTACTAGGGCCGTGGTGTGGTGATTCCCAAGCAGCTTGAAGAACCTAAATAAACAAAATCAAAATATAATAATATAGATTTAGCACAAGAGAGATAAATGGAAGGAAAATAAAGGAAAAGAGAAAAGAAAAAGAAAAAGTAAATGGACTCAAAGGTCCTTGTCCTATTGAGTTAATGAAGCGATCGGCATGAACTTATGTAGATCAGTCTCGCACAGGGAAACTGTGCTCGGATCCTTTCACTTCTTTGACGTGGTGACGATGGTGTAGATAAAGAGTGATGGGAAGGGAAAATGAAGGAAAACGAGAGGGGAAAGCTTCAAGGGGTATGGAAGAAAAGGAAATTAGGGAGTAGGTGAGAAGAGGGGGTTTTAAATATAAATTTGAGATCTGGTACATCCCCACGCCTGTGTGTCTGGGCGTGTTAGGTCGCACGACTGTATCGAATGGCCGTGTGGTGGCTTGTTTGTTTCTCCCGCGCCTGTGTAGAGGTTTCTATGCCCATGTGGTTTAATCAGTGTCGGCCACAACTGTGTCTACGATTGTATTTTACCGTAGCCCGTGTTTGGGGAAAATTTTAACCTATTGCCACACGGTTATGGCCACGCCCATGTACCTACCTGTGGTGCCCACACGGCCACGGCCACGGTCTTGTGTAAGGCAGTGTGGGTATGAAAACCTGTGCCTAAATATGAAAAGAAATAAACTAAACTAATTAGTAGGGTTAATACTCGGGTTGCCTCCCGAGAAGCACTTGTTTAAAGTCTTTAGCTCAACTTACCTTTTATTCGTGTTTTAATAGTGGTTCGTGGAGTCAAGGCTCCTCTTTCTCATTATCAATTCTATTAACATTGTATGGTTTGAGTCGAGTGATATTTACCTTGAAAGTGCCGTGATTAGAGTGAGTTACCTCGACCATTCCGTATGGAAAAACGTTGAGTACCGTGAGAGGGATCTCTTGTTTTGTATCAATGTTTGAAGTGGCAACTTAAGGGTTTTTCGTATCCAACAATACCTGATCTCCTATCTTAAACTGGGTTGTTCCATCTTTAAGTTTGACATGGTTTTGCTTTGGTTCTTCGTGTTTTTTCGGTTTTTCCTTGGCGTGTGTCCGCCATTCATCTAACTCATCGATTTGTAACCTCTATTCCTCATGAAAAGTTGTATTCTCAGTATGACCACTAGATCCTAGCTCTGTTATCATTTCTTGAGAGATTTCCTGTAAGGAGGATTGAACGTTGAGTATATTCATATTAACAGGACTTTGTATTCTCGTGATCATTAGATATTCTTTTAGAATCACATGCTTTGAGTTTAATCATGTCATCACCTACACGAAGTGTTACTTTCCCTGTATCAACATCGATAATGGTCCTAGCGGTTGGTAAAAAGGGCCGTCCTAATATTAAAGGAACATCATTATCCTCATTCATATATAAAACAATAAAGTCTACTAGGAATATGAATTTGTCAATTTTTACTAGTACATCTTCAATTATACCCTTAGGAATTCTAATGGTTTTATCAGCTAATTGGATGCTCATCCTAGTTTGTTTGGGTTTCCCTAGACCTAGCTGTTTAAACATTTTATAAGGCATAATATTTATACTTGCCTCTAACTCAGCTAATGCATTATCAACAGATAAAACTACCAATTAAGCACGGAATTGTAAAACTCCCTAGATCTTTTAATTTTCGTGGTAGTTTATTTTGCAAAATTACCGAGCACATTGTGCTTAGCTCCACATGCGACGCCTCATCTAATTTTTGTTTGTTTGTTAAAAGCTCTTTTAAAAATTTCCTTGAATCTGGCATCTGCGAAAAAGCTTCAAGAAATGGTAAGTTAATATGTAATTTTTTTAGACGTTTAAGAAATTTACCGAATTGTTCATCTATGTTGTCTTTCTTCATCGCATTGGGGTATGGCACACGAGGTTGGTACTCTGTATTTATCAGTTTTAGTTTATTATGGATTACCTCAACCTTACCTTTATTTACCACAAGCTCTTACCTTGCCTCAAATTCAGATTCCACTAACCCTTCACTATTTTGAGCGGGAACGACGTGAAGTTGCTCTTTTGGGTTTGTTTCAATGTTGCTTGGCAAGCTACCTTGCGATCGTTCAGAGATCAACTTAGCAAGTTGCCCTAATTGGTTCTCGATCCCTTGAATTGATGCTTGTTAATGTTTAAGTGTTGTTTCGGTGTTTTGGAAACGAGTTTCTGACACTATGATGAATTTTGTTAGTATATCCTCAAGGTTCAGCTTCTTTTCTTGTGGGTAGGGTTGTTGTTGAAAGCCTGAGAGGGGTTTTTGTCTCTGATTTCCTTGGCCACCCCATGGAAAGTTGGGATGGCTCCTCCAACCTGGATTGTAAGTGTTACTATAAGGGTTATTTTGACGTCTAGAATTATTATCCATATAGTTCATTTATTTTTTCTATGCCAGGGTTGTAGGGTGGGTATTCTGTATTGTTTGTCCCTCCTCCGTATGTATCACACTACATCACTGGGTGTACCTGTGAAGAACCACACAAACTATCAATCTTTTTATTTAACAATTCTACCTGATTTGATAGCATGGTTACTACGTCGAAGTTGAAGACACTGGCGGATTTTGTTGGCTTTGTCCTTGTAACTTGCCATTGATAGTTATTCAGTGACATCTCGTTAATGAATTAAGTAGGCGTCTCGTGTGTTTTGTTGTTCGTGGTACCATGAATAATTTGAATCGATTAATTGCCTAGTTGAGGGGTTCACACCGTTGTAAAAGGTTTGAACCTGTAGCCATAATGGTAACCCGTGGTGAGGGCACCTTATCAATAGATCCTTGTATCTCTTCTATACATCGTAAAGTGTTTCTAAATCCATCTACACAAAAGAAGAGATATCATTCCTCAACTTAGCCGTTTTAGCCGGCGAAAAATATTTAAGTAGAAATTTTTCGGTCCTTTGTTCCCATGTAGTGATTGATCCTCGTGGTAACAAGTTCAACCACTATTTAGCTTTGTTCCTTAATGAAAAGGGAAACAACTGAAGACGAATGGCATCACTAGAAATGCCTTTTATTTTGAAAGTGTCACAGAATTCCAAAAATTTGCTAAGTGATTCTTAGGGTCCTCATCCTGTATAGTGTTAGGTTTCAGTTCAAAATTATTTGTAGCAACAGTAGGTTTAACAATACTAGATTCGGTTCCTATTAAATTAGGTTTAGCATAATCATACATAGTATGAGGAGAAGGATTTTGATTCACGGGTTTGCTGCCACCATAGGAGGTAGCGGATTGTTATCAGCCATCTCTTCGGTAGTATTGGTTTCATCTTTTTGCTCTTCTTCTATGTACTATAGGCTTCACATTAGTTCTCTTTAGTTTCTGCGAGCAATAGCTTCCATATCACTATAAAAAATCAAGGGTCCAGACAGGTTCCTCTTAGTCATAAACTAGAATTACCTGCTAGAAACAAATAAAAGAAAAATTACTAAAGTTAAAAATAAAATAAATATAAATTACAAATAAATAAAATGACTAAAGTAATAAAAAATTTTAGTTTTCCTAATATCTTAGTCCACGGCAACGGCGCCAAAAACTTGATGGAAGCTTGAAACAACTATTATTTCGGTCAAAGGCAAGTGTACCTATCGAATAGTAGTATAGCTGCGGTGAGCCCGGAATATCATATCCTCAAGGACCAAGAGTACTTAGTAATAGCTATATTTTTATTATCTAGCCTAATAATTAAAGGGGATTTATTTTTAATCTAAAATTTAACTAAGTAATTTAACTAACTTATGAACTTGACAGGGAGTAAACTGGGAAAATACTTTGGACAACTTATATGAAATGGACAACACCTAAGGAAGAATCCACCTAGACTTCACTTATTACTTTTGATTTATGTGATTTATTCACTTGACTTAATCTGTAGAAATCCCTGACTTATATTAATACCTCTTTCGAGGCTACTAACAACTGACTCTAGGTTGATTAATTGAAATCTCTTTCTAATTAAAACCCTTATTGTCGCATTAATTCGATCTATGGATTTGATCGTGTGTTAGAGTCTTAAAAATTTATAAAAAGAATGATCGAACCTGGAAACTAACTGTAACATCCTTAAATCGGGGCTTTGCATTTTATCTACTTGCATGTAGTTGGTATGGTTGTCATGTTAGTTTGGGCTATTTTGGGGTCTAGGTATGAGCCAAGGATAGGCCTGTGTTTCTTTGAAATTTGCATTTTGGGCTTCTAGAAGAGGGGAGCTACTTGAGCTAGGTGTTAAGAGTAATTGGTAGCTAGATTTGGCGCAAGAATCCAAGTGGTAAAGTGGCAAGGGAGGCGCCACTTAATGCACATGGGAGTGACGCCTTATACAAGTTGGAGGGCCTGAGTTCGAGTAGTAGAAGTCCCTTTCTACTTGTTATTTTTGACGCCAGGACAAGGGAGGAGTTGTGCTCAGGATGGACTGTGGTGGATAGGTGTTGAAGGAGTCAACAAATTCAAATAAGTGGAAGAGAGAATTCTAAGGAGTTTGAAACATTCAAACAAGTTTGAATGTGTGGCTAGGAGAATTTCGTGGAGGAAAAAGGGGGATGGACACTTGAGCCTGGAGTTGGCTGAATGCTAAACACTAGGGGAGGGGGAGAATCGGTTTTAGCTAGATTAGGGGGTGGCCGAATATGGGTGTAGGCCTGGGTGAGGTGTGCAAATTCGGCTAGTTAGGGAGCCTTAGAGATTTTTCTTCTCATTTCTTTTGGTGACTGAAATTAAACCCCTCTCATTTGGCATTTTTGTTTTTTCTTCTTTTCTCTCATCTACTCAAACTGAATACTCTCCTAGGTCTTCTCCTCTTTTCTATTCTTTCTTATGTTGTTAGCTGAACCTCTTCTACTTGCTTTTCTTCATTTTGTACCAAAGCCAAAATTATCATTCCACCTCTTTTTCGATTTCTTTCTTCTCCCAATCTCTCTTGTGCCGAAATACCTAAACTTGTCTTCTCTTTTCTCATCTCTTGACCATAGCCGAAACCCCTTGATTCTCATCACCTTAGTTTAAATCTGCTATCAATCACTAAAAGCTGAAGATCACATTTTCTATTGCTTTTAGCCGAATCATTGCAGGATTGGTAAGATCTCTGTCATTTCTTCTTTGCAATATCTCTTTCTTTCTCATCTTCTTTGAAAATCGAATCACTTTCTTATTATCTGGATGGTTGATTCTTTCTTTTCACTCTTTCATCTTGGAAGTCGAATATTCTTGGTGGAGTCTGCTTGCCAAATTTTCTCCACTTCTTGGCTAGTGCCGAATTCTCTTAAGTGCTAGACGGATCTCTTATGTTAAGGTTAGTGATGTTCTCTTGAATCGTTATCTTCTTTTCTGGGATTCTCATGCCAAAACCGAATGGCTAGCCGAATGTAGGTGGTGAAGGGTGGTGTCACTTTTCAGTGGAGATATTCGAGATTCGCTTGACTTGTGGATCAAATCCAGCATTTTGGGGATTATCGATCTAGGTAAGGGTGTTCGCTTTAAGTATTTGGTTAACCTTTTAGTTTGGGTTTACGCTTAACTGAAAGTTAGTGACTAAGGTGTGTTATGGACTCGAAGGCTAACCAAGCGGTAGGAGGGGTTGGATCTGAGACCCCAGCCCCTAAGTTCAAGAAGCGGTCAGATGTCATGTTCGCGATTGGACACACAGGTGTGGACCAAAGATCTGAATAGGAGAGTAGACAAATAGTGGTAGTGTTAATTAATGACAGTGTCGACATAGAAAGCGTAGTCTTGTGAGTAATCAGGTGTGTATCTCCTACACACTTCATATGCAATGTGTTAGTATGTTAATATCTTGTGTACTATCAAAAGCCGAAATAATTGTGGATATACATATAAAAGCAATGACTCCGGGTAAGTCCAATTCTGATGGCTAGTGTTAACTGCCTCTGTTAAATCTGCATATGCCATGTTACATTATCTGTGAATGCCAAGCATGATTATTTCTGAAAGGCATGTTCATTTAAATGGGTATGATGAGAGGAAGAGGAAGATATAATTGTTTGTGACTTTGGGTCACCAGTGGTTTGGCATCACCAGTGGTTTGGTACCACATATGAATATTTGTGACTTTGGGTCACCAGTGGTTTGGCACCACCAGTGGTTTGGTACCACATATGTTATCTTCGTGACTCGTCCTAGTAGTCTGGCACCATAGTGGGTTGGCCCCACATATTATATTAAAAGGGATTGTCACCAGTGGTTTGGTACCACATATGCGATATTTGTGACTTTGTGTCACCAGTGGTTTGGCACCACCAGTGGTTTGGTACCACATATATGATCTTTGTGACTTTGGGTCACCAGTGGTTTGGCACCACCAGTGGTTTGGTACCACACAGGGTAGAATTGAGAGTTCGGATGGTTAGGTTTTGGGTTGCATGGCATTCATGTTTGCATATGAATGGGTGTATGAGCTTATCATCTTTGGGATGGGGATTTATGCACTGAGTCTCGGTGACTCACCCCTTCCTTTACATTTTGTAGATAATCCTTAGTTCGTGGACATGGAGCCGGGATGGACTTAAGGTGGCCATGCTCAGCAGTTGATTTCTTTATTAAATGGTTAAATATTGGTTTTACTTTGTTTAAAATTTTGGGTTTCCGGTTATGTAATAAGGCCATCTATATTTTGCTTTGGGACAAATGCCTTGAATTTGTGACAAACATTAAAGCAAGGATAACAGGGAAAGAAACTATAAAATTAATGTTTTCACGACCTTCATAAATTCTGGGTTTTTCGAAAACATTACCATCGGGTAAATAAGCGATCTTGCAGCAACGATAAGCTGACCTAATTTTCTTCAAAACAAACTTGAAAATGATTTTAACAAATTACCTAACTAAATTTTGGTTTCCATAAAAAGAGACGTTTTCCTTGTAATTTAAGTCAGCAACTTATTTTCAAAAAAAAAAGATTCTTTTCCCGTGACATGCCAGATTCGATCATAGCGTTTGATCGAGTTTGGGGTGTTACAATTGTGGTATCAGAGCATGGTTCAAAAAGCTTAGTTGTGGTCCTGAGGCCCAAAATGTTTTTCAATTAAGGGTTTGTGAAATGATTTTGATAGAAAATTCATACTTTGGAAAAAGCATGGCACTTGAGTCTCCGGCACCAATCCACAATGGTAAGCCCCCCCAAACTTGTGATTCCATGGATTAAATAATTGTGATATAGATACTAGTAGTAGAAATCTACTTTAGAGACTGAAGCTCATAGGATTGTGTGAACTTGCGAGAACAACTACTGTAAAAAAATGTTCATAAGACTATTCTGTAATAATCAGTGGAAGAAAGCTAACTCATAAAATTCCCTAATCAGATTAATTCGTGAATGCTAGTCATGAGCACTCGAGGACGTGGTTGTAACACACGTGGACGTGGTAGGGGTAGGATGACTGTGTCTGAACCAGTCGGGTCTGGTCATGGGTCAGAGGATGAGGTACCGCCACCGCCAGCTGTGGGCGCTGAGTTTTAGGATTAGACAGGTGGTGATGATATGGTGTCGCAGGCAATGCTGCAGGTTCTGGAGAGAGTAGCTGGAGCAGGTGGGGGTATAGGGGCTCGAAAATTAGTGCTTGGATGACTCCGAGCCAATGGAGCAGAAATATTTTGGGGTGTTTTTGGTGTGGCTCCCAACACAATGGAGTATTGGCTTGAGGCGACGGAGCATATTATGGACGATTTGGACTTCACAGCTGAGGAGAAATTGAAAGGGATAATGTCCCTTCTCCGGAATGAGTCGTATCAGTGGTGGCTTACGGTCCGAGATGGTACGACAACCGATGATCTCACTTGGGATTTTTTAAGGTGGCATATCAGAGAAAGTATGTCGGGTCTAGCTATATCGTTGCACAGCGTAAAGCATTTTTAAGACTGGTCCAGGGGAGTAAGTCAGTATCTGAGTACGAGGTAGAATTCTTAAGGTTGAGCCGTTATGCTCGGGGTATCGTAGCTACGAAACACAAGCGCTGTGTCAGGTTTGAGGATGGGTTGAGAGATGAGTTGCGATTGCTGATCGCTCCACAAGAAGAGAAGGAATTTTCTGTTCTTGTAGAGAAGGCTAAGATAGCCGAGGGGGTGAAGGAGTCGACGAGGCAGAATCTAGATAGAAATAGGAACAAGAGGAGTTTTGGGCCATCAAGGTCTGTTGGAAATTCTCAGAAGAGGGCTAGATTTGGCGGACTGAGTCAGGCTACACGGTCTTCCTCTACTACTCAGTGGCCATCACGGTGTGCTTGATGTGGGAAGTCCCATTGGGAGAGTGTTGGACGGATGTGAGAGGTGCTTTGAGTGTGGGTCGATGGATCACCGTGTAAGGGATTGTCCGCAAAGCTAGCTAGGATGCAGTCTGAGGGTTAGGGGCGTGCTCAGGTTAGGAACGGTAGAAAGCAATCACAGAGGGGTCAAGGTTCAGCCAAGGGTGGTAATGGTAATGGGCGAGGTTGTGGAGCACCGGGATGAGGTGCTGGGAATGCTGATGCAAGACAGCCTGGGTTGGTCTATGCTGCGAGGTGTCGAGAGGAAGGCGATGCACCAGACGTCATAATCAGACGCGTTTCTAATTTTGGGTTCTGATATCGCTTTGATTGATGCTGGTTTGACGCACTCATATGTTGGTAGTAGTATAGTGGGAACTTTGAACTTAGCCCATGAGGTTTCTTCTAGGAAGATGACCGTAATTAGCCCTCTAGGTCACTCGGTGGAAGTAAATAAACTGTATAGGGATGTACCCCTAAAACTTCAAAGGGGTAGTGTTTTTGGCTAATCTGATAGAACTGCCATTCGGGGAGTTCGATTTGATCTTAGGGATGGATTGGCTAGTGAAGTATCAGGCAAGTTTGGACTGTGCAACTAAGCGTATGGTCTTGAGGTCTGTCGAGGGTGAAGAGGTGGTAGTGATAGGTGATAGAAGAAATTGCCTATCTAATGTGGTATCTGCTTTGAAGGCCGAGAAGATGGTGAGGAAAGGATGTGAGGCATTCATGGTTCATGTTTGTGCTTTGGAGGGCAATGAGTTAACTGCTGGGGGATGTCCGAATGGTGAAGGAATTTATCGATGTGTTTCCAGAGGAGCTTTTGGGTTTGCCTCCAAATCGCGAAGTTGAGTTTGGTATAGATCTATTCCATGGAACCGCGGCAGTGTCTATTGCCCCGTATAGGATGGCACCAAAGGAGTTAGTAGAGATGAAGGCCCAGATTTAGGAGCTGTTGGATCGAGGTTTTATCCGGCCGAGTGTATCACCTTGGGGAGTGCCTGTGCTTTTTGTTAAGAAGAAAGATGGACCAATACGGATGTGTATAGATTACCGTCAGCTGAATAAGTTAACGATTAAGAATAAGTATCCGTTGTCGATGATAGACGACCTGTTCGATCAACTTAAGAGAGCATCAGTTTTCTCTAAGATTGATTTAAGTTCGGGGTACCATCAGCTTAAGGTAAATGAGGCTGATATCCATAAGACGGCGTTTAGCACTCGTTATGGGCACTATGAGTTTTTGGTAATACTGTTTGGTTTGACCAACGCGCCAGCAGCATTCATGGATATGATGAATCGGGTTTTTTAGCCGAATTTGAATAGGTTCATTGTAGTATTTATAGATGATATCCTAGTGTACTCGAAGTCTGAGAAGGAGCATGATGAGCATCTCCATATGGTTCTGCAGATTTTGAGGGGGAAGCAATTGTTCGCGAAGTTTAGTAAGTGCGAGTTCTGGCTGAAGGAAGTAACTTTCTTGGGTCATGCGGTGTCAGCTGAGGGGATTAGGGTAGACCCTCAGAAGATTGAAGCAGTATTGGATTGGAAACCACCTAAGTCTGTGGCCGAGATTCAGAGTTTTCTAGGATTGTAGCACCATTGACCAAGTTGTTAAGGAAAGGGGTTCCGTATGTATGGTCAGACAAGCAGCAAGAAAGTTTTGAGAAGCTAAAGAAGATTTTGACAGAAGCTTCGATTTTGATTCAGCCTGAAGCGGGGAAAGAATTTACCATTTATTATGATGCGTCGCATACTAGGATTAGGGTGTGTGCTGATGCAAGAGGGGAAACTAGTGGCGTATGCTTCTCGCCAACTAAGACCTCATGAAATAAACTACCCGACGCATGACTTAGAGTTGGCTGCTGTGGTGTTCGCCTTGAAGATTTGGAGACACTACTTGTATGGGGAGAAGTCTATCGTCTCCACGGATCACAAAAGTTTGAAGTACCTCCTTACTCAGAAAGAGTTGAATTTGAGGCAGAGGAGGTGGATCGAGTTGTTAAAGGACTACGACTGCTCGATTGAGTATCATCCGGTAAAGGCCAATGTGGTGGCAGACGTATTGAACCGTAAGGTGGTGTCAGACTTGAGAGCGATGTTTGCTCATCTTAGTCTGTATGATGACGAAAGTTTACTAGCAAAACTGCAGGTGAAGTCAACATGGGTTAATCAGGTGAAGGAAAAGCAGTTGGTGGATGAAGTCTTAAGTGCTCGATGTTTGCAAGTGTAGAATGGTGGTTTGGAGGGGCATAGTTTGAGCAGTGGGGGGTGCTGTGTTTCCAAGGGAAGGTTTGCATGCCAAAGGATGTGTAGTTGAGGCAAAAGATTCTTCAGGAGGCACATAGCAGTCCATACGCTATGCATTCTAGAGGTAGTAAGATGTACCGAGATTTGCGAGAGCAGTTTTGGTAGCCAGGTCTAAAGCGAAAAGTAACGAAATTCGTGAGTAAGTGTCTGATGTGCCAGCAAGTCAAAGCTGAACATTAGTTACCTTCGGGTCTGTTGTAGCCAATAAAGATTCTGCAGTGGAAGTGAGAAAGGATTACGATGAATTTCGTCAGTGGGCTACCCCCCACACCTTTGAAAAAGGATTCAATTTGGGTGATTGTGGATTGTTTGACAAAATCAGCTCATTTCATATCGGTTCAGGTTGATTACTCACTTCAAAGGTTAGCTAGGTTATGTGGTAGAAATCGTGCGACTACATGGAGTTCCAGTGTCGATTATCTCAAATAGGGATCCTAGCTTCACATCAAGATTCTAGAAAGCATTGCATCAAGCTTTGGGTACTAGGTTGGACTTTAGTACACGTTTCATCCACAGTCAGATGGGCAGTCAGAGAGGGCAATCCAGATTTTAGAAGATATGTTGAGGGGCTGTGTCTTGGATTTTAGAGGTAGTTGGGAGGAATTTTTACCATTGGCAGAATTCGCGTACAACAATAGTTACCAGGCAAGTATTCATATGGCACCGTATGAAGCTTTGTATGGACGAAAGTGTCACACTCCTACGTGTTGGACAGAGTTGGGTGAGCGTCAGTTGTTGGGTCCTGAGTTGGTTACTGAAACAGAGGATAAGGTTAAGCTGATTCGAGCTCGTCTGAAAGAAGCTGCAGACAGGCAGAAGTCCTATGCGGATCTTAAGCGGAAGGATATAGAGTTTGCAGTGGGTAACGAAGTTTTTCTAAAAGTCTCGCCTTGAAAGAAGGTGCTGAGATTTGGTCGGAAGGGCAAGCTGAGTCCAAGGTTTATCGAGCCTTACCGGGTGTTGAAGCGTGTAGGACCAGTAGCTTATCAGCTCGAGTTACCACCAGAGTTGAGCCAGATCCATGATGTGTTTCATGTTTCCATGTTGAGACGCTATCATTCAGATCCGCCTCATGTTGTGCCAGTGGAGGAAATAGAAGTGAGTCCAGACTTGTTTTTTGAGGAAGAACCAGTGCAGATTCTGGACCGAGATGTGAAGGCCTTGCGTAGAAAATCAGTTCCTTTGGTGAAAGCGTTATGGCAGAACCACGGTGCAGAAGAGGCCACGTGGAAACTTGAGGATGTGATGCGGCAAAAATACCCTCAACTCTTTTGACCAGGTAATTTTGAGGCCAAATTTTTTAAGGGGAAGAATTATAACATCCTTAAATCGGGGCTTTGTATTTTATCTGCTTGTATGTAGTTGGTATGGTTGTCATGTTAGTTAGGGCTATTTTGGGGTCTAGGCATGAGCTAGGGATAGGCCTGTGTTTCTTTGAAATTTGCATTTTGGGCTTCTAGAAGTGGGGAGCTGCTTGAGCTAGGTGTTAAGAGTAATTGGTAGCTAGATTTGACGCAAGAATCCAAGTGGTAAAGTGGCAAGGGAGGCGCCACTTAAGGCACATGGGAGTGACACCTTATACAAGTTGGAGGGCCTGAGTTCGAGTAGCAGAAGTCCCCTTTCTACTTGTTATTTTTGACGCCAGGACAAGGGAGGAGTTGTGCTCAGGATGGACTGTGATGGATAGGTGTTGAAGGAGTCAACAAATTCAAATAAGTGGAAGAGAGAATTCTGAGGAGTTTGAAACATTCAAACGAGTTTGAATGTGTGGCCAGAAGAATTTCGTGGAGGAAAAAGGGGGATGGACACTTGAGCCTAGAGTTGGCCGAATGCTAAACACTAGGGGAGGGGGAGAACCGATTTTGGCTGGTTTAGGGGGGTGGCCGAATGTGGGTGTAGGCCTGGGTGAGTTGTGTAAATTCGGCTAGTTAGGGAACCTTAGAGATTTTTCTTCTCATTTCTTTTGGTGACCGAAATTAAACCCCTCTCATTTGGCATTTTTGTTTTTTTTTCCTTCTTTTCTCTCATCTACTCAAATCGAATACTCTCCTAGGTCTCCTCCTCTTTTCTATTCTTTTTTATGTTGTTAGCCGAATCTCTTCTACTTGTTTTTCTTCATTTTGTACCAAAGCCGAAATCATTATTCGACCTCTTTTTTGATTTCTTTCTTCTCCCAATCTCTCTTGTGCCGAAATACCTAAACTTGTTTTCTCTTTTCTCATCTCTTGACCATAGCCAAAACCCCTTAATTCTCATCACCTTAGTTTAAATTTGCTATCAATCACTAAAAGCCGAAGATCACATTTTCTATTGCTTTTAGCCGAATCATTGCAGGATTGGTAAGATCTCTTTCGTTTCTTCTTTGCAATATCTATTTCTTTCTCATCTTCTTTCAAAATCGAATCACTTTCTTATTATCTGGATGGTTGAATCTTTCTTTTCACTCTTTCATCTTGGAAGCCAAATATTCTTGGTGGTGTCTGCTTGCTGAATTTTCTCCTCTTCTTGGCTAGTGAATTCTCAAAAGTGCCAGAAGGATCTCTTGTGTTAAGGTTAGTGATGTTCTCTTGAATCGTTATCTTCTTTTCTGGGATTCTCATGCCAATGCCAAATGGCTAGTTGGCCTTATGTGAGGGCTTGGCCGAATGTAGGTGGTGAAGGGTGGTGTCGCTTTTCAGTGGAGATATTTGGGATTCACTTGACTTGTGGATCAAATTCAGCGTTTCAGGGATTATCGATCTAGGTAAGGGTGTTCGGTTTAAGTATTTGGTTAAACTTTTAGTTTGGGTTTCGCTGCTTTAATCTGAGTTAGTGACTAAGGTGTGTTATGGACTCGAAGGCTAAACAAGCGGTCGGAGGGGTTGGATCTGAGACCCCAGCCCCTAAGTTCAAGAAGCGGGCTGTATCTGCGGTTTGTGATTGGCCACCTGGGTGTGGACCAGCATCTGAACAGGAGAGTAGATAGATAGCGGTAGTGTCGATTAACGATAGTGTCGACATAGAAAGCATAGTCTTGCGAGTAATCAGGTGTGTATCTCCTACACACTTCATATGCAATGTGTTAGTATGTTAATATCTTGTATACTGTCAAAAGTCGAAATAACTGTGGATATGCATATAAAAGCGAGGACTCCGGGTAAGTCCAATTCTGATGGCTAGTGTTAATTGCCTCTGTTAAATCTGCATATACCATGTTACATTATCTGTGAATGCCAAGCATGATTATTTCTGAAAGGCATGTTCATTTAAATGGGTATGATGAAAGGAGGAGGAAGATATGATTATTTGTGACTTTGGGTCACCAGTGGTTTGGCACCACCAGTGGTTTGGTACCACATATGAATATTTGTGACTTTGGGTCACCAGTGGTTTGGTACCACATATGTTATCTTCGTGACTCGTCCCAGTGGTTTGGCACCACAATGGGTTGGCCCCACATTTTATATTAAAAGGGATTGTCACCAGTGGTTTGGTACCACATATGCGATATTTGTGACTTTGTGTCACCAGTGGTTTGGCACCACCAGTGGTTTGGTACCACATATATGATCTTTGTGACTTTGGGTCACCAGTGGTTTGGCACCACCAGTGGTTTGGTACCACACAGGGTAGAATCGGGAGTTCGGATGGTTAGGTTTTGGGTTGCATGGCATGCATGTTTGCATATGAATGGGTGTATGAGCTTATCATCTCTGGCATGGGGATTTATGCACTGAGTCTCGGTGACTCAACCCTTCCTTTACATTTTGTAGATAATCCCTAGTTCGCGGACATGGAGCCAGGATGGACTTGAGGTGGCCATGCTCAGCAGTTGATTTCTTTATTAAATGGTTAAATTTCGGTTTTACTTTGTTTAAAATTTTGGGTTTCAATTATGTAATAATGCCATCTATATTTTGCTATGGGTTTATTTACTTTGACAAATGCCTTGAATTTGTGACAAACATTAAAGCAAGGATAAAAGGGAAAGAAACTATAAAATGAATGTTTTCACAACCTTAGTAAATTTTGGGTTTTTCCAAAACATTACCATCGGGTAAATAAGCGATCTTGTAGCAACGATGAGCCGACCTGATTTTCTTCAAAACAAACTTGAAAATGATTTTAACAAATTACCTAACTAAATTTTGGTTTCCATAAAACGAGACGTTTTCTTTGCAATTTAAGTCAGCAACTTATTTTCAAAACAAAAATGATTCTTTTCCCGTGACATCCTGATTCGGTCGTAGCATTTGACCGGGTTTGGGGTGTTACACTAACTAAGACAACGATGGAGGCAAGCGCACCTATCGAACTATAATACCCCAAACCTAGCCTAGAAGTTAGGCCCGAATCTAGTGTGTTACAATGAAGAAAACATATAAAGGATATTGTGATTCTTACTAAAATAGGTGTTGTTTTGCTATAATCGAGAAAACAAGTTTGATTTGAAATATTTGATAAAGTACTACCAACCTCGAAGGTTGATTGATAAATCGATAAGTTGAACTAGAGATCTTATAAAAACCGTGACTTTTGAAAATATCGTTGATAATTTGAGTGAAAATTTCCAATTTAAAATATTTATAAATATATGTTATAAAATCCATTTGTTAATCAATATTTGGAAAACAGTTGGTTATGCTTTTAGAAAATTCCCATTTAAAAATAATTCAAGCAACATAATAAATTCGTCAAACATAAAGCAAAATAAAATATTCCAGAGGCCTTATTACAACATAAAAAACCCAAATACTAAAAGTAATAATAATGAACAGAAATAGAAATCCAAATTTAATAAAAACCATTTATGAAGTATGGCCTCCACCCGAGTCATCCATGGCCCAAGTCCACATCACTGAGTATTACCTACAAAGGTTAAGGAAAAGGGGTGAGTTACAAGAACTCAGTGTATAATCCCCTTACCATCATCCATTGGGCCTGAATCAATTTAGCAATATCTTGAGCCTAAGCCCATATGGCATAATCTTGGGCTGAAGCCCATTTACATAACTGAATATGCAACCCAACCCATCCGTCCAATCACACTGCTGTACCTGCCAATCACACCTATGGGGATCAAGTCAACCCACCCCGCCAATCACACCGATTTTCAGGCAAGTTGCCATTTACAATATTCGCAGGAAAATTTGCCATTTATAATATTTTTGTTGTGGCCAAGCCACCAAAATCATAAGTTAACATCATAATAACATTTTTGTGGCAATGCCACTAGGCTACACTTCTCTTCAACATTTTATTCCCAACCCATGCAATATGTAACATGCAACATACATAATTTAAACATAATATCCACATATATGTACAAAAATCATTAATCCAATATTTTATTACGGTAAATCGGCCAATTATAGAACTTTGTAATTCGGCCCACTAAGGCATTTTAGCAAATCGACCCATAGGGGCATTTTTGTAATTCGGCCTATATGGGCATTTTCGTAATTCAATCCATTGAGGCATTTTCGTAAATCTCACAGTTTTAATACCAATTTTGACAAATCTATCAAAATAATTAATTTAAACCAATTTCCTGGTTTAGGCCATATTACGATTTTAATCCTAATAATAATAACGATCTATTTCCAATATGATATCGAATCTTAAATCTACGGGATAACGGTGTGAGATTACACACCTGATTACGGTGAGTATTAAACTCTCTTGATCGTCAGCACCCTCGGTATTGTGAATGACCACGATTTGTCTATTCTCACCAGATGATGGTCCACAACCCGGTGGGAAATCTCGAATTACCGATACTGCTCGACGCTTGAACTTAAGGGTAGGAATCGCGAATCCACTCCTTTTGTTTTCTCCAATCGCTTTTCCTTTCGTTTCGGTACCACTTGCCTCCATTGGAAAAATCTTAATCAAAATGATATTACAATATATATCGATTGTTGAAGGAAAAAGGGTTCGGCTTACCACTATTTCCGTATAATCAACAAGTGAATAAAACGAGTGATTTAGTCCCTTAACGATGGTAAAACTGATTCCCAATTATTGTATTTATGGCTACGGACGAGTCAAAGGTATAAGATTCAGCTTTTCCACTATTTCACCGATCTAATCAAGGAAGAAATGTCCAAGTTGCGAAATGAAAAAGAGAAGATGATCAAGATTCAGCTATTGAAGAAAAAGAACAAGGATGATTCGATTACTAAGTAAAATCGTCTAAAGAAAAGAGAGAAAGGTTGAAGAATTAATGAGGAAAGAAAAAGAAGAGATGGACAAGAGAAATGTCAAAGTTTCGGCTAATACTATAAAAGAGAGATGAACAAAAAGAAAGGCTTGCATTTTGTCAACCAAGGAAAAGATTGGAAGATAATGGCACCAAAATGATAAAAGAATAAAAGATGGCTAAGGCAAAGATGAAAAGAAGAAAGGAAAATGCTCCCAAATGGTCTCGGTTTTAGGCAAGGAAAAGAGGTACCAAATGAACAAAGAAAAGTTTCTCAAAAAGAAATCAAAATCTCTTCAAAATGCCTAACAAAAATTTGGCACACCTCCCTTACCAAAATCGATTACACCTTTACCAAAAAGATGCATGTTGACCAAAAATAATCTTTCCAAAACATTCTCCACATAATAGGCCAACATGTTCCCTTCTCTTACCTTTTCTTTCATTTCTTTCCTTCTTTTTCCCTTATCTTCCTACTTACCATATTCCTTAGCCTCCTTTCCATAAATAAAAGGTCTCCCTTACCATAATTACAACCATGGCCAACACTTGGGATAGGAGTACAAAAATAAATCCAAAATTTGTAAAAGATAGGATTCGAACACCTTCCCTCCATGCTCTCCACTTGATGCCACAAACTCCTTGCCATATGCTCAATTATTTTAGCAAAATACACACTTATTTCCTTAAGCACTAATGCCACTTACTATCTCTTCTTAAAGTGCTTAAACACAAAAATTTTCCTATAGCCTAACTGGAACCTGGAACTTCCTAGAAACCCCGTAACTTTTCAAAATCACCTTCCTAATAAGTCCAACTTGAAATAATGCCATTATCTTGTTCTCAAAGATTTTAAACACTCCTACGCCCAAGGCCCAATGGGCCCAATTCTACAAGGCCCAATTTTGGGATGTTACACGAATAGTAGTATAGTTTAGTGGCAAGATTGGATTATCGAACCCAAAGGAACCAAAAGTACTAATATTAACTCTCTTTCTATTATTTAGCCTAAGAATTAATGGAATTTGTTATCTAATCTAAAATTAACTAACAACTAAGCTAAAGATGCTAAGACAAAGAAGGAATTAGGGAAAGACTTGAAGGAAAAACCAATTGATTTAGACAATACCGAGGAAGAATCCACCTAGACTTCACTTGTTATCAACTCTAAACCAGATGATTTATTCACTTGACTTGATCCGTAGGATTCCCTAATTTATATTAATACCTCTTTCGAGGCTACTAACGTTTAACCCTAGGTTGATTAATTGAAATTTCTTTCTAATTAAAATCCCTAGAATTACAGTAACTCGATCTATGGACTCTCATATTAGGTTTGACACTAATTTAGAAAATTTATGTCATTCTATTTCTAAGGTTGCGTTCAACTCACTTAGCTATGCTAGATATACTCTTAAGCAGGGACTTTTGCTCCACCACCTAAGCACATCAATACTTGAATCAATATCTCGAAAATACCAAAACAAGAATTAAGAACACATAGTTAAGAATAAATCAAGTATTTATCATACAGCTCAGATAACAATAACAAGATCCGTCTTAGGTTTCATCCCCCTCAAGTATCTGAGGAGTTTAGTTCATAATTGTAAAAGAAAACATCTAAGAAGAAAATATAAAACAAAACATAAGAAAATCCTAAAACCCCTTGAAGGAATTGAAGGAGAGATAATCTATCTTGAGTATGATTCTGACTTCTTGAGATGAATAAACTGGCTTTCTTTGAGTGAATCCATGTATTTAGCCTCCCTGGCTTGGCTCATTGGCCTAGATAAACACCCTGAAAAGCCCTGACAGAAGGTTTTTGTCGAACTTCCCTTTAAGTGGCCTCTAGGGTCTTTATATAGGCTTTTGGAATGGCTTTCTTTGCCTCTAAGTACCCTAATCTGAATAGAATTCTATTTTCCTACAGCAAAGGCACACCTATGGCACACGCCCGTGTAAATCCTGGCTAGGTCATATTCGGGTCTATTGATGAGGCACTGCCATATATTTTGGGATCCAGCCCGTGGTTGGCTCTTCTCACAGGGCATGGCCATGTGGACTTGGGTCCAGGCCATGTGTAATTTGTACTTGGCCCATTTTCTCTATTTTTGGTCCGTTTCTCATTCTTTTCACCCTCCGGTGCTCTGCTGAGTATAAAATATGAAAACAATGGATTAGAAGCACCTATTTCCATAATTAAAGGGTAAATCATCCAAAAACATGCTAAATGTGGGATTAAAATATGTTCATTTTACGGTTTATCAAATACCCAAACACTTAAGCTTTTGCTTGTCCTCAAGCAAAATTCTCAACTCACAATTAAAACTAACTTCCTCAATTTATAATATTCATCAATAATATTTCATCATAATTCATAGATAATTCATACACAGATAATTCAACTCAAAGAGTCCTAAATATTCAAACAATCAAAGTCATATATTTTTAGCATAAAACATAGGTGTTCCCATCATCCAAATCATTACCTCTGATTCTAAATCGACAAGAGTTGACATCCTCGCTAAAGATTCACTCAAATCACTCAAAGTGTTTAAGGTTCAAAAATTAATCACTCAAAAGTCAAACATGAAAAGTTAATCCCATAGGCTTGCCTGAAAATCAAATCTCCTCCATTATAAAATGAGATGATACACAAATCAAAAGGTCTTTTAAGGTTGTAACGGGGCTTAGGTTAAAGGTGTGGATGAAGGCTGAATTAGAAGGGTTAGAATCGAGATTGAATTGACAAATTACCTCACTAGAAAAATGAACTAATAAACTGAATAATTACATAACATGAAAAATAATAATACGAGCTTCTTCTCAGGATATTGAAATTAAACATATAAGCTCACTTAATCACAGAAGTAATAATGAATATACTTCAATGATGATTTTTTTAAGAAAAATAAAAAATACATAATATAAGAATAATTAACTACTGAAATAAAATAATTAGGTAACTAATCAAATCAAGTCTCGATAGAAGGGTAGTCAAAAGGAATGGTGATAATAAATACAAGATGGGTTTTGGGTTAATATTAGTGGTAAAATCAATAAAAAGGGTTTGTTAGGATCAAAGGGGTTCACTAGGGGTTAATTATAAAGGTATGCTTTTAGTGGAGTAAGTGGGTTAAATCCTAAGTGCCTTAATCATCTCTGTATATCAAATCAATGGTGTTGTCTTGACATGTATAATCAAAGCAAGTTCTAGAATAACAATCAGTGTTGACACACTCATTATCAATAAAGTGAGCCTGGAAAGAATGTATGCTCTAAAAGGCTCAAAATCTTACAAAAATTATGGATTTTGATGACAATCATTGTAAATTTCAAACTTCAAGGTAACAATTAAATTTAGGTAGACAACCTAACAAAATTTTTATTTTTTTGAAAATAGACTCATCATGTTTGATTGTCTAGTATCTTAAAGTTTAAATCATCATTGCACAATTATCAATGGCTTAATCTAAAACATGTCAAAAAAAAAAATCATAAATCAACAGGAATTTCATTCTAATTAGTGATATGAAAAAATTACTTTCAGACAGAATATTATTTAGGGATTTGAGAATAATGCAAAAAGTTAGGTACCATTTCTAAGTAATTTTCACCCCCCACACTTAAGATGTACATTACCCTCAATGTAAAAAAATAGATAATAATCATAAAAAAATCAAAATTGAGGGAAAGAGGTGAAACTTCTTGAATTTTTGGATAGATTCCTTGGGTTGGAAGTGTGGAAACTTGATTCGGAGGTGAAAGACAAGTTGGAGGGGGCGTCTCTACTTTCTATGCTAGATGAAGAAATTGGGAACCTCGTGAAAAGTTAGCCAGGAAATAATTATACTAAATATATAATTAAAGTAAAATAAAGATAACAAGAAAGAAAATAAGAATTAAAATAAGACCAAAAGAAAAGATGAATGGACTGAAAAGTCCTTATTGGTAGATGGTTCGCTTGGTGGGTGTGGTTTCTAAGGTCATGGTGTTATGATTCCCTAGCAGCCTTTAGAACCTAAAACCAATAAAATAAAATGAGATGAATCGAATTTAGTATAAGAAAAATAAAGGAAAGGAAAATAAAAGAGAATAGAAAAGTAAAACAAAGATTAAATGGCCTCAAAGACCATTGGCTTGTCGAGTTAATGAAGTGGTCGGCATGAACTTATGTTGATTGGTCTCGCACAGGGAGACAAGACTCGGATCTTTCCATTTCTTCGACATCGTTGAAGTGTAAATCAAGACTTTAGAGAATGAAGAAGGAGGAAAGTGAAGATGGATGGGAGTGAGGAGTGGATGGGGAGTGGGTGAAAAGGGGAGATGGGTGTTTTAAATAGAAATTTTCAGCTCTGGTACATCCCCACGCCCATTTATCGTAGGCGTGTTATGTCACATGGCCATATCGCATGGTCGTGTGGTGGTTCAATTGCTTCACCCATGCTTGATATTTAAGTTGCCACGCCCGTGTTGGTTCAACAGTTTAGGCCATGGCTGTGTCGCACGGCCGTGGTGGTAATTGGAGCCCGTGATTTAAAGATATTTTTCTCGTCTTGTCTCGTACTATTTCTGCCATTCCAGTACAGAATTGTAGCATCCACACGACCACGGCCATGGCCGTGTGTGAGGCCATGTGATGCAAAAATCTATGCTTCATTAACTTGGTTAGTCTGTAGTTAGGTGCTAAAAGAAAAGAAATAAAAATAAAAATAAATGGGGTTAGTGCTCAGGTTGCCTCCCGAGAAGCGCTTGTTTAAAGTCTTAAGCTAGACTTACCTCTTATTCGTAAAATCATGGTGGTTTGAGGAGTGAGAAATCCTTTCTCATGCTATCATTATATAATTTGAGTCGAGCGGCATTTATCTTAAAAATGCCGAATGTAGAATTACTTACCTCAACTGTTCCGTAGGGGAAAACATTAATTACTTCAAAAGGTATTTCTTCGTTTGTCTTCAGGTTTGGTATGGCGATTCGTGGGTCTGTCTTATCTAACAGTACTTGATTTCCTATTTTAAAGTGATTTGATGTTCCTTTAAGCTCGTTTGGGGATTCCTTCGGTGTCACTTCGTGTGGGTTTGATTTTTCCTTGAAGTGTATCTCCCACTCATCTAGCTCATCGGTATGAAGCTGTCGTTCCTCATGAGATATTTCCTTATTGGTATGGGCTATAGGATTTGGCTCTGAGGTGTAGTTTCGTGGTGCTTCCTGAAAGAAAGTTTAACCAAATAATCATCAATAGAGTTTACGTCCTCACATTTATCACTTGACATCCTAGCTGAGTCGAGGGCTTGAAGACTGATTGATTCGTCACCTACACGAAGTATGCGTTCACCTGTACTAACATTGATTTTAGATCTGGCAGTTGCTAGAAAGGGTCTTCCTAAAATTAGGGGGATACAATTGTCTTCATCCATATCTAAAACAATGAAGTCTACGGGGAATATGAATTTGTCAACTTTAACTAGTACATCTTCAATTATACCCCTAGGAATTCGAATAGTCTTATTAGCTAGTTGAATACTCATCCTAGTTTGCTTTGGTTTCCCAAGACCTAGCTGGTTAAACATTTTAGATGGCATAACATTGATGCTTGACTCTAAATCAGCTAAAGCATTATCAACAGATAAACTACCAATTAAACATGGAATTGTAAAACTCCCTGGATCTTTTAATTTCCGTGGTAGTCTGTTCTGTAACATTGTTGAGCATATACGACTCCTCGTCTAACTTTCACTTGTTCGTTAAGAGCTCTTTTAAAAATTTCCTTGAATCTAGCATCTACGAAAGAGCTTTAAGAAACGGTAAGTTAATATGTAATTTCTTTAAGAGTTTAAGGAACTTATCAAACTATTCTTCTATGTCATCTTCCTTCATTGTATTGGGGTAAGGTATACGAGGTTTGTATTCTTTAATTACCAATTTTGGCTTTTCTTGGCTTACCTCAATATTACCTTCACTTACCATAGGTTCTTGTCTTGGCTTAGATTCAGATTCTACTAACCCTCCAGTGTCATGAGCTGTTATGGCTTGAATTTACTCCTTTGGATTAGTCTCAGTGTTACTTGGCAAGCTATCTAGTGGTCATTTGGAGGTTAGCTTTGTGAGTTGCCCTAACTGGTTCTCGATTCCTTTAATCGATGCTTGTTGATTTTTAAGTGTTGTCTCGGTGTTTTGAAAATGAGTTTCAGACACCGCTATGAATTTTGTAAGCATCTCTTCAAGGTTCGGCTTCTTTTCCTGTAGGTAGGGCTATTGTTGGAAGCTTGGAGGGGGTGGTTGTTGTCTCTGATTTCCTTGGCCACCCCACGAGAAATTGGGGTGGTTCCTCCAACCTGGATTATAAGTATTACTACAAGGGTTATTTTGAGATTTGAAATTGTTACCCGTTCGCTTTCCATGCCATGATTGTAGGGTGGGTACTCAAGATTCGCCACACCTCCTAGATTTGAGTCACATTGCATAACTCGATGTACCTGCAAAGAACCACACAAACCATCAATCTTTTTATTCATCATCTCTACCTGATTTGATAGTATGGTGACTGTGTTGAGATTGAAGACTCCGGTTGCTTTAGTTGGCTTTGTCCTTGTAACTTGCCACTGATAGTTATTCAGTGACATCTCCTCTATAAACTCGTAAGACACTTTAGGAGTTTTGTTATTCAGGGTTTCCGCCGAGCTGCTGAATCAATTAGTTGCCTCATTGAAGGGTTCACACCGTTGTAAAAGGTTTGGACCTGTAGCCACAAGGGTAAACCATGGTGTGTGCACCTTCTCAATAGATCTTTGTATCTCTCCTATGCATCATATAATGTTTCTAAATCCATCTGTACAAAAGAAGAGATATCATTCCTTAATTTGGCCATTTTGGCCGGTGAAAAATATTTTAATAAAAAATTTTCGGTCATTTTGTAACACCCTAAACCCGGCCTAGAAGTTAGGCCTGAATCAAGCGTGTCACATTGAAGGAAGTTGAAAAGCTAAGTAATTGTTTAGAAAAGTTTTATCAGATTTTTGAACTCCGAGTTCATTGTTGGTTTGAGAAAAATGCGATTTGCTAAATGACCATTTAAAAGTTGTTATTATTTTGAAAAACTATTTTGTTATGAAAGTTGAACTTGCGTCGTTACGTAAACATGATATTTTAGAAAACAATTGCTAATGTTTTAAGAAAACCCCGTATTTATAAGTTTAACAGTTATAAATGAAAACTTAGAAAAATAAACCAATGTCCTTATTACAAAATATTAACCCAAAATAGATAATCTTAAAAGAAAAGGTAAAAATCAAAATTACTAAAGTTCACGAGTAGTATCTCCGATGTATAGCCACCTCCAAGTCCTCCACGGCTCCTAATCATCTATCACTGGGAATTACCTAAAACATTTAATAAAAAGAGGGGGTGAGTTTACGAAAACTCGGTGTGTAAACCCTCATCAAGAAGAACATGCATCACAACAATCGTAAAGCCTATTATAGTAACGGTGGCAATTGGGCCTTAGCCCAAAATAGCCTCGGTTGAGCCTTAACCCATATCATATGTCATAGTAGATAATGTATGCAATGTGATGCAAACCCAGCCCAACCTAATTTTCCATCCGTTACACACCACCCGTACCAGCCCATCACACCGTGGGGATTTCTACAATCAACCCTCTATCCGCTACACATCTTATACGTGGCATTAGGCCACTCGTGGTTCTAGACCACCGCGATACAAGATCACTGTGATAAAGTCACTAATAATATACATGGGGCTAACCCACCGTGGTAACAACCACCGTGACAATCCCTGATGAATATAAGTGGGGCCAACCCACTGTGGTAACAACCACTGGGACGAGTCACTAATCATATATATAACCGTGGTATTAAACCACCGTGGCACCAAGCCACCGAGACATGGTCAAAATTATCAAAGATTATTATATATCCGTGGGGCTAGCCCACCGTGGTAATAACCACCGTGACAGTCTCAAACACTTCCCCTTTCACATCATTTCCCAACCCATGCAGAACATACCATCATATGAATGCACATGCTATCTTTACCGTAACAGATTACATCAATTATCTCACACCCATTAAAAGATTAATAGAGTCACATACTTGGTATTCCCACCCTTACCCATAAGGGAGTTACGACTGCTTCTCAGTCATTCTGGCTTTTTCAGCCCAAATAGTGAATAGTACAAATAATTAAATAAATAAGAAGTGTGAAGTTTACACATAATCACGCTAATCAACCCCTAAGGGTATAACGGTAATTTTACCTACCGAGAGTATTTCATTAATTTACCTACCAAGGGTAATTCGATAATTCTACTCATAACTAATCCATGTATGCAGTGCATCTCGAACATAATCAATCATACAATTAACACAGACAACATTAGTACTACCACGAGGGTACAAAGGTTATTTGTCGTTAAGGGGTAAAACGATAATTACACACTAAGGGTATGTCGGTAAAGTTATAATTCGGGGGTATTTTAGTAATTTCATAAACTAGGGGTAATTCGATAATTTCGCAAACCAGGGATAATTCGATAATTTCGCAAACCAGAGGTAATTCGGTAATTTCTCAAACTAGGGGTAATTCGATAATTTCGTAAACTAGGGGTAATTCGATAATTTTGCAAACCAGGGGTAATTCGATAATTTTGCAAACTAGGGGTAGTTCAGTAATTTCACAAACCTAGGTGATTCGATAATTTTATAACCCAGAGGTAATTCGGTAATTTCACAATCTAGGGGTATTTCGATAATTTCACAAACCAAGAGGATTCTAGTAATTTTACAAACTAGGGGTATTTCAGTAATTTTACAAACTAGGGGTATTTCGATAATTTTACAAACCAGGGTATTTTGGTAATTTTACAAACTAGGGGTATTTTGATAATTTTGTAAACCATGGGTATTTCGGTAATTTTGCAAACTAGGGGTATTTAGGTAATTTTACAAACCAGGGGTATTTTGTAATTTTACAAACCAGGGTGTTAACGACCCAACAGAAGGTCCACTGTCGCCTCGAACGACTCAAGTATCCTAAACAAAGATAATGATGTGAATGGGATTAAGGCCCATTCTCGGCCCAAGTGGGTCCTCACACTCGTGTGGCCCGTTTAGCCCAAACCTAGCAACATATATGAGATTCACATAGTCTAGTTCACTATCTACTACTCAATCATACAATTTACTCATATGGGCCCCTAGGCCCATTGGGCCCACTTGGCCCGCTTTCAGCCATCGTGGCCCAACAGCCTACACCCACAAGAACACTACTGGTGGCCTCAACTATATCGCGTTGAAGCCCCACACGTGCGCTCACATGCTCGTGTGGTTACTATCGCAGTGTCACCGGTATTTTGGCATATGCCGCTCTATAGCTAGAGTAGAGAGAATACACACCTGATAGGAATCTGAAGCTGCTAAACCGCGCTCCGAGCACTCCTACGCCCAACACGAACTAGGTATGCTCCTTCTACTCCTAGAACTCTATATATAGCTAGCTTCTCACCTTCCTTCTTTGTATCTTTCCGATGTGGGATCCCTCCACCAGTAGAGTTTAAATCCAAATCAAACTCTTGCCATCAATCCGCAAAATAAATACTCCCTTTCTTTCCATAAGATTCGAACCCAGGCTCCCTTGTAGCATAATCCACGCTGCTAACCACTTGACCACAAGCTCCTCTTGTGACTAAAACCATGCGCAATTAAATATAACCCTATGGCCAAATTCTAAAGTCCATATAAAAAGAAAACCAAAATGCAAGAGCCAAGACTTGAACCTTGGACCTCCTTTCTTCCTTTTTGGCGGCACCCCCTTGCCTCTTATGTGGCGTCACTTTGCCACTACACCACACACTCCACTTGTGTCATTTTCTTCACATTTAATTCTTAAAGCCTACCTATTAACTCCCAGGGTTTTAGTCACCTAAAACCAAAATTTTTCCTAAGCCCAAGTTTGATCCCAGGACTTCATAGAAGCCCCCTAACCTTTCAAAATCACTCACCTACTAAATCCAACTTGCAATAGAGCCGTTCTCGCTATTCTCTAAAATTTTAAACGCCTCGTTCCCAAGGCCCAATCCTACTAGGCCCAACTTTGGGATGTTACACATTTGGTCCCACATAGTGATTGATCATAGTGGAAGAGAATTCAACCATTGTTTGGCTTTATTCCTTAATGAAAAGGGAAATAATCGAAGACGAATGGCATCATCAGAAATGCCATTTATTTTGAAGGTATCACAGAATTCTAGAAAATTTGCTAAATGAGTATTTGGGTCTTTGTCCTACAAACCATCAAATTGAACAAATTGTTGAATCTTTTGAATAGTGTTAGGTTTCAGTTCAATATTATTAGCGGCTATAGCAGGCCTAACAATACTCGATTCAGCTCCTGTTAAATTAGGTTTAGCATAATGATATATAGCTCGAGGAGCATGATGTTCGGCCATATGAGGTAGCGGATTATTTTCAGCCATCTCTTTGTTCGTATTAATTTTGTTCTCTTGCTCTTCTTGTTTGTATTGTAGGCTTCGCCTTATTTCTCTATGATTTCTACGAACCATTCCTTCGATTTCAATGTCATAGATCAAAGGTCCTGGCGGGTTCCTTCTAGTCATAAACTAGAGGTACCAACCAGGAAAACATAAAATAAGAAAAGAAAATTAGAAAAGTAAAAATTAAATTAAATTACAGAATAATAAAATATAATATGGCTAAAGTAATAAAAATTGAGCTTTCTTAATATTTCAGTTCCCCGGCAACAGTGCCAAAAACTTGATCGTGTGTCAGAGTCTTAAAAATTTATAAAAAGAATTATCGAACCTGGAAACTAACTAAGACAATGATGGAGACAAGCGCACTTATCGAGCAGTAGTATAGTTTAGTGGCAAGACCGGATTGTCGAACCCAAAGGAATCAAAAGTACTAATATTAACTCTCTTTCTATTTTTTAGCCTAAGAATTAAGGGAATTTGTTATCTGATCTAAAATTAACTAACAACTAAGCTAAAGATGCTAAGACAAAGAAAGAATTGGGGAAAGACTTGAGGGAAAAACAAATTGATTTAGACAATACCCGAGGAAGAATCCGCCTAGACTTCACTTGTTATCTAACTCTGAACCAGACGAATTATTCACTTGCCTTGATCCGTAGGATTCCCTAATTTATATTAATACCTCTTTCGAGGCTACTAACATCTAACCCTAGGTTGATTAATTGAAATTTCTTTCTAATTAAATCCCCTAGAATTGCATTAACTCGATCTATGGACTCCCATATTAGGTTTGACCCTGATCCGAAAAATTTATGTCATCCTATTTCTAAGGTTGCATTCAACTTCCCTTAACTATGCTAGATCTACTCTTAAGCAGGGACTTTTGCTCCACTACCTAAGCACATCAATACTTGGATCAATATCCTGAAAATACCAAAACAGAATTAAGAACACATAGTTAAGAACAAGTCAAGTATTTATCATACAACTCAGATAACAATAACAAGATCCATCTTAGGTTTCATTCCCTTCAGGTATCTGAGGAGTTTAGTTCATAATTGTAAAAGAAAACATCTCAGAAGAAAATATAAAACAAAACATAAGAAAATCCTAACACCCCTAAAGGAATTGAAGGAGAGATCCTCTGTCTTGAGTATGATTCCGATTTCTTGAGATGAATAAACTGGCTTTCTTCGAGTGAATCCCTGTATTTAGCCTCCCTGGCTCAGCTCTTTGGCCTAGCTAAACACCCTGAAAAGCCCTGACATAAGGTTTCTATCGAACTCGCCCTTTAAGTGGCCTTTAGGGTCTTTAAATATGCATTTGGAATGGCTTTCTTTGCCTCTAAGTACCCTAATCCGAATAGAATTCTATTTTCCTACGGCAGAGGCACGCCCATGGCACAAGCCTGTGTAAATCCTGTCTGGGTCATGTTCGAGTCTGTTGATGAGGCACGGCCGTGTATTTCGGGATCTAGCCCGTGGTTGGCTCTTCTCATGGGGCACGGCCATGTGGTCTTGGGTCTAGGCCGTGTGTAATTTGTATTTGGTCCATTTTCTCTATTTTCGGATTGTTTCTCGTTCTCTTCTCCCTTCGGTGCTCTACTGAGTATAAAACAAGAAAACAAGGGATTAGAAGCACCTATTTCCATAATTAAAGGGTTAAATCATCCAAAAACATGCTAAATGTGGGATTAAAATTTGTTCATTTTACGGTTTATTAGGATTCCCATATTAGGTTTGACCTTAATCCGGCAGATTTTTGTTGCCCTATTTCTTTGGTTGAAATCAACTCCGCTTAGTTGTGTTGATCTACTCTTAAACAGGGAGTTTTTGTAACACCCAAACCCGGCCCAAACACTATAGCCGGATCTGGCATGTCACTAAAAAGATTCTGTAAAAGATGTCAAAATTTTTGGGAAAATTTTTTTTTTCTTGTATTCAATCTTTTGTTCGGAAGAACTTGATAACTTGATAGATTTAACTACGTTATAAATTTCATTTGTTGCTTTATGAATTAAAAACCAAAATCTTAATATATGCCTTAGTTTAATTAAAATTTAAGTGTCTGACAAAAATAAAAGCCCATAATAAAACCCAAAACAAGGTATAAAAGTCTAGTGGCCCATGGCCTTATTACAACGAGACTTAAAACCCATTAAATAAAAATATAAAATAATAAATTATGATCTTTTTGTTGAATCCAAATGTTCTTTTGCATGGCCACCTTACTCGCCTCTCCAAATTTTGGGTCCGCTGTGCACTAGGTGCTACTTGAAATTGTTAAAATAATAGGTGAGTCGTGAAACTCAGTGTACAACCCTCGTGCACCATTAGATTGGGCCTTAGTCCACAAATCAAAATATAAGACATAATATAGCAGATAACATACATAACCCAACCCAATCCTAGGTTTCCATCCACTACACGCCACCCTTACTTGCCGATCACACCATTGGGGATTTCTACAATCAACCCACACCGCTACACACCATAGATGGCGTCATTTGCAGATTAGTGCTTATAGTCAAGTTGTGACATAGTCACCAGTTGAAATGGCATAAGCCACTGTAAAGCGAGTTGTGACAGAGTCACAGCTAAAATGGCATAAGCCACCGTAAATGTAGTACTTCCCTTTTCATCAATTACCCAACCCCAAGCATACAGAGAAATCGACATATAGAGCATATTACTTGAAGAAGGACAGAAATCATTAACCTGATGATTAGCCTTTACCCTCCTCGGGTTTTCAATCATAATGCCTAGATTTCGGTATCTAACATAGTATAGTAGATTTATATGTATATATATTAGCACTAAATTTAATAGTGTGAAATGTTACACACCTGATTATTGTCGATACCCTTGCTAAACCGATCTACAACTTTGCTCAAAAAGGCAGAAAGATGTGAAAATAGGGCCCCTCCTATATTCGGCCATGGTTAGTATTCTACCCGATTTTATGAATTTAAAATAAACAATTATCCTCACCTAAACTGATTAGATCCCGGAAGTAGGATGGTTTGAACGCTACCGATGAAAACCTTGACGATTGAGATCTCCTTTAAATCCTGATGTGCCGTAAAAGAAAAAGAACCCGGGGTTAGTTTCCAAATGGCCATTCGGCTAAAGTTTCTAAAAGCCAGAGAAATATTGGAATCTCAAAATCGACACTTACCTATTGTCTCCTTCAAGATTCGGCACAAGCAAACTCCACTGAAGAAAATTTGGCAACTTCAGAAGGTGAGATATTAGTGATTTCGGCTTTTTATGAAAATCCCGGAAGGATGAATTGATATGGTTTTAGCTAAAAAGAAAAGTGAAAGGAGAGCAAAGAGAGACTTGATGATTCAGCTAGAGTGTCAGAAAAAGATAAGAAAGAGATCTGTCAGAGGTTTCGGCCAACTGAAGAAAAAAAGAGAGGGAGAATAGAGTATAAATTTCGGCAGAGAAAAGAGAAAAGATGAGAGCTTTAACAGCAAATTTTGGCACCCCCTCTGTATATATAAATCGAATCCTCCCTTAGCAGAGATTGATTTTCAGCTAACACTGCAACATTTGATAGCTCCTATCTTTCTTCCCTTATCTTAATCTGTTATCTCCTCAGAAATAGCCTTAACTATCACCAACTCCTTCCCCCTTTATCTGCTTATTATCCTCATATTTTAATCATTAAAAACTCCTAAAAATTAGCCTTGTGCCGTCCCCCCTTTACTCTTTTAAGTGCCAAATTTTAGCCCTAAAACTTGGGCTTCAAGCAACCATAATTTGGGCCTTCCTCATGCCCAAGTGACGCCAACTCCTCTTCCTCCTAGTGGCACCATTTCCCTCTGGGCCACAAGCCTAATATGCCAATTAAACTACTAGAACTTCAATTTAAGCCCCTAGAGTGTCTAAACAAAATATTTAATCAAAGCCTTAGCCCAAACCTAAGCCTCATTTGCACCTCAAATCCTTAAATTAATATTTTTAAGCATACACTACACAAAATGCACAAGCCCCTAAATTTAGGATGTTATAGTTCTACCCCTCTTAAAATAAATTTCGACCTCGAAATTTACCTGATCAAAAGAGATGGGGATACTGCTATCGTATAACATCCTCTGGCTCTCACGTCGCCTCTTCTGTGCCGTGATTTTGCCACAAAACTTTGACCAAAGGGACGGACTTTCTTCTCAACACTTTTACGTCTCGATCCAAGATTTGCATGGGTTCCTCCTTAAAAGATAAATCTGGCCTTACTTCAATCTCTTCCACCAGCACCACATGCGATGGGTCAGAACGATAACGTCTTAGTATCAAGACATGAAACATGTCATGTATCTGCTCCAACTCTAAAGGCAACTCCAAACGATAAGCCACTGGCCCCACGCGTTCCAATACCCGATAGGGCCCAATAAACTGAGGACTTAGCTTTCCCTTCCGTCCAAACCTCCTTACCTTCTTCCATGGGGATACCTTCAAAAAGACTTAGTCTCCTACTGCAAATTCCATCTCTTTCCGCTTTAGATCCGCATAAAACTTATGTCAATCAGACGCTTCCTTCAATCGAGCCCGTATTAACCTAACTTTCTCCTCTGTTTTCGAAACTAGTTCTGGACCCAACACATGGCATTCACCCAACTCCGTCCAACAAGTAGGGGTATGACATCTCCTTCCATATAACGCTTCGTATGGCGCCATCTGAATACTAGCTTGATAACTATTATTGTATGCAAATTCTTCCAAAGGTAAATACTCCTCCCAACTACCCCTAAAATCGATGATGCAACCTTTTAGCATATCCTCCAAGATCTGAATTACCTCTCGATCGACCATCACCCAGGTGAAAAGAGGTACTAAAGTCTAACCTTGTTCCCATTGCTTGATGAAGAGCCTTTTAGAATCATAACGTGAACCTAGGGTCCCTATCAGATATTACCGACATCGATACACCATGTAATCTTACGACCTCGGCCACGTACAGCTTAGCCAACCTTGGTAGAGAATAGTCGACTCGAACCGATATGAAATGGGCAGACTTCGTCAACCGATCCACAATCACCCAAATCGAGTCCTTCTTAGTGGGCATAAGGGGTAACCCACTAACAAAATCCATCGTGATTCTCTCCTATTTCCATTGTGAAATCTTCACCGATTGTAGTAACCCTGAACGCAACTGGAGTTCCGCTTTTACCTATTGGCACATCAAGCACTTTCCCACGGACTTTGTTATCTCTCACTTCAGACCTAGCCACCAAATTGTTCTCACAAGTCCCGATACATCTTAACCCCTCCAAGATGCATAATGTAAGGGCTATTATGCGACTCCTGAAGAATCATCTGCCTTAACTCCACATCTTTTGGCATACAAATCTTCCCACGGAAACACAAGACTCCATCACCATTCAAAATATAATATTCTCCTTCACCATTCTGCACTTTTCGGACTTGAGTACTCAAGACATCATCCAGAAGCTGCTTCTCCTTGATTTGATTTGTCCACATAGGTCTTACTTGAAGTTCAGCTACCAAACTGCCATCCTCATACAGACTAAGATGAGTGAACATTGCCCTCAAATCCGCTATCGTCTTCCTACTCAACACATCTGCCTCCACGTTAGGCTTACCCGGATGATTCTCGATTGAACAGTCATAGTCCTTCAAGAGTTCAATCCACTTACGTTGCCTCATATTCAACTCCTTCTGGGTAAGGATATACTTCAGGCAGTGTAAATAATCGACTTCTCTCCATACAGGTAATGACTCCAAATCTTCAGAGCAAAAACTACCGCTGCCAATTCTAAATCGTGCGTAGGGTAGTTCAATTCATGTGGTCGTAACTATCAAGACGTATATGCAACAACTTTTCCCTCTTGTATCAACACACACCCCAAACCTGTGTGTGACGCATCACAGTAGACGGTAAATTCTTTTCCCACCTCTGGCTAAATTAACGCTGGCGCTCCTGTTAAGATTCTCTTCAGCTTATCAAAACTCTCCTGTTGTTTGTCAGTCCATACAAACAATACTCCCTTCCTTAACAACTTAGTTAAAGGTGCCACTATTGAAGAGAACCCCTCAACAAACCTCCTGTAATACCCCGCTAATCCCAAGAAACTTCAAATTTCTGCCATGGACTTCGGCGGTTTCCAATCTAGTACAGCTTCTATCTTCCGAGGGTCTACCCTAATTCCCTCTGCGGAAACTACATGTCCTAAGAAAGTCACTTCCTTCAGCCAGAACTCACACTTACTGAACTTTGTGTACAGCTGCTTCTCCCTTAGAATTTGCAACACCACACAAAGATGTGCATCATGCTCCTCCTCCGACTTGGAGTAAACCAAAATATCATCGATGAACACCACCACGAACCGATCCAGGTATGGCTGAAACACCCCGTTCATCATATCCATAAATGCTGCTGGCGCATTCGTCAAACCGAACGGCATTACTAAGAACTCATAATGACCATAGCGTGTTCAAAACGTCGTCTTATGAATGTCCCCTTCCTTCACCTTTAACTGATGGTACCCCGACCTTAGATCAATCTTTGAAAAGACCGAAGCTCCTTTAAGCTGATCAAACAGGTCGTCGATTCTTGGCAATGGGTACTTGTTCATAATTGTCAACTTATTCAGTTGACGATAGTCCACGCACATACGCATAGATCCGTCCTCCTTTTTCACGAATAGGACCGGAGTTCCCCATGGAGATACACTCGGCCAGATAAATCCTTGATCCAAAAGCTCCTGGATCTGAGCTTTGAGTTCCACCAACTCCTTTGGTGTCATTCGATAAGGAGCTATGGATACCGGAGCTGTACCCAGAAGTGGTTCTATTCCAAATTCCACTTCATGAACTGGAGGTAACCCTGGTAACTCCTCCGGGAAGACATCCACGAAATCCTTGACTGTTCGAACCTCATCAACAGTCACCTCATTAGCATCCAAGGCACTAATAAAAGCTAGGAATGTGTTGCATCCTTTCCGAATCATCTTAATAGCCCTCAATGCCGATACTACGTTGGAAAAATAGTTCCTTCTTTTCCCTAACACAACCACCTCCCCGCCTTCCGGGTACTCAACATCATACGCTTGGTCTCACAATCCAACTTAGCATAATGCTTAGTCAACCAATCCATTCCTAGGATAAGATCAAACTCTCCAAATGGCAATTCCATTAAGTCTACCGAAAACACTACCCCTTGAGTCTCTAATGATACATCCTTAAATAGCTTGTCCACTACCCTAGATTGTCTTAGGGGACTAACCACAGTCATCTTCCTAGTAGTTGTTTCATAGTCTAGACTTAGGTTCTCAGATATCGAACATGCAACATAGGAGTGGGTTGACCCAATATCAATCAAGGCAAGAAAAGGGTTATCAGCAATAAGAAATGTACCGATTATGACATCCGATGCGTCACCATCCTCCGTCGATTTAACCGCATACACTAGACCCGATCGCCTCAAGATCTACATTACTCGCACTCTACCAGTGCTCCACGACCGCGACCAACCCCATTTCCTCCTCTACCTGGGCCACGACCCTCAAGATCGGGCCGACAACCTCTTCTAGCCCGATCGTAACCTCGTCTAACCTGGTCGCACTGCTCCTTCCGTGGGAGGTCCTTAATCATATGTTCATGGATCCACACTTGAAACATCCATTGATTCTTCTTCTACACTCTCCAAAATGTGCTTTCCCACACCAATTACATAATCGATTCTGATTCCCCCTAGCAGGTGTCGAAGCACGAGCTGGCCCATCAGACCTAGGCCTTTTCTGCGAATTCCCAGATGCTCCTACCGGCCCAAAATTTCTCTTATTCCTTCCCCACTCCTTATCTCTTTCCTATCTTTTCGTCTATTTTACCTCCTCAGCTATCTTAACCTTCTCCACCAGAACAGTAAAATCTCTCTCTCTCTACGGTGCTATCAAAACCCTTAACTCATTCCGCAATCCATCTTTAAACCGAACACAACGTTCATATTCGGTTGCTACTATTTCTCGGCGTAGCGGCTCAAGCGTAAACTCGCCTCATATTCAACCATGATTTACTTCCTCGACTAAATTCAGAATGCCTTCCTCTGCATCCACATAGTCGGCCCCAACATACTTTCCCCGAATGGCTCCTCAAAGAAGTCTCAGCCAATTCGATCTGCGATAGTACCCTCATTCACCGTAAGCCACCATCGATAAGCCTCGCTTCAAGAAGAGACACAACCTTTCAACTTCTCCTCCACCGTGAAATCTAAGTCATCCATTATGCGCCATTGTTTCCATCCAATACTCAACTGTGTTAGGGGCTACGCCAGAAATTCCCCTAAACACTTCTGCCCCATTGGCCCTAAGCCACTCCGGCACAGATTTCTAGGGTTCTGTGCCCATGCCTACTTCAGTAACTCTTTCGAGAACCCACATCATCGCCTGTTATACCGTATCATCTCCGATCTCCTGATCCCGTAACTCTCCCTCCTTAACTGGCAGATTCGGCATCTCGCTTCTTGATCCGTGGCCAGACCTTACTAGCTCAGACAAAGTAATCCTACCCCTACCGCGCCCACGCGGTGGACATCCTCTACCTCTTATACTCATTCTTCCGATCGACGTTTATCTGATTAAGAGTTTTATGAATCATTAATTTGTTCCACTGATTAACCATAAACAATCTTATGAATAGTAGTTTTAGGAGTAGTTCTTTCGAATTCCCATTCACAATTCAGTCTCACGTTCATATCCCCTAGTTCTAGGAAACACATACATTCAATCAACATACAAAGAACATCCATGAACTTACATTTATCAAATAAAGGTGTTTTTGTTGTTTCACTACCCAGGGGTATTTTCATAATTTATCCTATAGGGGTATTTTCACAATTTTTCCAAAATAGGGTTTCTTGGTGATTTCGTGAAATAAGGGTAGTTTGGAAATTCAAAAATTTGGGGGTATTTTTGGTAATTTTAAAATCTAGTGGTATTTCGGTAATTTTGACATCCAGGGTATTTCAGTCATTTTGCACATCAGGGGTAGTTTGGTAACTTTTACAAATCAAGGGTGTTTTCAAAATTTTACAAAACTAAGAGAGTATCTTGAAAAATTAGATTTTAAAAGGAATATAGTAGTGTTCAGGTGTTTTTGGTTGTTGTCATGTTGTGTGAGTTTTTTTTTTCTAAGGAAAATTTTTGTTGATTTTGTAAATCGGGGTATATTTGCAAATCTTGGTATATATTTTTTTCCAAAATAAGGGTATTTTAGTAATTTTGTAAAAACAAGCTGGTCTCTTTTCGGTTTTAATTATAGGGTTTAGTCTGTCAACAAGTCCTCATGATTAGGGTGAACGGTCACTCACGCACTGTAAGATTCCAGTGAAGAGGAGGTGAGTCGCTAGGTCGCTTAAATACCAATCTCTCCCGAATCCACTCCTAGACATGCGTATGCCCATTGCCACACCCTATCTCGACTAGGGTGAATAGTCACTACACACCTGTAACGCTCCAACGAAGAGGAGGTGAGTCACTAGGACTGCTAAGTACTGTGCTCTTGGGACCCAATCCTAGACATGCTTATGTCTGTTGCCACACCCTAGTCTTCATGACTCATTCACGGGTTTGTTTAGTAAGTTTAAGTCTTATGAGATTTAAGAAGTAGTTTAAGTTAAGCCTAAGGTCCATCAGATTCTAACTAAAATAATCTACGTCCCATAAGCCCATCAAGCCCACATATATATATATTATACAATGGTTCATAATACTTACCTAGCGGACTTGGGCCGGAGACGCAGGTGCCATGCCGAAAAACCCATCTTGTAACATTTATAAAACATGCATATTTCAAAACCTGCTTTTTTAGAAAATGTTTTGAGTCTAAAACCCCAGAGCCGAAGTTTTGAACCTGCTCGATATAAATTTCTAACATTCCAAACCCGCCCAAACACTATAGCCGGATCCGCATGTCACTAAAAAGATTCTCGAAAAGATGTCAAAATTTTCGAAAATATTTTTTTCTTGTATTCAATCTTTTGTTCTAAGAACTTGATAACTTGATAGGTTTAACTAAGTTATAAATTTCATTTTTGTTTTATGAATTAAAACCAAAATCTTAATATATGCCTTAGTTTAATTAAAATTTAAGTATCGACAAAAATAAAAGCCCATAATAAAACCCAAAACAAGGTATAAAGTCTAGTGGCCCATGGCCTTATTACAATGAGATTTAAAACCCATTAAATAAAAATACAAAATAATAAATTAGGGTCTTTTGTTGAATCCAAATGTTCTTTTGCATGGCCACCTTGCTCTCCTCTCCAATTTTGGTCACATTGCAATTAGGTGCTACATGAAATTGTTAAAATAATAGGGTGAGTCAAAACTCAGTGTGCAACCCTCGTGCACCATTAGATTGGGCCTTAGTCCACAGATCAAAATATAAGACATAATATAGCAGATAACATACATAACCCAACCCAATCCTAGGTTTCCATCTGCTACACGCCACCCTTACCTGCCGATCACACCATTGGGGATTTCTACAATGAACCCACACCACTACACACCATCGATGGCAGTCATGCTACAGTTAGCTGCTCATCGTCAAGTTGTGACATAGTCACCCGGCTAAAATGGCATAAGCCACCAAAAACAGAGTTGTGACAGAGTAACCAGGCTAAAATGGCATAAGCCACCAGATACAGAGTACTTCCCCTTTTTCATCAATTACCCAACCCCAAACATATAGAGAAATCGACATACAGAGCATATTACTGAAGAAGGACAGAAATCACTAACCTGATGATTAGCCTTTACCCTCCTTGGGTTTTCAATCATAATGCCGAGATTTCGGCATCTAACAGAGTATAGCAGATTTATACATATATATATATGTATATATATATTAGCACTCAATCTAATAGTGTGAAATGTTACACACCTGATTATTGCCGATACCCTTGCTAAACCGATCTACAACTTTGCTCAAAAAGCTGGAAAGATGTGAAAATAGGGCCCCTCCTATATTCGGCCATGGTTAGTGTTCTACCCGATTTTATGAATTTAAAATAAACAATTCTCCTCACCTAAACTGATTAGATCCCAGAAGTAGGATGGTTTGAGCGCTACCGGTGAAAACCTTGATGATTGAGATCTCCTTTAAATCCCGATGCATCGCAAAAGAAAAAGAACTCGGGATTAGTTTCCAAATGGCCATTCGGCTAAGGTTTCTAAAAGTCGGAGAAATATTGGAATCTCAAAATCGACACGTACCTATTGTCTCCTTCAAGATTCGGCATAAGCAAACTCCACTGAAGAAAATTCGACAACTTTAGAAGGTGAGATATTAGTGATTTCGGCTTTTTATGAAAATCCTGGAAGGATGAACTGATATGGTTTCAACTAAAAACAAAATTGAAAGGAGAGCAAAGAGAGACTTGAAGATTCAGCTAGAGTGTCAGAAAAAGATGAGAAAGGGATCTATCAGAGGTTTCGGCCAACTGAAGAAAAGAAAAGAGAGGGAGAATAGAGTAGAAATTTTGGCAGAGAAAAGAGAAAAGATGAGAGCTTTAACAGTAAATTTTGGCACCCCCCTCTGTATATAGAAATCGATTCCTCCCTTAGAAGAGATTGATTTTTGGCCAACACTATAACATTTGATAGATCCTATCTTTCTTCCCTTATCTTACTCTATTATCTCCTCAAAAATAGCCCTAACTATCACCAACTACTTCCCCCTTTATCTGCTTATTATCCTCATATTTTAATTATTAAAAACTCCTAAAAATTAGCCTTGTGCCGTCCCCCCTTACTCTTTTAAGTGTCGAATTTTAGCCCTAAAAATTGGGCTTCAAGCAACCACAATTTGGGCCTTCCTCATGCCTAAGTGACGCGAACTCCTCTTCCTCCTAGTGGCACCATTTCCCTCTGGGCCACAAGCCCAATATGCCAATTAAACGACTAAAACTTCAATTTAAGCCCCTAGAGTGTCTAAACAAAATATTTAATCAAAGCCTTAGCCCAAACTTGAGCCCCATTTGCTCCTTAAATCCTTAAATTAATATTTTTAAGCATACACTACACAAAATGTACAAGACCCTAAATTCAAGATGTTACACTTTTACTCCACTGAATAAGCACATTCGACTTGAATCAATAACCTGAATCATCAAAACAAGAATAAAACTCACAATTAAGAATAAGCACAAGTATTTATCTCATAAATCAAATAATAATAAGATCTGTCATAGGTTTCATCCCCTTAGGTATCTAAGGGATTTAGTTCATACTAGAAGAGGAAAACATCATAAAAGAGGAAATTTTAAAAAACATAAGAAAACCCAAAAACTTCTAAAGAACTTGATGGGAGATCATCAGTCTTGATGGAAATCCTTCTCCTAAGTTGTTCCTAGCGGCTATCTTGGAGTATTTTCTCCCTCTACTCGGCGTCTATTCAACGTCCTGTCAACTCCCCTCCTTTAGGCTGCCCCCAGGGTGTTTATATAGGCTTTGGAACACCTCTATTGGCCCACAAGTAGCTTATTTCGAATAAAACTCTTCTTTGCTGTAGCAGGGACACACCTGTGTGACATGCCCGTGGTGGACTCCTTTAACCGTGGTCGATTCTGCTCGCCACACACGACCGTGTGATCTGCCCGTGGTCAATAGTCTAGGCCGTGTGATTTCTAATGTAGGCATGTTTTGTCCCTTTTTGGCCTGCTTCTCATTCTTTTCAACTTCCTAAGCTCTCCTGAGTATAAAACATGAAATTAAGGGATTAGGAGCATCGAATTCATCAAATCTAATGAAAATTCATCAAAAAATAAGCCAAGCATGGGGTTAAAATATGTGTAAATTACGGTTTATCATAATTTCTTGAGGCGAAATCCTAGGAGGCATGGAATTTTGAAAATGATTTAGGCAAACTTTTGTTTGGACTGTTTAAGTCTTTCAAGCCAACCTTAATGAATATTTATCCCTTGAAACCCAACTTTGAGACTATATGGCCTGATTTTACTCAAACCTTGCAATAATAAGCCATCCCTTCTCTCATAATTATCTCTAAATTTTCCCAAACACTAGACTCAGTCTATCTAGAATATTCTTTGAAAATAAGTTTAAGGAGTTGAGAATAAGTATCAAATGCTCAAAGAAAAAAAATTATAGTACATGCAATAATATGCTTATATGTGAAAAAAGAGAGCATATGTACTCGAAAAAACTAGATGTACAAGGAGCATGTGTACTCAAATGCAAAATATAAAAAAAAGGAGCATGTGTACTCTAATGCAAAAATCAGTTGAAAACAAACCCTAAGGGCTGGTACAAATGTAAATGAGTCAAACGTCTCCAGAAAAGAGATTGAAAGGTAATGAAACAAGTAAGTGTTGTTAATTGAATAAACATTAGATGGTGTCCTACTAAAGGTAAATAAATGTATGTATTTGATCAATGAATTATATTGAATTGGATGCGTTCAAGGATTGATAATTGATAAGTGAATGGAATTTCTAGGGATATGGCAATATTGTATAAGTTATTCTAGCATGATTATTAGTATGCATTCATGCATGGTAAAATGGTGAGAGTGGTTGATGTTTTGGAACTTACTTAGATATTGAGTGCATATATGTATACATGTATTTAACTTAAAATATATTACCTATGTTTGTGTTATACTATTTTGGATTATGAAAGTACCATTGTGCCCTATCACTCAGCATAGGGTTTGTTTTCTCCAGGCATAGGTTTAGGTGATCCTCGAGAATGCAAGAAGTAGTTCCTAGCATCTAAAAAGTGATTCACTGAATTAGTAAAGTTTGTAAAGTACTCTTTTGATTATATATGGCATTGGGAAAAAATCTAGTTTGAAAATAGCTTTCTTGCACAGCAGAAAATATTTTTTTTAAAAAATCGACTCGGTTTGTGATATTTATAGCAATAAACCCTAAACCAAAATCATACTTGTGTTTTTAGATAGACGGATCATTGTCATTCCCAAATTTCAACCAAACAATCTTCTCCGCTATTCTCTTACTACAAATTGCTTTGAGCGTGGGCTCGAACAATTCGAATCAAACACAAACTAGAAATAATTTTCTTTTCTTTAGGGTGAAAACAAAAATTCTCTTCTCAAATAGAAACCGACAGGATTGTTATTCTAGAAAACATGTTTACTTCTTAGAGAATAAAAGTCTCTCTATTTTCGGGTAGAATAACAATATCTAAAAGTTGTGTTAATAGCTCTACTGATGCCATATATTTATAGGGAAAAAAGGTAAAACACTTGTTGAATTGTAGAATGTTATTTTAGCTAGAAAAACAAAGTCCTAGTTCAACTAGGATGTAGGAGGCTATAACACCCCCAATTCGACGGGTCAATCAACAAATAGTAATGTTATCGAGAAAACAAAAATCATTACATAAAGCCCAAAAATAAATGTTCCAAAGTTATGCCATTCAATATGAATTAGCAAACCAGTTTTAAAATATTGTGTGGCAGATTATAGTTTAAAAGGTAAATTTTAAAGGGAAAAATAAGAGTACGCCAAATGTAAATAACATAAAAGTTAATAATTTGGCAAAGTGCCATCATCCGATTTATACAAAATATTATATGAAATAAATCCCAAATTTTCTTTATACAACGTTCAACAAAAGAGACTGAGACTACAGGCCACCCTGATCAATATACATGTTGCAATTGAACAATGAATGGCTCACAAACGAGTCTGTAGTCTAGTTGAGTCCCTTACAAGAGTCCACATTGATCTACAACCCCTGAAATGGTAGGGGATACATGTCGTGGCACATAGGTTCCATGTCGTGACATTGAGCTTGATTTCTTGATTTTTCAAATCTATAGGTGGTGTTGTGACATAGAGGTTCCGTGTTGCAACCATGACCCAATTTTTAGTATTTCTCTTGATTTTCAAGGTGTTCAGTACACACAAAAACTATTTTTAAATGGTTTACATTAAAATAGATCCTAAAATGAATGAGTCCTGATGTACTCCCCACACTTTAGAGCATACATGGCTCTTACAATAAAATAATTAAGCAGTAAACAAGAAAACTTCCCCGGAAAGGTCAAATCTTTATTGTTATATTAACATCAAGATTCATTTGCTCCAAGTGGACAGAAAGTAACTACAAGCAAATACTATGACAAGAAATATGAAATATGCAATAAAATATAAAGGAAAATAATTAATAAATAAAGTAAAATAAAATAATCAGCTAAAGTAATAAAAGAAGCAAAACAAAATTTAAAACAAGAAATAGAAGTTCTTTAAAAACTAGGACGATCCGTGTTACCACCATAGAAGTTCTTGACACATTGACTCGACATTTGTTTTTCTATCGATGTACATAAACCGACCACTTTGGTCGATTTTGATGATTTTTCCTTATTTTTGTCCGATAGGACATCAACATTGTGAGCCATTTAGTACCAAATCCAAGCCAAACCCAAATTGTTTTCTGGGGTATTATTGCCTTAAGCTTCATCCCCTCCATGCTGCGTGAAGTTTTGGTCACCCGAGCTTTATTGGCCTTGCTAAATGATAATGAAGCAAACTCATCGATCTCTTTAGCTGGCACCTTCTCTATTATGGCTAGAAAGTGTATTAGCTCTTTTACACTTTCATTCACGACCAGTTTAAGCTCCATGTTAGTGGTTACTTCTACTTTTACATTAGTGACTACATCAATTGTTATGTCAATTGGATCAGAAACCATTTCAACTATGTTCAACTCATCCACATTATCTTCAATTACAAGCTCAGGTTGAATCTTGCCATGAATTTTATCAGGGTTATTGATCATACAAGGGTTCTCATGATCCAAGTTGTGGGTGTCAGACACATCCTATTTCCTTGGAGGCAGTGCTTTGGATATTTCTTGCATCATTTTCATCATTAGCGTCACCCTATCTGATATGTTTGATAGTACCTCAAAGTTGACCGTCTTGGTTTCACATAAAGGTATCTCATACAAATTACAGGAGGCTTGTTTTAATGTTCGACCATATAATGATCTTCTTCAAGTGTCTTATACAAATTACCAGTGAACTCGTGTGGATGTTCGACTATACTAGTACCTTGTTTATTCCCTGAGGCTTCGTTTCCGCGCTGGCTCAGCTCTATCATGAATAATTTTTTATTTTCCATGACCTGCTATTCTTCATATACTCCCTCATCGTATATTTTTTTGATCACATTTCATTTCATCATCAAACCACATGTAATCTGGCTCATCCATAGTTAAAAGGTCTTTGTCGATTAAGTTTTTTATGAATCAGTGACTAACTAGATGTGTGTTCCTCTCCCCTAAGGCATATGTTGAGATTTACAAGGAGAAAGAAAGAAGTTAGTAAAGTAAATTAATTAAAGAAAATAACAAAATACAATCATATCTATAATTTAAAATTTTCATAATTATTCTATTAAACAAAAAAATTAAAACAAATTTGGTAATTTTGTCTCCCCAGCAACGGTGCCAACAACTTGACTGACTTTGGACGAACTAATGTCTAAAGTGTAAAACATGCAACCAAATATAAGAGTTACGATTTCGCAAGTATATGGGTCAGGTTGAAATATAGTTTATACAATGAAGTATAGAAGTACTCCGTGGATCGTACCCAACGGAGGCAAATACTAAATTAATAATAAATTTGACATTAATAGATCTAATTAGTATTTTAATTCAATTATATAACGATAAAAACATAATGTAACTGATAACTCTCAAAAAGAGCTATATTTCATGCCTTTAAACCTAGCTAATTTCTTGTACTTGGGTACATTTGGTGGTATTTTAGGACATTTTATTAGTATTTTTCTCATTTGCATTAGGAGCTTGGACTATTTTTACATCCGTAGACGCCTTAGGATTTGTGATCGATGTGATCTGGTGGATTAGCCCTAAGTTATTGGATCTGGGAGGACACTTGGTGGCCCATGCAAAAGAGTTTAAATATTTTAAACTTATTTATATTAAATATTTGGGTTTAAATATTGATGTAATAAGGGCCTTTTGACTTTTATTTATTTTAGAATTATTTTATTATTATCCTTGGTACTATTTTTTATTTTTTAATTTAATTATGGTTTAATTACTTTGATTTACTATGTGAAATTGGGCAACCTTTATTTAATCAATATGTATATATATAATTTAATAAAGTGTTTTAATGGGGACATTTTATTTATAATACCAAAGTTTAAAGTCTCTTTTTAAAAGAACATGGGAGCTTGGACTATTCATGTCCTGAATATTCTTTGTTGTTTTGTTTGTTTTGGTGACTGCTTGTTCCGCTTTCGAAAGTATTGGGACTGAGTATGAACTTAAATCGAGCCTGAAGTATGTTAGCTTTAAGATCAGAAAGCGCAGCCCATGTACAGAGGGAGGAATTGGACTGTTAGTTCAGACAAGTAATTTCGAGGACGAAATTATTTTGAGGGTAGAATTGTAACACCGGGTTCTAGGTTTGGCATAGTTCGTGTTGGCACACTTCAAAGGTGTGGTTGGTAAGTTTTGTCCCGAGAACCCTAGGTAGTGGTGGAATACTTTGGAAAATTTTAGTTTTGGGGTTAAGAAGGAGCTTGGATAGAGGGTCCTAAGAGAAATTTTGGTGAAGTTTTGGCACAATGGTCAGTTAGAGCTTGGAAAGTGACGCCTCAAGGAGCGTAAGGTGGGCCTTCCTGAGTGCAAGAGCAGATTTTGCCTTTGTTTAAGGCCATGAGCAAGGGGGAGAGTTGGTTTCAGCTTGGCACCTTAAATGAAGGATTTGACTTGTTCAAATGATTTTAAATGGGTGGCAGGAGGAGAAGATGAGTTGGCTTGTTTGAAATGATTTGGAAGGTGGAGTGTTTTAGGAAGGACACCATGATAGTTGGGGAGTGGTAATTCTATAAAGGTGTGCTCTTCCTTTGTTGGATTAGCCGATCTCTTTTAAGGCTTACCCTTAATTCTTCAGTGGTCAATCATGGAGCTAGGTGGAGGGTCTTTGCTTTTAGCTATTCGATTTACCAAATCGACAAGGTTTTTAATTCCATTATTTGCTAAACCAATTATTAAAACGAAGGACCGCCGTGCTGCTTTATAAAATTCCTAGTCTCAAAATCCTTAAATTACCCTTTTTATCAGTAAAAGATTCTTGTGAAAATTTTTCCAAAGTATCATTGATTTACCAAAATTACCAAAATGCCTCAATGACAAAATTACAAAATGCCCTCAGACAAAATTACCGACTACCTCAACTTTTGTTAAAATGATTTTACTTTGCAAAATACCAAAATCTCTAGTTTCCAAAATATCAATATATTCCGATTTGAAAATTTACTTAAAACACCTTCGTGTTAAAAACTACTAAACTTATTATGTTCTCCATGAATTAATTTGATCAAAACAATGTTGGGTGTTATTTCAACTTCAATTTTAATCGCCGACCCATGAGCTAAATCTCATAGGGTTGGGGTTACATGATGAAAAATTTTATTTTCTTTAATAGTTGAAACATATATTTGACTTAATCTGTTGTTTCATTCAATTATTTTAAATTCCTAAAGGTATGTGTATATTCTCTAGACATAGATGAATGTGCAATATGCCCATAAAACTGAATCTAATTCTAAAAAGGTTGGATTAGTTGGACCGTAATTGAATTATATGAGCAAGTACTCAACAAATACTTGCAGTAGAATCTAGACATAGAGCAACGTTCATATGGAATGAAGAAAACTCAGTGCAGGGCACCATGCTAAGGCTTATAGACACATGCCAGGTAACTTGAGATCTTACTCTCAAAGAAGCAAGTCACTTTAGGCCTCTTCTAAGTAGTAGATTAAGTATGATTTTGCTAAGGCATTAATGAAAGTAAGAGCAGATTCTTGGTAATCCCAACCTTCTAAATCATCATCGTAAACCTTCAATATGTTGTCACAACATCTTTCCCACAGCATTCTTAATTATTTATTTGCAGATCATATTCACACGCGATAGTAACACCCCGAATCTGGTGAGTACAAGGTTTGGCATATAGTCTTAAAGTAGTATGATTGGCGGAATAGTATCCGCCCAAGTATATCTTTTTGGCATATAGAGTGGGTGTATATGGTTATGTGTTTAAGTTAATGAAGGTTCTATATCATATTTATATGTTAGTTGGAATAAGATAATGGCTATGTAAAAAGGTATGGAGGGTATGAGTTCACATCAAAAGCATAATGTCCCCTTTTACTGTAATACTATACAAGTTAAGTATCAAGGTAAGTTGGTTAGGAACCAGCTAAATGTGAACCAAGATAATTAAATGGTAAGGGAATACTCAATTAGGTTTCTCAGAAGTTGTATACCTTTAGATAAAAAAAATCAGTAAGGACGTGACATTTTTCAATTCCCAATAAAGACTTAGATTACATTAATGGATAATCTAGGTTAAAGAAAAGGGGAGTTTTCTTCCTTTTTCTTCAAGAAACGCTGCTATCAAAATCTTTAAAGAAAACTAAAGTATTACCTACTCTCTAAGTTAGAGTTGCAAATCAGGATATTTGTTAGCGACTACTCCATGTCAAGGTAAGTATTTTGGCTGCGTTTGTTAAAGTTATGAAAGATTAAGTCATAATAAATGCATGAGTAGTAAGATGAAGAAGTAAGGCTTTATATAAGGGTTATCTGGGTTTGTAATGATGGTAAAGGTTACAAATGAGTTTTACTGGTGTTCTTATGTATTATAAGTAGTGATTGTTGCAATTCCTTCTTGGATCTGGAGTTCAAGCTACTATCTGTGGTTCTCATGTGAGTCTTTAAGCTGACTCTTGCATGAATATTGTTCAAATGAGATAGTTCTATAGAAATTGATTGAACAATAAAACCAAAGCTAGAAAATTATAGTATGGCAGTCGTGCAATTATATGAATGATTGCTGAGGATAGAATGCATTTATTGGTTTGGAATCCAAGAAGTTTAGGTTTAGTTGTATATGTGTGTCTTAGATGTATGCTATGGGTATGCTCTGTTAAGAGTAACTTGTGGTTTTAAAGATGAAATGATAGGCAAACCTCACATAATGTGAGTTTAGGCAAATCCATATCGTAAACATGTCTTGAATGAAACGTGTAACACCCCTTGCACGTATTCTATGCCAAAACTAGGTACGAGGCATTACCGTACTTAACTCGTACAATCATACATCTTTAGGCTATCAACTCATTTGAAATTAAAACTTTTCCATTCATGAGTCTATCATCCTTATAATGGACCTACGAGGCCCTAAACATGCTTCCAAAAGGTTTCGAAGATAATTTAGAAACTTTTACGCACTTAAGAAAATTTTACCTAAACAGGGGTCACACACCCGGGGGTGGATGACACGCCCGTGTTTGACACCCGTGGTCGACACTGACTTGATTAACACGACCTGGGCACACGCCCATATGGCTGGCCCGTGGTCACCTCTGATTTATCCACACAGCCGGTCGCATGCCTGTGCACTTCAACCGTGTGGCGATTTAAATTCCAAATTCTAGGTGCAGACCTCACACGACCTAGACACACACCCGTGTGCCTACCCATGTGGACCATTTCAAGGCTATTTTCCAAGCTATTAGCCACCCTCACTTGCATACATTCATACACCATCACACAACATTCTCAAATCATCAATTATGACACTTGGATTAACACATTTGATTCATAAAAATGAGGTTTTCATCCCATACATGAGGGAGAACTATTTCTAATACAATTTCAATCTACTGAAGCCATCATCTATGGATATACACAATCATCTCATAACTCGTTCTAACCATATCTCTAGCTTAAGGCTTGTATTAATTAACTTACATCCCTGCACTTATCATCACATAGTCACATAATACAACACATCGTAACTTCTCAATGAACCATTTATACTACCAGTCACTCAGTGGTTTCACACTTAGCCCACTATCAATCTCTAATAGGGTGGTATCGCACGTAGCCCACCAATCATTTATAATTACGGTGGTATCGCAGTTATCCCACCAACAAGAATAATTATGGTGGTATCGCACTTAGCCCACCAAATGATAATGTAAGAGATGGTATCTCACACAGCCCATCATTTAATAATTAATAAGGTGGTAACGCACATAGTCCACCGTCATTATACATTCATGGATAGTTATCCACAAGCATTTCTCTATTTCAAATGTCCATCCGAGAACATCTTCACACACTACCATTCCTACTTAGATTTCTACAATAATCATTTACACATAACCCACTATGGGTTCATCATATACTAAATTCACCTCAATTTAATTCTAACACATACCTGTACCTCTCATGTTACAACCACATACTATCTCGTTTTCAACATACCTATTGAATCACTCAAATTGTTAAATAACAAACTCGAGTCTCATACATATAATCTCACATTGACATCATGCCCCGATAGGGTCTTATAGAAAATATCATATCGATGCCATGTCCCTGACATGGTCTTATTTAATATCTCCTATCGAGGCCATATTCTAATTATGGTCTTATATGGAACCTTAATTGTCATCGTATCATGACCTTTGTATACTCTCTATTATTAGATTCAATTCTCTTGACATCTTATCAAAAAAATTAATACATTCATAAGGTAAATATACATTCCATACAGCATTGGAATATTAAATATCCCACACGTAATTGCAACATTTGCACACGAACTTACGTCAATATCGATAGGTAGAAAGGGACATATTTGTCCATATGCCTCTTTTCTCCCGTTCTAGGTTCAAATCTCGTTTTCTTTGATCTAGAACAATAGAATTTACTCATTTAATCACTTATAAATCATAATACATCATAATCTACACTTGGGCAAAAAGGACTATTTTGCCCTTATACTTTTACAAAATTACAATTTTGCCCCTAGACTCGTAAATCACTTTTCATCACATTTTCATATTAAACAAGCCTAGATGAACATTTAATCCTCTTACAACTATCCACAATTCCAACTATTCCATGCATTAATGAACAAAATACAAGATTTACATCTTAGTCCTAATTAGGTGTTTTCATGACAACACCTTTCACAAAAGTTGTTTCTCATCTTCCTAACATTCATTTCCTTCCATAAAAACTCAGCAACCAACATAAACTCTCTCATGGAAAGTCCCTATACTTTCAACCATATTGCAAATTAGTCCCCTCATTAGCTAGCTTAAGGTTTGGGGACTCCAAAAGTACAAAAATTATCAACTTATACCATCAAAATCACTTACTTGTAGAGAAAATGAGTTGCTGAAAATTTCAACCTTTCAAAGCCCTCGCTTTGTTGATATTTTTGGTTGGAGAAGAAGACTGAATGAAAAGATGATAACTTTTGCTTATATCATCTTATTTTATTCATTTTACCAACTAATATCACCAACTACTGACCAAATTAAATGCTCTTGTCCCCTATGCATACTATGGCCGGCCAACTCACTTAAACAAGGCCAAATTGCACATTTGGAACCTCCAAATAATAATCCATAGCTATTTGGCATCTCTAGCAAATAAAATAGAACTTTTGCACTTTATGCGATTTAGTCCTTTTTAGCGATTAAGCCTGAAATCGCTAAAATTAAAGCACCAAAATTTTCATGCACCCTTATAAACATGTTATAACACATAAAATAACATGAAAATAATTTTCTCTAACCTCGGATTAGTGATCCCGAGATCACTGTTCTAACTAGCCCCCTAAATCGAGCTATTTCAATTCTCCCCCTTAGGGATTTTCGTCCCCGAAAATCTTACCAGGAGAAGTTGCTCTTAACATTCCTGAAACGTCTCCACCAATTATTCAAAATCATAAATCGATTTATCCTCAAATTCCTCCCGCCAACAACCTTTAAGCTGTAGTACACAAGATCGAAGCACAACTTTGAAACTTAGATTACTCTTTCTCCAGGGCATATATACTCAGTAATCAGACAATTGTGAACTCTGCACATGCCAGAATGATCATTCGGATCTTTATCGCATACATGACTAAAATTCAAATGATATTTCCCCTTCTTGGAGATCAATTCACTCCAAATTTGAAATCTATTGTATTTTATCTCACTTTCTCACTAGGATATTCACCGACTGTAATAGTCCTGACTTGCACACTCTGAAAATTTATATTTTAGCGGTCGACTACTTCTGATCATAAACTAAATCTTATCATGAAGTGTACTCAGTTTTCAAAACATTTATGCATATATCTGTACCTTCTCTGATTCTTGCACGAGTAGACCTGCTACTATTGTCTCATACTAAAACTTCTACATAAGTTCTGAATTCATCAACATACAATTCTATCTCAAGGTAACATCAACAACGAAAATCTTATCCAACCTCGATTTTAACATCTTAAACAACTTATTCAGAGTTTATTTTAAAATATCATTCACTATCTCACTTCTGAACTCCTTTGTTTCGAAAGGAAGACTCGCTCTAGTCATTAACCTCGCTGAAACTAGGATATTACCCACTAAGGTCGATCGATTGTCTATCTCACATTGCTTAACAAAAATCTTTCATCCAGACATCTGCACTATATCTACTATCTAAAAGGTATTTCGATAACCATACACGACATTGTAATAATTCAAGCCGTCTTCGTTTTCTCACATTCAAATTTTCTGCAGCATTAGAAACTCTATCTCATTAGGATTAAAAAAACACATGACGTTTTTCTACAAATCATATTACACCATAAATTTCACAATTTAGACATAAAAATGATCGTCTCAAGATCACCAATCTAAAAATCTCTTTCGACGTAATTCTATCCACTCAAAGATGTAAACTACCTCTTTACACTCGGGTGTTAAAACACCTTTCAATTATTCAATAGTACATCATACAACTTTACAAACTCTTTTTTTTTCGATTCATACTGAACTCAATACTAAAACTTTCAGTTAATAGTACCTTTAATGGCTTTCAACTTAACCATCACGGTTAAATTATTACAATAAGCATACCTCTGTATCATGCTCCCTACTCATGTACACATAGAATTTTATTCTCCTTTTGATTCCTGCATAAATATACACATAACTCGAATCATATCTCAATACATCAATCTAATATTTTCTCCACACTAAGAATATATTTCGAACACACTCTCGTTTGAGTTTCTCTTGATATACTAATCTAAAACCATTACTATCGTCTTATCCCAATATAGCAGGGACATCTCACTCAAGTGCATTAACTCTATTCGGCTTGCCCGAAAACCCATCACATAACGTGAAGTTTGTGATTTCACTTCTTATACTAGAATTATCACCTTTCTATGATCAAATCAAAAGCGTAATCATAGTAGATATAAATATCACAACTCAAATAACACATACTCTTTAAAAATATCCATGATCAGCTGAAATATAAGAGAAATCTCACATAAAGTTTCATCACCACTTCCTCCTCAAAGTACTAGAACAAGGATACAAGGAGGTAAAGGAATGCCAATTTCAATTAACCAAATTGACAACCGTTTTGTCTGATTTTATAATCATCTAACATTCTCACACGATCACAATTTCGTAAAAAAAAATAAAAAGAACAACCACATCGTCCCAAAAAGGAAAACAGATATTCATAGGTGATACTCAAAGAGATCATTATAACTCATACAACTATGGTTGTCATAATCAAACACTTTCGCAGTTCGAATATTGTTTCTCTAACCATTTCCGTCATAAAAAAAAAAACTCCTTGACTATTCCTTTCGTTAGTGAACATCAATTCAGGAAGGTCTCGATAAGCATATACCTCAGGCTTCCTACTCAATCAAGTCCAATAGCCTAGGCTAACTTTCTCTTTGCTCTTAATGTTGCATAATCAATACAATTGTTACAGCATTCAGACATTCTTTTCAAAATTGTTTTTCACCTTATAACTACCTTTATCTCTATATACAATACTAATTGTCTCACCAATGATTTCTTTTATTCCATACTTGTAACACCCCTATCCCATTTCAATTCCCTGGATTAGGGTTAGAAGCATTACCGAATAGATCAGAAACATTTACAGAATTAATCAAATAGCAATTCATCAATATCAATCATAATGTCCCTTAAGTAGGTCATCGAGACCTTAAACATGCTTATAAATCGAGTCGGAACTAAATCGAAACACATACAAAATTTCATGGAAAATAAAAACTTTTCAAAATACAGGGGATACACGCCAGTAGGGGTAGGCCGTGCCTCACCCACGGCTACTTGACACACCCGTGTGTCCTCCCCGTGCTCATATACTGCCAAAACCAACACGGCCACCAAGCACGCCCGTGCGTTAAGGCCGTGTTCCACTAGGTCATATACTGCCATTTCTCACACGGCCTTTAGGCACGCACGTGTCACGACCGTGTACTTCTTAAGCTAGATATTGATTTTACCCAACGGTTACTAGGCATGCCCGTGTGCCATAGCCGTGTGACATTATAGGTCATTTGCAAGACCAAAATGCCACCCAAATGGTTCATACCTACAAGCAACATTTTCTATCACATGTCATGCATATATGGCAACCAAAAACATACCAAATTGACCATTCAATCTATTCATCCAATGCCACTCTCATTCATGCCAAATTACAAACTAAAATTCATATCATCACAAGCATTAATCATCCATTTACTTAGCCAAAACTTAACCACTTCATATGCATCAAGCCATATCAAATCATGCATCATAGAAATCATTCATTCAAGTATTTTACCAACTCAAAACTAGCCAAAACACATGGCTAAATTCACTTCATATGCATATACACATATCTAGCCTATGCATGCCACATCTAGCTATATACATTTTCAAAAGAGGTACCAAAAAGAGTTTAGTAGTGTGATGACTATCCTTGACGGTCCCGAGCCTTCAAAGAGCTTTGACGACCTATAAAGCGTAGAAAACACATACGAGTAAGCTTTCCAAAAGCTTAGTAAATCAATATACAAACAAACAATCTTCTTGTTTACCCTCCCAAATATGCACACTTAGTGCCACATAGATTCATTTCTCACATAACATTTATAATTCAATAATATCATGACCATTCGTTGCACATCATTTAAACATAGCTAATTACACATATTATATGCCACATAGAACTTACTTACTATATTAAACTTATCACGGAATCTATATGCATAATCCTCTCATACGCATCCATTATCAACATTAGTCATATAAACAATTACAATTTCATGCAAGTATGTTTATTTGTATAGTGACTTACCTCGGAATCGGTTTATCGAAATAGAAACGACTACTCGATAACCTTCGTTTTCCCACGATCTAAGTCTTTTTCCTCGGTTCTTGATCTAAACATATTTAGAATTAATCTTTTATTCACTAATTCATACAATTTGATTCACGAACACACATTTAGGGCTATTTGCAAATTAGCCCTCATATTTTCACACTATCAATTTAGTCCATTTTTCTCAAAACATCAAATTCATAAAATCGACATATACACATGCTTAGCTGAATGCATATACATCTCATAAAAATCCATATTTTTCATCAAATTTGCTATTTAGTCCCTCAAGTTACCATTTTTTTAATTTAGCCCTATTTAGCTAAATTCATCAAAAATTCAAGAACAAAATATGTTCATCTAGCTCATATCTTTCATTTGACACTATAAAACGTCACAAATCTCAACATATCATCAATGGCATAACTCACAAACATCATCAATACACAAAACTGAGACATGGGTTTTGTAGCTCTCAAAGTAACAACTGCAAAAACGTAAAAATTATCGAAAACCGACCAAAAACATACCTTGAATTAGTCCAAACTATGGCCGAACCCCTTGCCTAAGTTTTTCTTTTCTTTCTTTGCTTATTTGGTGATAAAAATGATGCTAATGGCTTGCTTTTGTTTTCATTATAATAATATATAACATATAACATAATAATATTAATAAAACATTTAAAGTAAATGTAATAAACATATAATATATACATATTACTACTCATTACCATCCACTAACAATAATAATGGCTATATTGCCACATAAGTCCTCACAATTATAAAGCCACAACACATAGACACTGTAGCAAATAGCAAGCAACTTCCACATTTAATGCAATTTCATCCTTTTTCAAATTAAACACACAGACAGACAAATTAGCTTACAGAAATTTACCACATGCTTAATCACATATTCACGGCATAAAAATAATATTAAAATATTATACAGACTCAGATTTGTGGTCCTGAAACCACTATTTCGACTAGGGTATAAACTGGACTATTACAATTCTCCCCCTTAGGAATTTTCGTCCCCAAAAATCTTACTTTTAAACAGATTCGGGTATTGTTGTCTCATTGAATTTTCAAGCTCCCAACGTAGCCTCTTCTACTTCGTGTCAATTCCACAGTCTCATAAATGTAAAGTTCAGCTAATCTATCAAGAGGATAATCATATTTTATCAAAATAAGATGGGCAGATTGCGTCAATCTATCTAGTAGAATCCCAAATCGCATCTTTCTTTCTCGTAGTTAAAGGCAATCTTGAAACAAATCCATCGTTACTCTATCCCATTTTCACTCAAGAATCAGAATCGGTTGTAACAACCCAAATGGAACTTGATGCTCAGCTTTCACTTGTTGATAGATTAAACATTTTGAAACAAAGTCAGGAATATCTCACTTCTCACTAGACTACCAATAATATCGCTTCAAATCATGATACATCTTTGTCCTTCCCAAATAAATAGATAAACGACTATTATGTGCTTCACTCAAAATCAACTAAATCAACTCTGGATTCTCGGAACACATACAATCTCAAAATTTTAAACGATCATCAACAACTCAAAATTCAGATTCAAAATTTAAACCACACTGATCTCGTTTCGTTATTAACTCATTATCTGATTTCTGAGCAACACATATCTGCTTTATAAACAACGGTTTCACTTTTAATTCAGCTATCATAGAACTATCATCAAACAAATCTAACTGAGTATTCAAAGTACGTAGTGCAAACAATGATTTCCTATTTAGTGCATCGGTAATAACATTTGCTTTACTCAGATGATAATCTATCACAAGCTCGTAGTCTTTTAGTAACTCTAACCATCTTCTCTGATGCAGGTTCAAATCTTTCTGAGTCATCAGATATTTCAGCCTTCTCATTCATTAACACAAGAGTAAAGATCGTAATCTTTTTATTAACTTTAGACTAAACCAGAAGTGATATTTCGGTCAAAATTATTTTCGTAGAAAAGAACTTCAACAATCAAACTAACTTCAATTTAACACAGCGATTCCAGATAGAATCGTTTATAAAAATATAATTCAATATCAAGTATTCAAGTAAATAAATTCTTCTTCCAGACTATCCCTTAATTCACACATGTACATTCAAAATTTATTTCCAGACAGATAGATAGATTCAATCACATTTAACCATTCAAATTATTTAACTCAATCTGAACTGTTTCATCATTTCAACATTTCAAATCAATAGTCTTTCTTTTACAACTTACAATAGCAACATGTAGTATCAACTAATTCATACCCAAACTTATGTCGAACTCATCATATGGTAATAGCATCAGATTAGCAGGAAAATAGATATCTCAAAACATTAATGGACAATTCTTTGTGTACTTTGTCAACCAAAACACTTTTACCTAAGGGGTTCGATACTTTTATAGTAAACTCAGTAGACTCTACAGGCAAAATCTGGCTGAATACTAAATTCATACATATATACAAATTCGTAGAACCAGGGTCTATCAATGCAATCACAGAAATATATCATAAAGAGTAAACGTACCCATAATAATATCTGAAGATGAGGTTTCCTCACAAGCTCGAGTAGTATACGCTCTAGTTGGCTCCCTAAATTCAGATTTTGCAACAGTATCCCTCGTAGACCTCTGACTATTATGGACATTTCTTGTATTTCGAGAAGGTCTATTTATCTCTAGTGCATTATCTAATCTTGGATCCTGAGTAGTCTCTTGTCCAACAGACTCTGGACAGTCTCGAATATAATGATCTAACAATCCATATCTGAAGCAAGCTTGATTATTCAATCTACAATTACCCGAATGTCTTTTATTACAACGTTTACACTTGAGTTGCTCGGATCTAACATTTTCAACACTCGCCATCTTTAGGCAATCTCAAATGAAGTGATTTCGAGATCCACATTTATAACAAACTCTATTGTTGTACTTGCCCCAACATTTTCCCATATGTCTTCTTTCACACTGTCTACACTCAGGTTTGTTGCTTTTAGTACTTCCATCATTTGTTTCAATTGGAGCTTGAGTTCTCAGACCAACATTCAGTCTTACACGATCTCTACTAGCATGTCTAAATGAAGCATTTGATCTATTGTTTGCATTTTTATATCTCTTCGTTAAAGGTTGAGAAAAATCACTCATCGATCTTTTTCTTTCATTATGAGCTTCAGAATCAACTTTCTCGGTATTATCACCATTAGTAGCCCTGATCTCACCGGCCTCATACTTACAAATTTTTTCAACCGAAGACATGTTCATCAGATTCATCTTCATAGTCAAAACCATATCAGATGTCTGAGAGAGATTAACCGGGGGCGGAGGTTGTAAAACAGTCGGGTTATTTCTCACAAATTGAGTGAACCATTCACTCATCATCTGGAAGAAAGCTTGCTTAGCTTCTCCCTCCTGACTGCTCGTAACCGATCTCCAACTAGAGGGCGATGTCCCTTGCGCGAGAGTAGGCACGTTACTTTCTACATCGTCAGCTACGGCTCTTTTGGGATCCATTTCTATACGAAAATCACATTTTATATGTCAGGATTCATCACACAATCACAATTCAGATATATGGCATGTATAGCTAGACTCTGATATGCTACGTTAGTCCAAGAATCTACTAAATCGTAACTCTGATACCAACCAAATGTAACTCCCCTATCCCATTTTCGTTGCCAAATTAGGGTTAGAAGCGTTACCAGACAGATCTAAAACATTTACAGAATTAATCAAATAGCCATTCATCAATATCAATCATAATGTCCCTTAAGTAGGTCATCGAGACCTTAAACATGCTTATAAACCGAGTCGAAACTAAATCAAAACACATACAAAATTTCATTCTAAACACAGGGGATACACGCCTGTGGGGGTAGGCCGTGCCTCACCCACGGCTACTTGACACACCCGTGTGTCCTCTTGTGGTTATATACTGCCAAAACCAACACGGCCACCAAGCACGCCCGTGCGCTAAGGTCGTGTTCCACTAGGTCATATACTGCCATTTCTCACATGGCCTTTAGGCATGCCCGTGCCATGACCATGTACTTCTTAAGCTAGATATTGATTTTACCCCATGGTTACTAGGCACGTCCGTGTGCCATAGCCGTGTGACATTATAAGACATTTGCAAGACCAAAATGCCACCCAAATGGTTCATACCTACAAGCAACATTTTCCATCACATGTCATGCATCAACCAAAAACATACCAAATTGACCATTCAATCTATTCATTCAATGCCACTCTCATTCATTTACAAACTAAAATTCATATCATCACAAGCATTAATCATCCATTTACTTAGCCAAAACTTAACCATTTCATATGTATCAAGCCATATCAAATCATGCATCATATAAATCATTCATTCAAGTATTTTACCAACTCAAAACTAGCCAAAACACATAGCTAAATTCATTTCATATACATATACACATATCTAGCCTATACATGCCATATCTAGCTATATACATTTTCAAATGGGGTACCAAAAAGAGTTTAGTAGTGTGATGACGATCCTTGACGGTCTCAAGCCTTTAGTAGCTTTGACGACCTATAAAATAGAGAAAACACATACAGAGTAAGCTTTCCAAAAGCTTAGTAAATCAATATACAAACAAACTTAGCATGTATTGCACATAACCAATTTAATAAGATGACCAATATGTTTCTCATGACAAAAATCACCTCATTTTTTTTTGAACTCATATGCTTAGCCATAATTTACTATATTTCCAAATCACCTACCATATATTCATATAGTTCATCTAGTCAAAACTTTACACATCGTATTATCAATTCCATATACATAACATCATAATATGCTCACAAAGACACTTACCTTATATACACAATTAATATATATGCAACGTACCTAAAATAGATATTCATTCACTTAATTTATTAAAACTCAGATTTACAATTCGTATAGCAAACTTGCTTGTTGAAACGTAAGGAATTTAGTAGGATACTCAGAAAGTTTAGAATAGTCGTACAATGCCAACGTCTCAGCATAGCTAAAAAACTCATTCACTCATTCATAGCTTGTCTATAACTCATCAACCATAAAGGTTCAATATATACCTTAGCTAACACATAATTATTCAACTTCCAAGCTATTCGATGCTCGATATTACATGTCGATCATCCTTTAATATTCGTTCAACTTAATTGCAGACTCAGTGCTATATACATAATTGAAGCATATTAATCATCGCACACTTAGTGCCTATTCTTTTAACCGACTTATCTCGGTATCGCACACATAGCGCCAATTCAATAAGCCGAAGCTTTCATATCATCGCACACACAGTGCTATTCATTTCTGTTTCAATTTCAATTTCGTACACTTAGTGCCTATTCTTTTAATTGACTTGTCTCGAGTGTCGCACACACAGTGCCAATTCAATAAGCCGAAGCTTTCATATCATCGCACACACAGTACTAGTCATTACTTATAATCGCACACTTAGTGTCGTGATTCGTAGTTGAAACTTAAATAACATCGCACACTTAGTGCATTAATGCAAAACCAAACTCGATTCGATATCGCACACACAGTGCTAATCACAAAGTTGAAACTTCTATTATTTCGCACACAAAGTGTTAATCTTCTCGGTTACCCTCCCAAATACGCACACTTAGTGCCACATAGATTCATTTCTCACATAACATTTATAATTCAATAATATCATAACCATTCATTGCACAACATTTAAACATAGCTAATTACACATATTATATCCGAACTTACTTACTATATTAAACTTATCACGAAATTTATATGTATAATCCTCTCATACGCATCCATTATCAACATTAGTCATATAAACAATTACAATTTCATGTAAGTACGTTTATTTGTATAGTGACTTACCTCAGATTTAGTTTGTCGGAATGGAAACGACTACTCGATAACCTTCATTTTCCCACGATCTAAATCCGTTTTTCTCGGTTCTTGATCTGAACATATTCAAAATTAATCTTTTATTCACTAATTCATACAATTTGATTCACGGACACACATTTAGGGCTATTTGCAAATTAGCCCTCACATTTGCACACTTTATCAATTTAGTCCTTTTTTCTCAAAACATTAAATTCACAAAATCCACATATACACATGCTTAGCCGAATGCATATACATCTCATACAAATCCATATTTTCATCAAATTTTCTATTTAGTCCCTCAAGTTACCTTTTTTTCAATTTAACCCTATTTAACTAAATCCATAAAAAATTCAAGAACAAAATATGTTCATCTAGCTCATATCTTTCATTTGAGACCATAAAACAACACATAGCTCAACATATCATCAATGGCATAACTCACAAACATCATCAATACACAAAATTGAGACATGGGTTTTGTAGCTCTCAAAGCAACGATTGCAAAAAACGTAAAAATTATCGAAAGCCGACCGAAAACATACCTTGAATTAGACCAAACTGTGGCCGAACCCCTTGCATAAGTTTTTCTTTTCTTTCTTTGCTTATTCGGTGATAAAAATGATGCTAATGGCTTGCTTTTGTTTTCATTATAATAATATATAACATATAACATAATAATATTAATAAAACATTTAACGTAAATATAATAAACATATAATATATACATATTACTACTCATTACCGTCCACTAACAATAATAATGGCTATATAGCCACATAAGTCCTCACAATTATAAAGCCACAACACATAGACACTTTAGCAAATAGCAAGCAACTTCCACATTTAATGCAATTTCATCCTTCTTCAAATTAAACACATAGACATATAAATTAGCTTACAGAAATTTACCACATGCTTAATCACATATTCACGGCACAAAAATAATATTAAAATATTATACAGACTTAGATTTGTGGTCCTGAAACCACTGCTTCGACTAGGGTATACACCGGACTGTTACAATACTCATGAACGTACTCAACTTGACTCTCATAATCATCTCATCACGATTCAATAATGGTAAGGGGGTGAGGTCGTAGAGCCCCTAACTTGACTCTCGTGACTACATACATATGATTTAACATTCATCACTAATGAAATATCATCGTAGTCATACAACTCGCTCCAAGCGAATTTTCACACTTACTCATGTTACAAATATCTCTATCACCCACAATTTCAAACGGTGATTTTACTAACACAGACTCCATATTAATATCTATTCAAGTATTCAACATTGAACTCTGATTTCTCTTACCATTGCTTATCAATTTAGAGAATTTCTTATGGTTTTGAGTACGTCATTTACTTGGTTGCCATAGTCCAACTATGGTCTTACTCGTATCACAACATCAAATACAAGCTATAACCTTACATGTCGTCACGATGCCATAGCCTCGCTATGGTCTTACAAAAAATCTGATATCGATGTCGACGCCATATCCCAGATATGGTCTTACACGGGATCATGTATCATTGCCAATGCCATGTCCCAGACATGGTCTTATATGGGATCGCATGTATTGCCATGGTCCAACCATGGTCTTATTCATCAATTTATCATTGAACGATCGTACTCATCTTGAAACACCCCAAACCCGGCCCACGAGCCTTGACCGGATCTGGTATGTTCCCCGGTGTAAACCGTTTCAAATTCTTTTGTTACTTAGGAAAAACTTGTGTGATTTGGAAGAAAGATCGTTTTAGGTTGGGCTTGAGTTGAAAACAAGTTTAATTCATTGTTAAAAATTCTTTTTTTAGGTGACAAAACATTTGGACTTTGTTTTAAAAAAAATGATTTACTTAGTCTTTTAATAAAATGAGGTTTGTAAGCTTAACAAATAAAAGCAGAATAAAATATTCATACTAAGGCCTTATTACATCAAATAATTCCCAAAATTTAAATAAATCATAAATACTTAAAGTAAAATAGTCCAAATAAAAGAAATCGAACTTCACATGGCCTCCACTAAGCATCTCGCGAACCCGGTCCATCAACGATCGTCACCGAAACATGTTCCCTAGCAAGGGTGAGTCAAGCAGACTCAATGTGTACACAAACACTAAATCTTAACAAATTCAGGCATAACAAATCATATTCATACATTATCATAATTTCACATTTAATGATTCAAGATAATGATGCAACCCAAACCCAAACCTAGATGCCATCCGCTACACATCCCGTACCAACCTTTGCTGCAGTGGGGACTACTAAGTCAACCCTCCATCCGCTACACACCATCGAAGGCGTTCATTGCAATCGGCGTGCTCATCGCCCATATAAAATTTGTGGCATAGCCACCAGATAATTGTGTCATGAGACACCACATTCAGATAATGTAACCGAAGTTACCACATTCAGATAATGTGACCGAAGTCACCACATTCAGATAATGTGACCAAAGTCACCACATTTAGATAGTGAGACCGAAGTCATCACATTCACTTCCCCTTTCTCAAATAACCCGAATGCCCCATATTATTCATATCATGCATATCATACTTAAATTCACATTCATGTCACTTTTCACATATTAAGTATAACATATTTCGTAATCCTAGTAGGAGTAGGAAAACCGTACTGAGTACTTTGTACCATAACATGGTACTTTAGCCACATTCTTACACTTTCATATTAACACATATATCAAGTTTAAGCCATAAATCTATTAAGATTAGTGTGGGGTACACATGGTACCTTAGCCATATTCTTACACTTTCATATTAACACATTTAATTTAAAACATAGCCATGAACATATTAAAACTTAGGGTAGGGTACACACCTGATTCGCTTAACAATTTCACTTGAAATCCCGAAATCCGATCTACTACCTTAGATTTTTAATGCCTACATTCGGCCAACATGGTAATATTTAGCAAAGGCCTATTCGGCCATAAAACCAAATCCTAGTAGGATTTGTGTACTTACCTTAATGCCGATTGAATAAAAAATCAAATCCCAGAAACTTGTATTCTTCCCCCTTTGAAATAGGCTACTCACTAGATCCCTTGAATCGGTTAGTTTTCAGCTTAAAACACATAATAATAGATCTACTACAAAAATAGGGTCTTGGCGAATATTCATAGTCACTTACCTTAAGGATATTAAATCCCAAAATTCACCGAATAACTAGGAACACGCGGTCTATGGTGTACCTTGGAAAAGAACTTCTCCTTCCATGATTCACCAAGATTAATAATCGAAATTAGTCCCTAAATTTCGATAAGTCTAAAATATAAAAGAATGGAAACTAAACTTGGATCTTACCCTTATTTGAAGGAATCGATTGCACCTTCACTTCAACCTTGGAGATTCGACTATGGCTAAATGATGCTCTCACAACTTTCGCTTTTGGAGAAATTAGAAAGAAAAGAGAAGGAAGAATAAAGCGTAGGAATTTCGAGAGAGAGGAAAATCTGCTTAAGAAATTTGGCAAAGGAAGAGTGAATGAATGAATGAATGGCCTTCTTTCCTTTTATAGCCGAAATTACTAGGCTAGAGTCCCTACTTGGCCACCACTCTTCCTATGTGATAATTATCACTTTATCAAAAGAATTAATCCAACAATTATCTCCTAATTAGCCAAAATTCTAAAGGAAATAAAACTCCTCTTTTAAGAGCCCACATGTCGTCCACCTCTCTGCTCTTTGTAGCAAAATAAAACTTCTTTTATTTGCTTCCTAAGTGACTCGATCCCTGGCCCAAATACACTTGCATGTGGTGCCATTTCCAAAGGCCCTAAGTGGCATCTCCAAGCCACTTTTCCAAGCCCAATTGTGTTTCAAATTTCACATACTTTTTCTCTTAAGGCCACCTTGCCTTAATTTCCTCTTTTAAACTTTAAAACTCGACATTTCTAAGTCATTTCTAAGTTTCCAAAAATTTTCGTTTGGCTCTTTAAACTTGACATTTCCTAGGTTTCCAAAATGTTCACTTTCCTCTTTTAACTTAGGTTTCCAAAATGTTCACTTTCCTATTTTACTTAGGTTTCCAAAATGTTAACTTTCCTCTTTTTGAAACTTAACATTTCTAAATCATTTCCTTACATTTCCTAGTTTCCAAAAATGTCGCACTTTCCTCTTTTAACTTAGGTTTCCAAAATGTTCACTTTCCTATTTTACTTAGGTTTCCAAAATGTTAACTTTCCTCTTTTTGAAACTTAACATTTCTAAATCATTTCCTTACATTTCCTAGTTTCCAAAAATGTTCACTTTGAACTTAACATTTCCTTACATTTCCATACATTTCCTTACATTTCCATACATTTCCTTACATTTCCATACATTTCCTTACATTTCCATACATTTCCATACATTTCCATACTTTTCCATACATTTCCATACATTTCCATACATTTCCTTACATTTCCAATGTTCTAAAAATGCACACCACACATCCATATCATAGTAAACATGCTATTTCATAAGATTAAGCAAAAATGCACACAATGGGATTCGAACCTCTTCCCTCAAAGTACTTCACTTGATGCCATAACCCTTGCACCTTATGTGGCGTCCCTTGCCACTTTTCCACATCACTTCTTATTTTTAACTTAAAAACCAATAATTGTCCAAAGCTTTCTCTTCCATCCTAGGATTTTAAAAACCCTTAATTCACTTCCAAACACTGCCAAAACCTACTACTCATGAATTATGCACAAACGCATAACCCCTAATCTAGGATGTTACGTTCTACCCTCCTTAAAAATAATTTCCTCCTCGAAATTACTTACTAACAATCGTACAATCCTTCTCACGCACTATGCTTACACACAAGACTCGATCTTAATAGAACCATCATACTTTCCAAGCACAATCTCTAAGTTCACGTCCCTTAGAACTCATTTCTAACGCGCGATTTAATCGATTAAGAAGTTTTATGTATTAAAAAATTTTGTTTCACCGATTAACCGAAGAAGTTTTATGGAAAGAATTTTAGAAGTGGTTCTTTCGTATTCATACATGCACACAGTCTTTACATTCATACATCCATCAATCAATTATGAACTTTCGTTCATTCAGAGAAATGTTGTAGTTTTCATTGTTGTTGTTTTTCCACTACCTGGGGTATTTTCGTAATTTATCCTACAGGGGTATTTTTCGCAATTTATCGAAACAAGGTTCCTTGATGTTTTTGTCAATAAGGGTATTCTGGAAATTTTTGCATTCCCGGGGGTATCTTGGAAAATTTTGAAATCCGAGGGTATTTTGGTAATTAACTCGGGTGAATTTGTAAATCTTAACAAATCAAGGATATTTTGGAATTTACAAAACTTGAGGGTTTTTTTTTTGAGAATTTGTTTTCCAAATCAGTGTTGTTGCAAAAAAATTTTGAAGATCGGGGGTCATTTTGGTAATTTTGTAACTCAGGGGTATTTCGGTAATTTGTAGGGTAGGGGTAATTTCGTAAATAAATTTTTTTTTCATAATCAAGGTATTTTGATATTTTGTAAATTTAGGGTTCCTTTAAGCAAAGTAGTGAAATTTTGATAAGAACTATGGGTATTTTGAAGTTCCATAAACCAAGGGCATTTTTGTAATTTTACCACTAGGGGTATTTTAGTAAGTTTGTAAATCGAAAACATTTTGAAAATTTTCCAAAATAATAATTTTCATAATTTCAAAAGGGTAGTTGGTTGACTTTTAAAACTAGGGTTTCCATAAAAAATATGGCTAGTCCCTTTCGGGTTTTAGTTATTGGGTTTGGCAGTGGTGAGTCCTCTTGGTTAGGGTGAACCATCACTACGCACTGGTAGGATTCAAGTGGAGGAGGAGGAGGAGGTGAGTCACTCGACTACTTAAATACCAAGCTCCCACCGAAACCAATCCTAGACATGCACACCATGGTTACCACACCCTAACTCGGCGACTTAACCACAGGTTTGTTCGATTAGGCATTTAAGTCTTATGCATTTGTTGGGGTAACTAGTCCTAGGGTTCAAGTACTAAATCTCTATTATACGTTCCATTTCTACCCTTCTACAAATCATAATATAGATCACCCAAGAGATCGGAGTACTTACCTGGTGGACTGTGGGTCGGAGACTTAGTGGGCCATGCCAGAAAAACCTGAAAATTTTTCAGAAAATTCCTTTTGGGCTTACTTTGGAAAACGTTTTGGGCCTTAAACCCAAGGCCGAGAGTTTAAAACTGGGCTCTGATACCAAATTGAAACACCCCAAACTCGGCCCACGAGCCTTGACCGGATCTGGTATGTTCCCCGGTGTAAACCGTTTCAAATTCTTTTGTTACTTAGGAAAAACTTGCGATATTTGGAAGAAAGATTGTTTTGGGTTGGGCTTGAGTTGAAAACGAGTTTAATTCATTGTTAAAAATTCTTTTTTTAGGTGACAAAACATTTGGACTTTGTTTTAAAAAAAAAAAATGATTTACTTAATCTTTTAATAAAATGAGGTTTGTAAGCTTAACAAATAAAAACAGAATAAAATATTCCTACTAAGGCCTTATTACATCAAATAATTCCCAAAATTTAAATAAATCATAAATACTTAAAGTAAAATAGTCCAAATAAAAGAAATATGAACTTCACATGGCCTCTACTAAGCATCTGTCGAACCCGGTCCATTACTGATCGTCACCTGAAACATGTTCCCATAACGGGGTGAGTCAAACAGACTCAATGTGTACACAAACACTAAGTCTTAACAAATTCAGGCATAACAAATCATATCCATACGTATCATAATTTCACATTTAATGATTCAAGATAATGATGCAACCCAAACCCAAACCTAGATGCCATCCGCTACACATCCCCGTACCAACTCGCACAGTGGGGACTACTAAGTCAACCTCCATCCGCTACACACCATCGGCGATCCACTGCAATCGGCGTGCTCATCGCCCATATAAAATTCGTGGCATAGCCACCAGATAATTGTGTCATGAGACACCACATTCAGATAATGTAACCGAAGTTACCACATTCAGATAATGTGACCGAAGTCACCACATTCAGATAGTGAGACCGAAGTCATCACATTCACTTCCCCTTTCTCAAATAACCCGAATGCCCCATATTATTCATATCATTCATATCATACTTAAATTCACATTCATGTCACTTTTCACATGTTAAGTATAACATATTTCGTAATCCTAGTAGGAGTAGGAAAACGTACCTGAGTACTTTGTACCATAACATGGTACTTTAGCCACATTCTTACACTTTCATATTAACACATATATCAAGTTTAAGCCATAAATCTATTAAGATTAGTGTGGGGTACACACGGTACCTTAGCCATATTCTTACACTTTCATATTAACACATTTAATTTAAGACATAGCCATGAACATATTAAAACTTAGGGTAGGGTACACACCGATTAAACAACAATTTCACTTGAAATCCCAAATCCGATCTACTACCTTAGATTTTTAATGCCTACATTCTACCAACATGGTAATATTTAGCAAAGGCCTATTCGCCATAAAACCAAATCCTAGTAGGATTTGTGTACTTACCTCAATGTCGATTGAATAAAAATCAAATCCAGGAAACTTGTATTCTTCCCCTTTGAAATAGGCTACTCACTAGATCCCTTGAATCGGTTAGTTTTCACTTAAAACACATAATAATAGATCTACTACAAAAATAGGGTCTTGGCGAATATTCATAGTCACTTACCTTAAGGATCTTAAATCCCGAAATTCACCGAATAACTAGGGAACACGACCTATGGTGTACCTTCGGAAAAGAACTTCTCCTTCCATGATTCGCTAAGATTAATAATCGAAATTAGTCCCTAAATTTCGATAAGTCTAAAATATAAAAGAATGGAAACTAAACTTGGATCAGCCCATTTTCATAGCAGATTAAATAATAATCATTTAAAATCACATGGATATATACATATAATGAAATGCAAACCCGCCCACCTAAATATCCATCCGCTACACACCACCCGTACCAACCAAACACACCGTGGGATTACTAAATCGACCTCCATCCGCTACACACCATCGAAGGTTACTACATCAACATGCACATCGCCCTTATAATTTTGTGGCAAGGCCACTGCATAAATGTGACCAAAGTCACCAGATTTCAAATATGTGACCAAGTCACCAGATTCACATATGTAACCAAGTCACGGATTATGTGGTAAAACCACCGAATACTTCCTTTATCAATTTTACCCATATGCCCATGCACATACATATTATTCAATTTTCATACCATTTACCCCAAAATCATAATATAGTCATACTTATTTCACATTTATGCATATAGCAAAATTAACGAAATATTGGGGTAAACATACACGAATATCGTATACCCTTGAATGGTATCCACAATCATTATCAAACATATTGTCATATAATCACATTTAATATAGATCTATGAGATTTTATTGTAAGGTTACACACCTTATGACCGTGAGAATGATACCTTCCCGCCACAACACGTAGTTAATTATCACACTAGATTAGTATACACTATTACTAATAAAACTTTACTATTGATGAGAGATCTACATCCTTACCCTCGGATTCTCGAACAATCATATTTGTGGTTTTCTCCACTAGATGGATCAAAACCACGATAACCCACCAACGTAAAGTGGTTCGGTTATACGCACTACTTTAAATAATCGATCTTCGTTAGCGGAGGTCCACAACCCGGTGGAAAATCTCTTATTGTCGACTGACCTTCGCTTGAAGTTCGATGGTAAAACAGTGCCTCCTCTCTTCCAAACACTCCGTACTGCTCTTTTCGAACCTATCTTGTTAGTCTCAAAATCACCCCTAAAATAAAGTTAGTTAATAAACTATCTAAAAGGATTGATATAACCAAAAGTGATGTTCTTACCTTGGATGATTTCAAAAGGTTTCCCTTAAAACGTTGGTTCCAAAAAGATTCTTAAAATCCTTCCAAGGATTCTACTAGGAGAGAAAAGAAAGAAAAGAAAAAAATAAGAGAACTATGTTTCTAAATCGGTTATAATAAAAGGAGATAAGAAAACAATTGACAAAAAAAAAGTCTTACTTGCCCACTTGAAGATTCGGCCTTGATGATATAGAATAAGAGAATTTGTGATTTCGAATTGCACAAAAAGAGGAGAGAAAAAGATAGTGATTTTTGGCTATAATGGTTTCGATTTTCAGTAAAAGGAAAAAAGAAAGGAAATCAAAATGGAAGATGATTCGGTTGACAAAAGAGAGGAAAAGAATGGTGGTTTTGGTTAGGGTAGATGATAGTTTGGTTGAGAGAAAGAAGAAGAAAGAAAATGGAGAAAGAGAAAGGAAAAGAAAGGAAATAAGAATGTCCTTTGATGCTAGATGATTCGCACAAGAGAGGGAGAAAAAGAAGAAAATTGTCAACAAAGTCTCTTTGGTGTTTTCGCAATAAGGAAAAGAGAAGAAAATGGTTCTTGAAGACTTGTAATTTTGGTTACAAAGAGAAAGAAACCGAAATGGTAAAGTACCAAATGGCTTACAAGAAAAGAAAAGTTCTCTTTGAGTATTTTGCAATTGGCTAAAACAAAACAAGGCTTTGAGAAAAGGGAAAAGATGAACAATTTGGTTAAAATTTTGGCCAACAAACACCCCTAATGGCTATGCAAAATTCGCCAACCTAAACCAACATGATCCCCTTTTCCTCCTTGTTTCTTCCCCATTAAACCTTTGATTGCTATCACCATTAACCATCCCCTTAGCCCTAAAACCGATTAGGTTCATGGTCAAATGACCATGAAAAAGCTTCCAAAACATTGTCCTTTATTCAAGCCTTTTGTCCCCTTTCTTACCATCCTTTCTTGATTCTTTGCCATAACTTTTAGCTTACCTTTTCACATGGTCTACTCACCAAAAATAGAAAAGATGACCATCCTTCTAGAATTGTCTTGGCCGACACTATAGGGAAGGAAACAAAAATAAAATCCTCCTATTTGCTAGCTAAGGATTGAACCTCTCCCTCAAGTATTCATCCATGTGTCCTAACCACCTTGCCAATTACTCATCTTATGCTTAAAACCTCTTGTCATTATTTCATAAAGCCTATCATGCTTAGCTCCATCTTAATTATTAAAAAAATTAATATATCACTAAGCATTCACTTAATTAATGAAGCTCAAAAATAACTTCCAAAACACACTCAATCATATTTAAGCATGCAACAACATTCAATTAAGTAGAAATGCATAACCCCTAATTATCAGGATGTTACATTACCCTTATTTGAAGGAATCGATTACACCTTCACTTCAACCTTCGAGATTCTTTATGGCTAAATAATGCTCTCACAAACTTTTGGAGAAATTAGAAAGAAAAGAGAAGGAAGAATAAAGCTGAGGAATTTCAGAGAGAGGAGAATCTGCTTAAGAAATTCGACAAAGGAAGAGTAAATGAATGAATGAATGGCCTTCTTTCCCTTTTATAGCCGAAATTACTAGGCTAGAGTCCCCTACTTGGCCACCACTCTTCCTATGTGATAATTATCACTTTATCAAAAGAATTAATCCAACAATTATCTCCTAATTAGCCAAAATTCTAAAGGAAATAAAACTCCTCTTTTAAGAGCCCACATGTCGTCCACCTCTCTGCTCTTTGTAGCAAAATAAAACTTCTTTTATTTGCTTCCTAAGTGACTCGATCCCTGGCCCAAATACACCCTAAGTGGCATCTCCAAGCCACTTTTCCAAGCCCAATTGTGTTTCAAATTTCACATACTTTTCTCTTAAGGCTACCTTGCCTTAATTTCCTCTTTAAACTTTAAAACTCGACATTTCTAAGTCATTTCTAAGTTTCCAAAAATTTTCGTTTGGCTCTTTAAACTTGACATTTCCTAGGTTTCCAAAATGTTCACTTTCCTCTTTTAACTTAGGTTTCCAAAATGTTCACTTTCCTATTTTACTTAGGTTTCCAAAATGTTAACTTTCCTATTTTTGAAACTTAACATTTCTAAATCATTTCCTTACATTTCCTAGTTTCCAAAAATGTTCACTTTGAACTTAACATTTCCTTACATTTCCATACATTTCCTTACATTTCCATACATTTCCTTACATTTCCATACATTTCCTTACATTTCCATACATTTCCATACATTTCCATACATTTCCTTACTTACATTTCCATACATTTCCATACATTTCCTTACATTTCCAATGTTCTAAAATGCACACCACACATCCATATCATAGTAAACATGCTATTTCATAAGATTAAGCAAAATGCACACAATGGGATTCAACCTCTTCCTCAAAGTACTTCACTTGATGCCATAACCCTTGCACCTTATGTGGCGTCCCTTGCCACTTTTCACATCACTTCTTATTTTTAACTTAAAACCAATAATTGTCCAAAGCTTTCTCTTCCATCCTAGGATTTTAAAAACCCTTAATTCACTTCCAAACACTGCCAAAACCTACTACTCATGAATTATGCACAAACGCATAACCCCTAATCTAGGATGTTAAACATCTCATGCATTCTACTTAATCAAACTTCTCAGTCTAACACCCACACTATATTATGTGTGGCCTCATAACAGAGTCATAAAACAAAGCATTATACATCATTCAAGTAGTTACACATACACACATATCCCATTCACTAGGCAAGTTTACTCACCATATTCACTCAACCCAATAGGTTGAGTATATAACACCGTATGTATTTTGAACCAACATAAATAAGCTTATCACTTTATAACTCTCATTTCATTCTTCAACTTAGAATTATCTCATTTCATACCTTATCATATAAATGTCATAACTTCTATTCATACCTCTCTGAATTTCATCAAGGCATAAGCACATTTCAATTACCTCATTATCACTTACAAAATTATTGAGATTAGCTCAGTTGGGAATCATCTTTATCTTAACAAAACAATTTCGTTAGAGTCGGGAGATATCACACTATCACAGTCCATATATGGCATGTATAGCTAGACTCTTACTCATGCTAGGTTAGTCCGAGAACCGACTAAACCATAGCTTTGATACCACTAAATGTAACACCCCTTGCCCGTATTCTATGCCAGAACCGGGTACGAGGCATACCGTACTTAACTCGCACAATCATACAACTTTATGCTATCAACTCATTTCAAATTAAAACTTTTCCATTCATGAGTCTATCATCCTTATAATAGACCTAGAGGCCCTAAACATACTTCTAAAAGGTTTTAGAGATAATTTGGAAACTTTTACGCACTTAAGAAAATATTACCTAAACAGGGGCCACACGCCCATGGAGTGGATAACACACCCGTGTATCATCTCACACGCCCGTGTTCGACACCTATGGTCGACACTGACTTGATTCACACGACTTGGATACATGCCCATATGGCTGGCCCATGGTCGCCTCTAATTTATCCACATGGCCGGTCGCACGCCCGTGTACTTCAACCGTGTGGCGATTTAAATTCCAAATTCTAGGTGCATACTTCACATGGCCTAGACACACGCCCGTGTGCCTTGTAACACCCTAAAAATTTGAGTATTTATATATTGCATGATTTGGTGTTTAGATTTTAAAGGAAAATTTCTTACTTTTATTTTCGTGTTTATTTAAGTCCTAAAGAAGAGTATAGCATAATTTGGGTAAGGAATAAATTTAATATTTGAGAATTTATTGAAGAGAAGCAAGTGTCATTAATACTTAAGTTAAATTAAGTGTTAATAAGTGACATAAAATGAGTATATGGCATGGTGGTGTTGGCGCATGAGTTGTAGCATGAGGGAGAGGTTCGAATCCTTGTTTAGCATCTAGGTAAATTTTATTTTTAATTTTTACGCACATGTATAGCAAGTGTGGCTAAAAGCATATATGGTAAGTGTTGACCATGTTATTTTTGGTTAGCATATCAAAGGATTAAGGAAATTGTTAACTTAAGGAAGGAATCAAGAAATTAAGGAAGGATATGAAGATATGGGGCACATATCAAGGAAAAGTTATGGAAACAATATCATGGTCAATTGACCATGCATAGGGACAGCAATTTGGACTATAGGGGAGCCAAATTTTTGGTGATAGTTTGGCTAAGAATTGAAGTTTCTTTTTGGTCATTCCTAGCAACTTTGTGCAAAATTTTGCATTCCTCTTCTCAACTTTTCCTTTGGCCAAAATTGAACCTTGGTAAAGCTCTAATCTTTTGACCATTTGGTCATTTTGCTTATTGCTTTAGCATTTGTTTTATGCCTTTTCTTTGAGTGCGAAATCACCTATACCAAAAGCCATTCTTTTCTTTTCTTTTTACCATGGTCGAATGTACCTAGCTCCTAAAACCCATCTTTTCTTCTCTTCTCTTTGAAATCAAAACAACATCATCACCATATCTTCTTTCATATTTTATTTCTTTTCACTCAAAGTTTCTCCATTAAACTCTTTCATGGCCGAATGCTAGAGTGCCCATAGCCGAACCTTTCTTTCTTTTCTTTGATCATACATAGTCGAATCTTTCTTTAATCACAAACATCTTTATCAATCGATTCTTTTCAACCGTGGAAATATAGGTAAGGGATTCTTTTTCGTTTTCAATTAGTTAATAGTGATATGGCCGAATATTGATGGTGTCATGAAGGACCATTTGGATCGAAATAAATGTTCGTTCTATTAACGTTTTATTCGTTATAATATAGTGCAATAACAGAAGATCGGAACTCAAGTGTTCGAGAGAATCGTAGAAATGTTGGAATCGATTTATTGTGGTAAGGAAATCACATCCTTTAAAACCTCTAGTATTATTTCGATATTATTTTAGATTGGATTAATGTTCTTTTGATCTTGAAGATTTTCAAAATAGGGAAGAAAGGGCGGTGTTTAGTCATATTAAGAGGCGGATCCGTAAATCCCCATTTAAGCGAAGAGCGCTTGACGGTCAGGATTTTCCACCGGGTTGCGGACCATCTTAGAAGGAAGTCAATTATTTGAAGTGGTACGAACTTTCGAGCCTTTATCGTTAGTGGATTCTCGGCGACTAACGAACCAATAAGCGAGGAGAAACCGAAAATTGAAGTGATTCAAAATCAAGAGGTAAGGTTTTGGATCTATTATCGATAAAGTATATTTATACAAAATAGTGTTCTAACGAATCAAAATATGTTTTAGGTGTCGAGGAGCGAGAAGGATTAGTACTATCGGTATCGAGGTGTGTAACTTCACACTTTTTCTCGGGTTGGATATCAATTTCGGTATTGAAGTAAAATCGTAAAAACGACTAGATCGGTATGAAACGTAACAACTGATATTCCGACGAAAATACATTAAAACGACTAAAATAGTGAAAATTACGAAAACGCCCTCGAGAAATTACTTGTTAATATGTAAGTTGTATGTTTCGTAAAAATAGGCCGTAAAATATGCTAGATCGATAAATGGGCCGAAAACTATGTTAGATTGATAATCGGGTCGAAATCTCTGTTTGATTGTAAATTGGGCCGAAATCTCTGCTAGATCGATAAATAGGCCAAAAACTCTGCTAGATTGATAATCGGGCCGAAATCCCTGCTAGATCGATAAATGGGCCGTAAACTCTATTAAATTGTTAAACGGACTAAAATACTTGCTAGATCGATAAATGGGCTGAATTCTTGCTAGATCGTAAATTTGGGCCCTAGTTGATAAATAGTTAATTAGGCCAAAGTGTTATTTATGGGCCTTAATAAAGATTTGGAAATATTAACTCTTGTTAATGGGCCTTTTAATAAAATTATTGTATGACCGTAGTTTACTATTGCATACATATTGCATGGGTTGGGAAATGATGAAGAGAAGAAGGCCTATTGCCAAAATCTAGTTCGGTGGCTCTGCCACAAAATTATGGCTTTTTGCCTCTAGTTTGGTGGCTCTGCCACAAAAGTTATAAATGGCTATTTGCCTCTAGTTCGGTGGCTCTGCCACAAAATAATAATTGGCTCAATGCCTCTAGTTCGGTGACTTTGTCACAATCTAGTTCGATGGCTATGCCACAAAATATAAATTGGCTTAATGCCTATGATTGGTGTGATGGCGGGGTGGGTTGACTTGATCCCACAGGTGTGATGGTTGGTGCGGGGTGTGTAGCGGATGGAATTAGGTTTGGGAGGAAAATTTCATTTTTACATGCATGTTATTAATTATGTATTCATTATGTCATATTAATTATGTGTTAATTTCGCTTATGGGCTCAAGGCCCAAATCCATAATTTGAAAATCGGCCCGATGGACAAGTAAGTGAGTTATACACTTGAGTTCTAAGTAACTCACCCCTTAAAATTTTTCCATCTCGGGTAATGGAAATTGACGTGGACTTGGGCGAGGATGACTTCTTAGAGGCCATCTTGCAAAACATGGGTTTATTAAACTCGAACTTTTTAATAAGTATTTTACTATTTTGGGTTAATGTAATAAGGGCCTCTATTAATAATTTTATGGATTTTATGTGTGTTTGGTTTTAAACTATATTTTGGACTTTTAAATATGGGCTATGATTATATGATGTTTCTATTAAAATAAATTTGGGTTTTCAAATATATGAAATTCTTTTATAAATATTTTATTATTGTTAACTCTTAAATAAATTACCTAAGGGTTTTTGATAATACAATGTTAATAATGTTTTTCAACTAATGTTTTCTAATATTCATCAAATTAAAATACTCTTTTGATTTTATTAAACCCGTAAATAAAAATAATATTGTAGTTTTCAACTTATTGAAGATTTTAAGATAGCTCGATTCATGTAACAAACCAAATCTAGTCTCAATGCATAGACCGGGTTTGGGGTGTTACATTTAATAATATCGAGCGGTTTCAAAAACTTCTACTGTGGTTTGGGTACGAAAATAATTTTGTATGAAATCCTTCAATTATATTTTAAAGATCGTTATGGCACCACAAGCATCCAAGCAACAAGTCAAGTAAGTATTTATTGCTTAATGATTACTATGATATGATCATAGGAACACTCTAGAACTTCTAGTTTTAGATGTGAAAACCGTAGAGATTGAGACTATAGGATATGTTGCGAAAAACAACTTTATATCTCAAATCTCATAAAATATCGTTAATAAACACGAAACAAATTTTTCGATTCATAAAACTTGTAATCGATAAAAGCGAACAAGCTATCATGAGCACTAGAGGACGTGGTCGTGGACGCGGTAGACGTGGCCGTGGTAGAGGTCGAGGTGCTACGACTGAAGCACCAAATCATATGCCGAAAATGGACGCACCTGCGTCAATTAAGAGTGAGACGGGATCACGCGATCACATGGAAGAAGATAATGCATTGACTCAAGCAATGCTGCGAGTCTTGGAAAAGGTCGCTGGAACTAGAATTGGGCCAACAACTCGTGGGTCAATTTTAGAGCGACTTAAGTCAAATAATGCAGAAATTTTTAGAGGAATGTCCGTGTAGCTCGAATGTGGTGAATCTTGGCTCAAGGCGTGGAACGGATTATGGATGATATGGAATGCTTCGTTGAGCAAAAGCGAGAGGCTGTATCCTTTTAAGAGATGAGGCGTGTCGGTGGTGGCTCATTTGTTAGAGAAGGCACCAAGTCACCGATTAATTGGGAATTCTTTAAAGCGCCTTCCAAGGAAAATACGTTGGAGCGAGTTATGTAGACGTCGAAGGAAAGAATTTCGAATCTTGTCCAAGGAAGTAAGACGGTGGCGACATATGAAGTCGAGTTTTACGTCGAGCCGCTATGCCCGAATAATTGTATCAACAGATCATGAACGATGTGTACGTTTGAGGATGGACTTAATGATGAGTTGAGGGTTCGATTGCTCCACGACAAGTTAGAAATTTTTCCACTCTTGTGGAGAAGGCCAAAATAGCCGAGGAGGCTAAGAATTGAGCAATGAGCAGAAAGATTCCAAAACTAGAGAGAGACACAGTAGTCTGGTTCTTCAAAGAGATTCCAGAAGAGACCTCGGAATGATGAACTAGTTCAAGGTAGAACACCGGTAGCAAATAATCGAAGTCGAGATTACGCTGAGTGTGGGAAAAGACATTTTGGAGAATGTTGAGGAAAAGCGGGCGCATGTTACAAATGCGGTTCAATGGATCATCGATACAAAAATTGTCCTCGACGTATGGATACGACTCAAGAAGTTCGTAATAATGATGCACAATAGGCAGAGGTAATCGGCAGACCACCGAGAGGTCGTGGACCGGTCGTGGTGGTAATGGGGCTGGGCATGGTCAAGGTGCACCGGTCGAGGCAATGGTCCCGGAGGAACGCAGATGCAAGACGACTGGACTGGTTTATGCAGTTAGACGCCACGAGGACGGCAATGCACCAGATGTGATAACTGGTATGTTCTTCATCTTCGATGTACCTATTATTGCTTTAACAGATATTGGCTCTACCCATTCATATGTAGCTAGTGCCATATCTGGAAACCTGAATTTAGAATCTGAAATTACCGATAATGAGATGATAGTAATTAGTCCTTTAGGACAGTCGGTAATTGTTAATAAAATGTTTAAAGATGTGCACTTGAAAATTCAAGAAGAGGTATTCTTAGCAAACTTGATGGAACTACCTTTCGGCGAATTCGATCTCATTTTGGGCATGGATTGGTTGGTTAACCATCGGGCGCAATTGGATTGTGCTGAAAAACGAATGTCAGTAAGAACCTCAGATGATAAGAAAGTCATAATGATTGGTGAGCGAAGGAACTACCTGGCAAATGTGGTATCTGCATTAAAGGCAGAGAAGTTGGTTCGGAAAGGATATGGAGCATTCCTAGCCTTTATCTGTGCTTTGGATGCCAAAGAGTTATCTGTGAATGATGTGAGGACGGTGAAGGAATTTCCCGATGTATTTCTCGAAGAACTTCCTGGTATACCTCAAAATCGGGAAGTAGAATTTGGCATTGAGCTTTTGCCTGGGACAGCTCCAGTGTCCATTGCTCCTTATAGAATGGCACCAAAGGAGTTGGCTGAGCTTAAAGCTCAAATTCAAGAATTGTTGGATCGGGGATTTATTCGACCAAGTGTGTCTCCGTGGGGAGCACCAGTTTTGTTCGTCAAGAAGAAGGATGGATCGATGCGTATGTGCATTGACTACAGACAATTGAATAAATTAACGATCAAGAATCGGTATCCTCTGTCGAGAATTGACGACCTGTTTGATCAATTAAAAGGAGCTTCAGTTTTCTCCAAAATTGATTTGAGGTCGGGTTATCACCAGCTCAAGGTGAAAGAAGCGAACATTTATAAGACGGCATTTTGGACACGTTACGGACACTATAAGTTTGTAGTGATGCTGTTTGGATTAACCAATGCACCAGCCACATTTATGGACATGATGAACCGAGTCTTTCAACCATATTTAGACCGGTTTGTGGTAGTGTTCATAGATGACATATTGGTTTATTCGAGAAATGAGGAGGAGCATGACAAGCATTTGCGGATAGTATTACAGCTACTTCGTGATAAGCAATTGTATGCCAAATTTAGTAAATGCAAATTTTGGCTAAAGGAAGTGACTTTCCTTGGTCATGTGGTATCAGCCGAAGGAATAAGGGTGGATCCTCAGAAAATTGAGGCTATTCTGGATTGGAAACCACCAACATCGGTAGCTGAAATTTGGAGTTTCTTGGGTTTAGCTGAATACTATAGACTTTTTGTAGAGGGTTTTCGTTGATTCTTTGCCCTAACTAAAGCTATTACGAAAGGGAGTTCCGTATTATTGGGTGAAAAGCAAGAGAGTTTTGAGAAATTGAAGAAGATCTGACGGAAGCTCCGGTTTTGATTCACGGAGGCTAAAAAAGAATTCACTTGTTTATTGTGATCGTCTCACACAGTGCAGGTTGTGTGTTGATGCAAAATGGAAAGGTGGTGGCCTATGCTTCTCGTCAATTGAGACCACACGAAGTAAACTACCCTACGCATGATTTGGAGTTAGCTGTTGTGGTCTTTGCTCTAAAGATTTGGAGGCACTATCTCTACGGTGAGAAATCTGTCATCTACACGGATCACAAGAGTCTTAAATACCTCCTTACCCAAAAGGAGTTGAATTTAAGACAAAGAAGATGGGTAGAATTATTAAAGGATTATGATTTCTCAATCGAATATCATCCTGGAAAGGCTAACGTGGTAGTAGACAGCGTTAAGTCGTAAGAGCGATGTCGATTTGAGAGCATTGTTTGCCCATTTGAGTCTGTATGAGGATGGCAGTTTGTTAGCAGAACTTCAGGTGAAGCCTCTGTGGCTGGAACAAATCAAGGAAAAACAGACATCAGATGAGAAGTTGGGACCTTTACTTCGGCAAGTTGAAAATGGTGAAATCGAGGATTTTGGAATAAACACGGAGGGTGTGTTGTGCTTTCGAGGAAGAGTATGTATGCCTAAGGACTCAGATCTGAGGCAAATGATTCTCTGAGGCGATAGTAGCCCTTATGCTATGTATCCGGAGGAAATAAGATGTATCGAGATCTCCGTGAATGTATTGGTGGCGGGGTTGAAGCGTGAGATTTGAATTTGTGGGAAAATGTTTGACTTGTCGACAAGTGAAGCGAACATCAATTACGATCCGATTGTTACAACCGGTAAGGATTCCTCTTTGGAGATGGGAGCGGATAACCATGGATTTTGTTAGTGGGTTACCTTTAACACCTACTAAGAAAAATTATGTGGGTAATTGTTGATCGTTTGACGAAGATCGCTCATTTCTGCCGATTAAAGACGGATTATTCATTGCGAAGTTGGCGGCTATGCGTATCCGAAATTGTGACGTTGTATGGGGTACTGTATCTATTATATCGCATGGGATCCCGATTTACATCACGATTTTGGAAAGCTTTGCATGAAGCTCGGGAACAAAGCTAAACTTTAGTACGGCTTTTCATCCTCGGTCGATGGTCGATCGGAGAGAGTAATTCAGATATTAGAAGATATGTTAAGAGGATGTGTAATCGACTTGTGGGTAGTTGGGAGGATTATCTACCTTTGGCGAAATTTGCGATATAACAACACTATCGGTCTAGCATTCGATGGCACCTTACGAGGCATTGTATGGTCGTAAGTGTCGTTCTCCTATTGTTGGGTGAGTTGGGGTAACGATGAGATGTTAGGTCACGAGATGATATCAAAAGAGGATAAGTTAAAAGTTATTCGAGCACGCAGTTGAAAGAAGCCTCGAGAGAGACGAAGCCGTATGCAGACCTGAAGCGAAAGGATATCGAGTATGATGTGGGGGATCAAGTTTTCTTGAAGGTCTCTCCTTGGAAAAAGATCTTCAGGTTTGGAAGGAAGGGCAAGCTAAGTCCTAGATACATTGGACCTTATCGTGTGCTGAAGCGTGTTGGTCCAGTGGCTTATCAGATTGAGTTACCTCCGGAATTGGATCAAATTCATAATGTTTTTCATGTTTCCATGTTGAGGCGTTATAGATCGGATCCTTCACACATTATACCGGTAGAAGAATTGGAGTTGAATTCAGATTTGTCTTTTGAAGAAGAACCAGTGGAAATCTTAGACCGAGATGTCAAAGTGCTAAGAAAGAAAACCGTGCCGTTGGTCAAAGTTCTATGGCGTAACCACGGAGTGGAGGAAGCTACGTGGGAGCCTGAGGATGCAATTCGGCAACAATACCCTCACCTCTTTCAACCAGGTAAATTTCGAGGACGAAATTTTCTTTAAGGAGGGTAGAGTTGTAACACCCTAAAAATCTGAGTATTTATATATTGCATGATTTGGTGTTTAGATTTTAAAGGAAAATTTCTTACTTTTATTTTCGTGTTTATTTAAGTCCTAAAGAAGAGCATAGCATAATTTGGGTAAGGAATAAATTTAATATTTGAGAATTTATTGAAGAGAAGCAAGTGTCATTAATACTTAAGTTAAATTAAGTGTTAATAAGTGACATAAAATGAGTATATGGCATGGTGGTGTTGGCGCATGAGTTGTAGCATGAGGGAGAGGTTGAATCCTTGTTTAGCATCTAGGTAAATTTTATTTTTAATTTTTACGCACATGTACAAGCAAGTGTCGGCCAAGAGCATATATGGTAAGTGTTGACCATGTTATTTTTGGTTAGCATATCAAAGGATTAAGGAAATTGTTAACAAGGAAGGAATCAAGAAATTAAGGAAGGATATGAAGATATGGGGCACATATCAAGGAAAAGTTATGGAAACAATATCATGGTCAATTGACCATGCATAGGGACGACAATTTGGACTATAGGGGAGCCAAATTTTGGTGATAGTTTGGCTAAGAATTGAAGTTTCTTTTGGTCATTCCTAGCAACTTTGTGCAAAATTTTGCATTCCTCTTCTCAACTTTTTCCTTTGGCGAAATTGAACCTTGGTAAAGCTCTAATCTTTTGACCATTTGGTCATTTTGCTTATTGCTTTAGCATTTGTTTTGTGCCTTTTCTTTGAGTGCAAATCACCTATACCAAAAGCCATTCTTTTCTTTTCTTTTTACCATGGCAGAATGTACCTAGCTCCTAAAACCCATCTTTTCTTCTCTTCTCTTTGAAATCAAAACAACATCATCACCATCTCTTCTTTCATATTTTATTTCTTTTCACTCAAAGTTTCTCCATTAAACTCTTTCATGGCCGAATGCTAGAGTGCCCATAGCCGAACCTTTCTTTCTTTTCTTTGATCATACATAGTCGAATCTTTCTTTAATCACAAACATCTTTATCAATCGATTCTTTTCAACCGTGGAAATATAGGTAAGGGATTCTTTTTCGTTTTCAATTAGTTAATAGTGATATGGCCGAATATTGATGGTGTCATGAAGGACCATTTGGATTGAAATAAACGTTCGTTCTATTAACGTTTTATTCGTTATAATATAGTGCAATAACGAAGATCGGAACTCAAGTGTTCGAGAGAATCGTAGAAACGTTGGAATCGATTTATTGTGGTAAGGAAATCACATCCTTTAAAACCTCTAGTATTATTTCGATATTATTTTAGATTGGATTAATGTTCTTTTGATCTTGAAGACTTTCAAAATAGGGAAGAAAAGGCGGTGTTTAGTCATATTAAGAGGGCGGATCAGTAAATCCCCATTTAAACGAAGAGCGATTTGACGGTCAGGATTTTCCACCGGGTTGCGGACCATCTTAGAAGGAAGTCAATTATTTGAAGTGGTACGAACTTTCGAGCCTTTATACGTTAGTGGATTCTCGGCGACTAACGAACCAATAAACGAGGAGAAACCAAAAATTGAAGTGATTCAAAATCAAGAGGGTAAGGTTTTGGATCTATTATCGATAAAGTATATTTATACAAAATAGTGTTCTAACGGATCGAAATATGTTTTAGGTGTCGAGGAGCGAGAAGGATTAGTACTCTCGGTATCGAGGTGTGTAACTTCACACTTTTTCTCGGGTTGGATATCAATTTCGGTATTGAAGTAAAATCGTAAAAATGACTAGATCGGTATGAAACATAACAACCGATATTAAGCGAAAATACATGAAAACGACTAAAATTGTGAAAATTACGAAAACGCCTCGAGAAATTACTTGTTAATATGTAAGTTGTATGTTTTAGTAAAATGGGCCGTAAAATATGCTAGATCGATAAATGGGCGAAAACTCGTTAGATTGATAATCGGGCGAAATCTGCTTGATTGTAAATTGGGCGAAATCTCGCTAGATCGATAAATGGGCGAAAACTCGCTAGATTGATAATCGGGCGAAATCTCTTTGATTATAAATTGGGCGAAATCCTCGCTAGATCGATAAATGGGCGTAAACTCTATTAAATTGTTAAGCGGACTAAAATACTTGCTAGATCGATAAATGGGCGAATTCTTGCTAGATCGTAAATTTGGGCCCTAGTTGATAAATAGTTAATTAGGCCAAAGTGTTATTTATGGGCCTAAATAAAGATTTGGAAATATTAACTCTTGTTAATGGGCCTTTTAATAAAATTATTGTATGACCATAGTTTACTATTGCATACATATTGCATGGGTTGGGAAATGATGAAGAGAAGAAGGCTGTTGCCAAAATCTAGTTCGGTGGCTCGCCACAAAATTATGGCTTTTGCCTCTAGTTCGGTGGCTCTGCCACAAAAGTTATAAATGGCAATTTGCCTCTAGTTTGGTGGCTCTGCCACAAAATTATGGCTTTTTGCCTCTAGTTCGGTGGCTCTGCCACAAAAGTTATAAATGGCTATTTGCCTCTAGTTCGGTGGCTCTGCCACAAAATAATAATTGGCTCAATGCCTCTAGTTCGGTGACTTTGTCACAATCTAGTTCGGTGGCTATGCCACAAAATATAAATTGGCTTAATGCCTATGATTGGTGTGATGGCGGGGTGGGTTGACTTGATCCCCACAGGTGTGATGGTTGGTACGGGGGTGTGTAGCGGATGGAATTAGGTTTGGGAGGGAAAATTCATTTTTACATGCATGTTATTAATTATGTATTCATTATGCTGTTATTAATTATGTGTTAATTCTGCTTAAGGGCTCAAGGCCCAAATCCATAATTTGAAAATCTGGCCCAGTGGACAAGTAAGTGAGTTATACACTGAGTTCTAAGTAACTCACCCCTTAAAATTTTTCCATCTCAGGTAATGGAAATTGACGTGGACTTGGGCCGAGGATGACTTCGTGGAGGCCATACTGCAAAACATGGGTTTATTAAACTCTGAACTTTTTAATAAGTATTTTACTATTTTGGGTTAATGTAATAAGGGCCTCTATTAATAATTTTATGGATTTTTATGTGTGTTTGGTTTTAAACTATATTTTGGACTTTTAAATATGGGCTATGATTATATGATGTTTTATTAAAATAAATTTGGGTTTTCAAATATATGAAATTCTTTTATAAATATTTTATTATTGTTAACTCTTAAATAAATTACCTAAGGGTTTTGATAATACAATGTTAATAATGTTTTTCAACTAATGTTTTCTAATATTCATCAAATTAAAATACTCTTCCGATTTTATTAAACCCCGTAAATAAAAATAATATTGTAGTTTTCAACTTATTGAAGATTTTAAGATAGCTCGATTCATGTAACATACCAAATCTAGTCTCAATGCATAGACCGAGTTTGGGGTGTTACATGCCTACGTGTGGACCATTTCAATACTATTTTCCAAGCAATTAGCCACCCTCACTTGTATACATTCATACACCATCACACAACATTCTCAAATCATCAATTATGACACTTGAATTAACACATTTGATTCATAAAAATGAGGTCTTCATCCTATACACGAGGGAGAACTTTTTCTAATACAATTTCAATCTACTTAAGCCATCATCTATGGCTATACACAATTGTCTCATAACTCATTCTAACCATATCTTGAGCTTAAGGCTCACATTCATTAACTTACATCCCTACACTTATAATCACATAGTCACATAATACAACACATCGTAACTTCTCAATGAACCATTTATACTACCAGTCACTCGGTGGTTTCACACTTAGCCCACCATCAATCTCTAATAGGGTCGTATCGCACATAGCCAACCAATCATTTATAATTACGGTGGTATCGCACTTAGCCCACCAAATGATAATATAAGTGATGGTATCGCACACAGCCCATCATTTAATAATTAATAAGGTGGTAATGCACACAACCCACCGTTATTATACATTCATGGATAGTTATCCACAAGCATTTCTTTATTTCAAATGTTCATCTGGGAACATCTTCACACACTACCATTCCTACTAAGATTTCTACAATAATCATTTACACATGACCCACTATGGGTTCATCATATACTAAATACACCTCAATTTAATTCTAACACATACATGTACCTCTCATGGTACAACCACATACTATCTCGTTTTCAACATACCTGTTGAATCACTCAAATTGTTAAATAACATACTAAAGTCTCATACATATAATCTCACATTGACATCATGCTTCCGATAGGGTCTTACAAAAATATCATATTGATGCCATGTCCCTGACATGGTCTTATTTAATACCCCCTTCGAGGCCATATTCCAATTATGGTCTTATACGGAACCTTAATTGTCATCGTATCATGACCTTTGTATTCTCTCTATTCTTAGATTCAATTCTCTTAACATCTCATCAAAACACATTTAATACATTCATAAGGTAAATATACATTCCATACAACATTGGAATATTAAATATCTCGCACATAATTGTAACATTTGCACATGAACTTACCTCAATATTAATAGGTAAAAAGGACCTATTTGTCCATATGCCTCTTTTTAGGTCTAAATCTCATTTTCTTTGATCTAGAACAATAGAATTTACTAATTTACTCATTTATAAATCATAATACATCATAATCTACACTTGGGCAATAAGGACTATTTTGCCTTTATACTTTGGCAAAATTACAATTTTGCCCCTAGACTCGTAAATCACTTTTCATCACATTTTTATATTAAACAAGCCTAGCTGAACATTTAATCCTCTTACAACTATCCACAATTCCAACTATTCCATGCATTAATGAACAAACTACAACATTTACATCTTAGTCCCAATTAGGTGTTTTCATGACAACACCTTTCACAAAAGTTGTTTCTCATCTTCCTAACATTCATTTCCTTCCATAAAAACTCAGCAACCAGCATAAACTCTCTCATGGCAAGTCCCTAGACATTCAACCATATTTCAAATTAGTCCCCTTATTAGCTAGCTTAAGTTTTGACTCAAAAAGTACAAAAATTATCAACTTATACCATCAAAATCACTTACTTGTAGAGAAAATGAGTTGCTAAAATTTTCAAGCTTTCAAATCCCTCCCTTTGTTGATATTTTCGGTTGGAGAAGAAGACTAAAAGAAAAGATGATAATTTTTGCTTATATCATCTTATTTTATTCATTTTACCAACTAATATCACCAACTATTGACCAAATTAAATACTCGGGACCTCCAATTAATAATCCGTAGCTATTTGGCACCTCTAGCAAATAAAATAGAACTTTTGCACTTTATGCGATTTAGTCTTTTTTAGCGATTAAGCCTGAAATTGCTAAAATTTTAGCACTAAAATTTTCATGCACCCTTATAAACATGTTATAACACATAAAATAACATGAAAATTGTAATAGCCCATTTGTGCCCGGGCCCATACAAAAATCAAAAAAATAATAAATAAAAAAAAGTCCATGTTTTTTTTTTTTACAATAAACGGGTTTAAAGCTCCAAGCCCAAACAGTAATGCCTAATTTGCTAAACCCATTACCCATGGCCCAATTACACCCAAACCCAAACCTATGCGGCCTAAAAAGGCCCAACTCCTAAACTATTTTAGAAGACCTAGGGTTTCTAGAAAACCCTAAGCGACGCAAGCACTCAACACAGGCCCTTCCTTGCATTGGCAAATTTAGCCTGACCTTCATCACGCGAGATTTTCGCCATTTACCTGCAAAAGGAAAGAAGATCAACAGTAGCAACAAAAATAGGAGTCTTGTATTTATTTTCTGATTTGTTTTTGGGTTATAAAAACCCTAACACAATATGTAAAAGGGGGATAAAATTGATTTTTTATGAATACAACAAAAAAAAATAAAAAAATACAGAAGGTGATTTCCGATTGCTATATTTCATTTAGTGTTTTTTTATTTCATTTTCTCTTTTTGATATATACAAATAGAATCCACGACAAAGATCGACAAAATTCAAGTCAAAAATCGAATCGTTTTTAAGTTTTTTTTGTTTGTTTTGAAGTTCTTATATGCAAAATACTATTTTAAAAATAAAAAGGAAATTATTACCTTTCAGCATACCTGAAAAGGAAGTTTTTAGCCCTCCGGCCGTCGTACATGGCAAGACCTGACGGTGGCGCGTGTGGCTCGTGCGGTGGAGGCCCGTAAGTCCGATGGCCAGATTCTAGGCTGAGGAAATGAGGATTGAGAGAATTTTTGAAATTTTTTTTAAAAAAACAGGGTTCAAATAAATTTTTTTGTATGAAAATTGACTTATATAGTAGCATAAAAACGACGTAGGGGAGGATCCACGTGTTTTCATAAAATGGGCAATTTGCCTCTTTAGTCCCTCCGTAATTTTATTCTTTGTGATTTCGTCCAATTTAAATGTTTCTTTTATTTTTCAAATCAGCCCTGAAAGTTTGTTTCTGTTTCAATTTGGTCCTTCGGGCTATTTAATGGCTGATGTCAGAACAACGCCGTTTAGGAGATAGGCATAATTACCCCATAAGCCCTTATATTTTGGCACGTGTTCCAACATCATCTTTTTTTACAATTTTACTTCTGACTTTTATTTATTTTTTGATTTGATCCTTGTTTTATTTTTTAATTCTTTTCATTTTCATTTTTATTCTTATTTTAATTATTTTAGTATTACATATGTATTAAATTATTATTATTTATTATTTATATTAGGCTATTTTATTAAGTTCAATATTATTTATACATTCTATATTATTTTAAAATTTGCACATTAGTTATTATATTACATTTTTAATTTTATATATTATACATTATTATATTAGATTATATATAACATTTAAATTTTTTATCCTTAATATTGTATAAAATTTTGTATATTGTAGAACATATATTGTTTATATTGTTTATTTTTAAATATGTATTTTTTATGCATATATGTATTATAAATATATTTTTATTTAAAGTTATATATTATTTACGATATACTTGCTTTTATCATGTATTATTGTTTATATTTATATATATACACTAAATTATTAAATTATACATTTATTATAAGTTATCCTTGATATTTTCATATATTCTAAGTTTTTATATCATTTATTTAAAATATATTGTTTATACATATTAATTTTTTAGAAATTGTCATATTTTTTATTTTTTTGTTATAATATTTATTCAGGTGTTTAAATATATCATTAATTTATTTACTTTTATATTTGATCTTGTTTGTAGAGTTTAATGTTCATTTCTTAAATTTTTATCTTTCACATAGATTTTTAATTGTTCTTGATTATTTTATATCTTGTATTTATTTATTTATGTTCTATTTTTTGCTTATTATTGCTTTAGCATAGTCCTTTTATTACATGTATCATTTGCTATGTTACATTATTCTTTCGTTAATTGTCTATATTAGTATTATTTCTTAATATGACTTATAATTATGGAGAATTGCTATTTGGTATTTATGTTTTGTAATATATTAATCTAATATCTTACTCAAACTATTTTTTATAAAAACAAATTTTGTTAAATTGACGCATTTTATTCACAGGTTTTTTTTAATACAACGATATATGATATTTGGGGACTTCGAGAAAAAGTATACCCTAACTCACTGGGTTTTAATTTTTCTCGTGGAACTTAAGGTATCAAGTATCCTATTTAAAAACCCATAAACTTCAAATCGAAACTTATTATTTAAAATTCAAAATGTTATATCCTAACTTATTAGATATAATGTTTCATATCTCGAGTAAGGATTTTCTGCAAATAAAGGCAAGCTTAATTTCGAAGTCTTGAGATGTTACATCCTAACTCATTGGGTGTGACATTTTATTTTTTTTTTGAGATAAGTGAGTTTTAGCTTTCTTTCAAATAAAAGGATCGTATTTTAAATTTTTTAAATTTTCAACATTAGGAAATGATTTTATCAATTACGGTACCAATTTTTGGGCGTTACAAGGGTGCTAACCCTTCCTCGTACGTAATCGACTCCCGAACCTGTTTTCTTGAATTTCGTAGGCCAAAATTAATGTTTTAAACAAAACATGTTTTATAAGGTGATCTGATCACACCTAAGCAAAAAAAAAAGATCGGTGGCGACTCCCGTTTTCGTTTTTTAAATCAATTCCCGTTTTTTTCATAAAACTTTAAAAATGGTTTCGACAAAAATAATTTTCTCGAACCTCGAATTAGTGATCCCGAGATCACTGTTCTGACTAGCCCCTAAATCGGCTATTACAAAACGTCTTTGTGGTGACTTATAAAGGGATAGCCTTTATGGCAATAATTTAATAGATGAGCCCTTGTGGCACACTCTAAAGGAACGAATTACATGGCGAATTCTGAAACAGTGCCCTTGTGGCATGTTGTAGTAAGGCTTCCAGTGGCATACCCTAAGGGAATGATTCTTGTGGTGGATTATGTCCTAAATTGCTTTGGCGCATTTAGTATGGTTCGCAAGTGTGATCAAAAGATCAGTAAGGCATGGTGTCTCTGTGGCTTATGGTAAAGTAATATACAAGACCATGATTAAATTGTGAATAATGAATTGAAAAGATATACAGAGGTGATGGGTCAACATAGGAAGAGTGTTTTCTGAGTAAGGATTCCAAATTTTATATTTGAAGGAGGTATATGCTATCGACATACATGATCATTCATGAATTGTGATAAAATGATGGCTTAGAGTTATGAATGCAAGAGTAAAGATGTTTCGTTTATATGGACCTCTAAAAAGGAAATGGATAAATTTTTATGAAAGATCATATTGAAGATTGTAAGTGATGTATCGAAGATGTTGATGGGTAATTAATGATTTCAGAGTAAGGCATGCTAATCTATAGTGAATGAAGAATGAAATTTGAAAAAAGCTTTTGCAAGAGACAAGTTGAACGGCAAGAACAATAAGATCGTCATAATGATTCATCAATAACAATGAGCAATTATTGCAAGCAAGTTTGTTGGTGCATTAAAAGTATGGATTGTTACTGAGAATTCCATACTTGGGGTGTCTATAATAGATTAGGGTTTCAAATAAAATATTGTTGTATTTTAATTACTGTGTGTTGTAGTTGTATTTACTCCTTGTACATGCTTATGTATTCAAGTTGGGAATTTTGTAATTAAGTAAGTCGTAATTGATTGTAATTCATATAAGTAGACTAAGTTTGTGTTTGTATTCGTTAGTAATGCCCAAGATTCAGATCTAGCAAATCAGATCAGGTTGAGGGTGTTACACATAATGTAACATCTCAAAATTGGGCCTAGTAGGATTGGGTCCAATGGGCCTTGGGCATAGGAATGTTTAAAATTTTGAGAACAAGAGAATGGCATTATTACAAATTGAACTTGTTAGTTAAGTGAATTTAGAGTTTACGGGGTTTCTATGAAGTCTCGGGTTTAATTGGGCCTTATGAAAAATTTGGTATTTTAGCACTTTAAGGAGAGATGGTAAGTAGCTTCAATGCTTATTGAAACATCCAGTGATAACCTATATAAATTCCAACTACTCTTTTATTCCTAGTATTAATCTAAAGAAGGATTCAAGAATTTACCAACAATTGGCTTGAAAAGGTTAATTACTAATCAAACTTAATAACTAGTTCCTTCCTCAAGTAACGAAGAACACTCTAGGTTTCTTCTAAAATAACAAAGATGAATAAAGAAAAGAAAAACAAAGTCTTTTTCTCTGTTACTCTTCTATCCTATTTATATAAGAATTAGCCCATAATCTCACTCTAAGCAAGATAACTAACCATATTTCATACACACACGTTTCCACTTAATCACATACTATTCCACTAAATCGGACACAATCATCAAAGTTCTCCAAGTATCATGCAAAATGACACATGTCCTAGATTAGAATTGACATGCATCTTGTACGTATCCCACTTATTGTAGATACTAAAATGAATGAATCATGTAACACCCTCAACCCAAACCGATTCATTGGGTCCAAATCTCAGGTGTTACAATGTAACACCCCTTACTTGTGTTCAACGCTGGAACCGGATACGAGGCATTACCGAACTTAATTGACTTAAACATACAACATCGGGCTATAAAATTTCGTTCCAACTTAAAACTTTTTCTTTCATATACGTAAAATCATTATTAAGGGTCTACGAGACCCTAAACATACATTTGGAATGGTTCGGACCAAGCTGGAAACTTTTACGCACTTAGAAAATTTTTACTTAAAACAGGGCCACACGCCCGTGTGAAATGGAACACGCCCGTGTGGGCAGGCCGTGTGGTCACACACGCCTATGTTCCTAGCCAATGTGGAATTTATTTTATAATTCGAACCTATAGGGGTTTCACACGGCCGGACACATGCCCGTGTCCCTCACACAGCCATAACACGCCCGTGTGCAAAAACCATGGCATTCTATTTATGATGTCATCACCTCACTATGGCCACATGACCAAGGCACACGCCCATGTCCGTGGCCGTGCCTCCCACACGATTGAGACACACGGTCGTGTCTCTGCCCGTGTGTTTACTACTGAGCATACTGACTTGTAAGCCTAGCATGCATGGGGACACACGGCCAATCAACACGCTCATAGGGCTGACCGTATGTCAACACGGCCAAGACACATGCCTGTGTGTCTACCCGTGTGGATATTTAAAAGGCTATCTACCAATCCAAATGCCACCCTATACAGCAGCCATACATACACCAATTCAATCCAACAACTATTAGGACTATAAAGCACTTCTAAAGACTCAAATTCAAGACTTCCACACAAGCATACACTTAAGGAATTTCATCATTATTGAATATATATAAACTTGTCGAGTATTGGCCCCAATCTAATGACCACTTACAAAATGAATTTAGCAACATTTATAGCCAACACTTTGGCTAACAAATATGACATAACAAAAGAGATTAAGTCCTATACAAGCTATACTCAAAATGAATCTAACTTTGCTATACCAAAGAGTAGTCGATAGTGTGATTTTCGAACTCCGACGTTCCACAAATTCTCGAGCTAACTTGGCAATGCTACAAGGAAAAGGGAAATGAGAGGAATAAGAATAAAGCTTAGTAAGTTTACATGAAATAAATAGCAACATAAAACTCATAATGTCATTTATCCATTGCATTGAATGAAAAAACAAGTCTTAAGCTCATTTCCATAACTTACTCATACTTACTCTTACCAATTACATATCATGTCACATATCGTGAACCATTCTCGTGAATTACTCACATATACCTGTATCATTTCCTCACTTGGTCTTAGCATTAATTTCATCTCTATCATAAGCTTAACTATTTAATTAAATTGAATCACTTGGGATATTCAAGGATATATGATAATCCTTATTCACATAATTACGACGCCAATGCCACATCCTAGAGGTGGTCTTACGTGGGGTCACCTCTAGATGTCGATGCCATATCCTCGATATGGTCTTATACGGGATCTCATTTCGATTGTCAATGCCATATCCCAGATATGGTCTTATCGGGATCTCTATTCAGTGTCGAGGCCATATTCCAGACATGGTCTTATACGGGACCTTACCAATGTCATGTTTCGATGATCTTATTCTCTCATTTATTAAAGTCCAACCGGGACTTTCACATCACAATTCTCATCATTTTCTCATTCAACATCATAACTAAAATTCATAGAAATATTATACAACATCACTAATATCAAATATTTGGAAACTTAATAACATGATATTGAATTTATTGCACACAAACTTACCTCGATTTCAAGATAGGCTAGATTGTCGATCTAGTCTGATACTTTGCCCTTTCCTCCGTCGAGGTTAATTCTTCGCTCTTCTTGATCTATAATAAAAATTTAACTCATTTAATTTCCACATTAATAAATACATTTCAATAATCATAATGTTGGCAAAATTACCATTTTGCCCTTAAGTTTTCTCAAAATGACCATTTTACCCCTAGGCTTGAAAATCAATTCTAATCAAATTTATTTCTTTAAACAGTCTAGATGAACATTTATTACTCTTATGAAAGCCCTCAATACTCATTATTTTACACATTTACTTTTACTCAAATTTAGCCCAAAGGCCCATTTTACTCAAATTTAGCCCAAAGGCCCATTTTACTCAAATTTAGCCCAAAGGCCCATTTTACTCAAATTTAGCCCATAGGCCCATTTCATAGCAGATCAAATAATAATCATACAATGTTACATGGATATGTATATGAAATGAAATGCAAGCTGCCCAACCTAAATATCCATCCGCTACACACCCCCGCATCAACCAAAGACACCGTGGGATTACTAAATCGACCCTCCATCCGCTACACACCATCAAGGCGATTCTTTGCGGTCAACATGCACATCGCCCTTATTGTGGCAAAGCCACCAAAACATATGTGACCAAGTCACCGATCAAGTCCAATTTCAAATCGTGACCGAAGTCACCAGAGCCAAATATGTGACCGAAGCCACCGGAGTCAAATATGTGACCGAAGCCACCGGAGTCAAATATGTAAAGCCACCAAATTCACATATGTGACCGAAGTCACCAGAATTGTGGTAAAACCACCGAATACTTCCTCCTTTATTAAACATACCCATATGCCCATGCACATACATATCAAATCGATTTTCATGCTATGTACCCACAAATCATAATATAGTCATGCTTATTTCAGATTGATGCATATATCAAAATAAACGGAATATTGGGTAACATACTCAATTTTGTATACCAATGATTGGTATCCGCAAACAAACATATTATATATAATCACTTTTAATAATATAAATCTATGGAAATTTTAATGTATGGTTACACACCTAGTAACAGTGAGAACAATACTCTAGCTCGTCCACACCTAAATGATTAACACACTCGGTTAGTATAAACTATTGTTAGCAAAAACTATACTTATAAACGATAGATCTACATCCTTACCCTCGGATTCACGAATGGCGAGTTATTTGCGGTTTTCTCCACTAGATGGATCAAAACCGCCGATATTCCACCAACGTAAAGTGGTTCGGTTATACGCACTACTTGAATAATCGATCCTCGTTGCGGAGGTCCACAACCGGTGGAAAGTCTCTAACCCCGATATCGCTCTTCGTTTGTAGTTCGATGGTAAAGGAATACCTCCTCTCTTCCAAACACTTGAACGGCTCTTTTCTTACCTATCTTGATGATCTTAGATCGCTCCTAAAATAACTTAGATTAGTGATCCATCTAAAAAAAATGATATAATCTAAATTAGTAGTCTTACCTTGATGATTCGAATGGTCACTTAAAGGTTGTCTTCAACAAAGATCTTTGAAAAATCTTTTCAAAAGATTGACCTAAGAGAGAAATAAAAGATTATGATTTTAAGTTTGCTAAAGTAAAAGGAATAATGAAAATAATTGATAGCATCTTACTTTGATCACTTGGAGGTTGGCTTTGAAAAAGAAGAAAAGAAAATGATGATTCGGCCTTCACAAAATAAAAGAATAAAAATGGTGGTTTCAATATGATGGTTTCGGTTTAGAAGGGAAAGAAGAAAGAGAATGAAAAGAGAAGGAAGTAAAGAGAAAGAAGAGAAGAAAATGATAATGGTGATTTGACAATGAGAGAAAGATAGGAGAAAAATAAGATGAAAAGAAAAGAAAAGAGAATATGATCAAAGAGAAGGAGATTGACTATGGAACTTAGATGCATTCAAGAAGAGGAGAGAAAATGAAGAAGAATAATGGTGCTTAATCTTTGTGGTTTTTGGTTTCAAAATGAAAACTAAATGAGAGAAAGAAGGTTGTGTTTGGTTCAAGCAATTGAGGCTAAATCAAAAGCGAAAATGTACCAAAATGACTAAGGTACATTCGGCCAAAATGAAGAAAATTGGTCAAAAAGATGAAAGCTAAAACAAAAGAGAGTTTTTACCTAAACTCTATGGCAAATTCGGCTAGGAGAGAATTTTTGGAGAAAATGAGAAAAGATGGACAAACAAGGACTTTTGGCTAACTTTTCCCCCTAATGGCAAAGCATAAATTCGGCCACATCAATGCCAACATATCCCCCTTTTTCCTCCTTGTTTCTTCCCTATCCACTCTTGATTTGCTATCAAAGAAATAAACCTCTCCCTTTAGCCTCCATGCCGTCTAGGTTCATGGTCAAATGACCATAGACACATCCCCAAAACATAGCCAAATATCAAGCCTTTGTCCCCTTCATCTTATCACCAACTTATGATTTCATGCCATAAGTTCCTAACTTCCTTTTTCACATGGTCAAATAGCCAAAAATGGATGAAAGCTCATCCACTCTAGAATATTCTTGGCCGACACTTACAAGGAAGAAAACAAAAAATTAAAATCTCCTAATGTTAGCTAGGAGATTGAACCTTACACCTCAAGCACACATCCATGCATCTTAACCACTTTGCCAATTACTTAACTTATGCTAGAACTTCTTATCATCAATTCTTAAGGCCTTATTAGCTTAGTTCTCTCTCTAATTAATAGAAATTAAAAGTTTAACAAAGCATTCACCTAATAAATGAAGCTCAAATAACATGCACCTATTTTGCAACCTATTTTGCAACAAAAAGGTCCTTTTTGGTGTTTTCATGGTAACACCTTTCACAAAAGTTGTTCATCTAACAACTAAGACTCATTTTCTTCCATAAAAATGCAACAAACAACTTAAAATCTCACATGTAAAACTCTAAACTTTTCACAATTTTGCAAAATAGTCCCCTCTTTAGATAGTTTAAGCTTTATGGGTTCCAAAAGTACAAATATTATCAATAAATGATCACTAAAACACTTACTTTTAAGGAGAAGAGTTTGCTGAAATTTTTGAGCTTTCAAAACCCCTATTTGCTGTTATTTTTTGGTGGATGAGTGAAGGAGAAAAGATGATATCTTTTCTTTCTTTATTTTATTCTATTTCATCAATTTAATCCACCTACTACACCAACTTTGACTAATTTTGACTTCTTTGTCCCGCTATGGCCGAAAACCTCTTAAAACAAGGCCTAATTTCACATTTGGGACCTCTAATTAATATTCTATGGCTATTAGGCACCTTTTTCTTGTAAAATTAAACTTTTGCACTTTATGCGATTTAGTCCTTTTTTCACGATTAGGCATGAAATCGCTAAAACTAAAGCACTAAAATTTTCATGCAATATATAATCATGCTATAACTCATAAAATAAAATTAGAGTAATTTTCTGACCCCAGATTAGTGATCCCGAGACCACTGTTCCGACTAGCCCCTAAATTGGGCTATTACATACAACACTAATACAAACTTACACTAAAATCACTCACACAAAATTTTCAACCATTATATCTTGATGGTCTTTCAACTAGATTACAATGAAATATACTGTGGATGATTATAATCATTGTACAAGATGTTTCCATTACAAGGACTGATAGACAAATCTCATAACATAATTACATTGTTTCTATTTATAAAAGCTTCCATTTCTCATGTAGTTTCTTCTAGCTTGTGATTTCTCAAAAGAACCTTTTCCAAAGTAATCTTTCTTTTCTAAACTCTTTTACTTCTCTATCCAATATGCGAATTAGTTCTTCTTCGTAGGATAGGTTTGGCTTCACCTCAAGGTCTCTAGTTGCACCACATGATCTAGATCTGAAAGATATTTCCTTAACATCAAGACATGAAAAACATTTTAAATCCTTGACAATTCTAATGGAAGTTCTAAATGATACGCTATAGGTCCCACGTGCTCAAGGATTTTAAAAGTCCTATGAACCGCGGACTAAGCTTCCCTTCACGCCAAATCAAATGATCTTCTTCCAAGACGAGACCTTAAGGAACACTTTATCGCCAACTTTATAAGAAATCTCCTTATTTTTACGATCAGCATAAGCTTTTTGGAAATCTAGAGCAATCTTTAAATGGTTGCGAATGACTGGTACTTTTTCCTCTATATCACGAACCAAATCAGGGCTAACAAGCTTTCTTTAGCTAAGCTCCATCCAATAGAATGGAGATTTGCACTTCCTTCCATGTAAAGCCTCAAAACGAGACATGTCGAGGCTGGAGTGGTAGCTATTGTTGTAGGCGAACTCTGCCAAAGGCAAGTACCTTTCCCAATTTATTCCGAAATCAATTATACAACTCCTTAGCATGTTTTTTAACACTTGTATCACCTTTTCAGATTGACCATTGGTTTATGGATGGAAAGTTTTGCTAAACTACAGTTTAGTCCCTCAAGGACTCTTGTAGCTATTTTCAGAACTTGGATGTGAACCTTGGATCTTGGTCTGATACAAGTGTTTTGGTTCTAGCTGTAATAGAAGTAGGAAAGAGTTACGTGTATGAATAGTTTTTTCATTAAAAATTCCATATTATGTTGAATGACAAAACTATCTCAAATTTCTTCATCGACTATCTTATTGTCATGTTTCTATGAAAACAAGAACCCAAAACATAGCTCTTAGGATTTAAGGTAAGACTCTATTTCTCTATTGAGTTTTGTTTACAAGTAATAAAGAAAGGTTCACAATAAAGGAAACTAGGTTCGCCAAAAGACCAGCACGTGTGAACCTAGGTTCATTTGAGTTTATGTATGAGTTTTAATGTGCTATTAGTGACTTGTGTATGCTTTTGAAATTGTGAACCTGATAGAACCATCTACAAGCAAAGACAAAGGAAAAGCGAACCTTGTTTAAAAGCTTTCAGCAAACTGGTGAGTGTTCAGGGATCGCCACTTGTATGTGCAAACCATAGAATTAATCATGAGCTTAATGTTTTATCCTAAGTTCCAAGAGTAAGTCTTCTCTAAAACTTTTTTTGTGATTGTGTTAAATATGTATTTTTATGAACAGTGATGTGCGAGCTCTATATTGTGATCTAAATATGAACAGTGATCTACAAGCTCCTAATAAATTGTGAGCTCTATGTTTAAGTAAATGTTTTGACACTATAATCATCTGTAACTGTTGAAAATAATGGCATGAAATAAGATTGTGAGTATTCACCCTTTATGTTTTGTGATTTGGGTGAAAGGCCTTGAGACAAGTTTAGAGATATAAGGGAATGTCGAGCTAAACTCCTTTTATCAGGACAAGTTGGTGTGTTGGAGAGTGCTTAGCTTTATGCTACACTTATGGGACATGTTAAAACTCTTTGAGTCAAAGTGAGGAGCTATAAGGAGATCCGTTTATCCAACAAGAAAGAAAATGTGAATAAGATTGTGTTCTTCGAAATATTATGTTTTACTGTTTTAGACTAACTGATAGTGAGTAACTGTGAACCAGACTTCACATAAATATGGTGAACCCAGTTTGTAGAATAGTAAATTTGCTAAAACTCTTATTTAACTTATGTCTTGTGTGTGCTACATGGTTATTTTTTCATGTATATTCATTGAGTTCACAAAAGCTCACACACCCCTTTCTAAACAATGTAGATAGTTAGATCGCAAGGTGGGTAACGGTGAGACGAGTGATCTAGGAGAAGCATAAATGCTAGAAAGGTGAAATAAGCGAAGTCTGGACATAAAGGCAATATAGGACTCCACTTAGGCTTAGAAATATATTTCAATTTGTTGATCTCACTAATATTTCTAGGACTTATTTTTTTTCTGTTTTTATTTGCAAACCGATAAAACTAAATATAAACACATCTGAATTTTAAGTATATGAATATAGTTCAAGTTTGATTGATATTTTCTTAGTTTACAAGTTCATGCCTAAGTTTCTAAATTACTAACAGAGTGTTCTCCATAAGCAAAAACATGTGATATAATCAAAACTAACGAACTTATATAGAGTTCGCCAAAGTTGCTGGAAAATGGCAGGGTTGTCAAACTGTGCTAAGGGTGAACCCTAATGATTGGTGAACTGCTACTTGTGAACCCTTAATAATTTTTTATTCACAAAATAGGAGAGACCTTGTGAAATGTGTTCATAGAATCTAAACACATATGGTTCGTTTGTGAATACCTACCCTATTTAAGGAAACTTATCCCATGAAAGACATAGAATGTGTGAGCTAAGCAAGAGTGCTAACCCTAATGTTAGATAGTTGAACTAATATGTTTCACAGGGTATACTATTTTACAAAACTTAGGGTTCATCTGTCCTTAATTCCTTTCAAAAAATATTTATGTATTCAGGGAAAGAGTAGTTAAGTTCTTGCAAGCGATATAGGTTCACATGTTATTGCTACTGCATACCATGAAGCAAGCGATGTGAGTTCACGAGCTTGTGTTTTCTTAAATCTAAACATGTTTTTATGATTTAACTTATGGTGTGCTAGAGGTTAGGTTGGGTTTAAACAAAGAATCACTTAGGTGTCTAATGTGGTGTTCCATAGCTCAGGATCTAGCGACCGGACAGGGTATAGGGTGTTACAATCAGACCCTATCACTACTTCAACTCTTTGCACCTTATATCCTTAAACTAAGCCTCCATGACCTGGGGAAGAAAAATAGTCATACCATCAATTCAGTGAGGAGAGACCCGTCATCCACCAAGCGGACTCTAGCTTGCAAGGGAGCTAATCCTACTACAAACTTTCTACTCAACACATCTACCACTACATTTGCCTTCCTCAAATGGTACTCGACTGTCAGATCATAATCCTTTAACAACTCTATCCAACACCATTGTCGTAGATTCAATTTCTTTTGAGTAAGCAAATACTTCAAACTTTTTTAGTCTGAAAATATGCGACACTTATCCCTATACAGATCGTATCCCCAAATCTTCAATGCAAGTACAACTGCAGCCAACTCAAGATCGTGCATTAGGTAATTCTTTTCATGTGGCTTGAGTTGGCGGGATGCATAAGCGATAACTTTTCCATGCTGCATGAGGACACATCGGTGAACACCACGAATTCCACTTCGATTCTGGTTGAGGCAAAATTGGGGTCTCAATTAAAACCGCTTTCAACTTATCAAAACTCTGTTGGCATGCTTCAGTCAATACAAAATTTTCATTCTTCATTGACAGTCGAGTTATAAGTGCTGCCAAAATGAAGCAAAACAAATTTGAATGCTAAGAATAAAAAAAAATAACCCTGATAAAACTCAAAAAGGACATTTGGTTTTCTAATATAATATTACAGCCTGTAATCTTACATTCTAGAATAAGATTATAGTGTTTGGATTTCAACATTATGACCATCTCGTAATATAGGGTGTAATCTCATTATGGGCTCTTTCTTAGGTAATTTTAGATATGAGATTACGAGTGGAATCTGAATTTTAGGACAAAATTACCCTCTCTTTTTATTACATTTATCAATATAATCCTTTTTATTGTGTTTAAAGACAAAAATCAAAATATCTTTTTTTTTTTTTTTTTTTCTCTCGTAAGTTAAAATTGAAATCCCTAAACTTTTTCTCCCAAGTTTAAGACATTCACCCTATCTCCTTTTCTTTTCATCTATGTTTCTACATTACTAAAAGTCAATCCCCTTTTTCTCGTGAAAACTAATTATTTACTACTATGTATTTTATGTTATCTATTAGGAGTATTGGTTCTATCTAGTGATTGATTTGCTTCATGAAAATTATATCCTTTTTCCATTTTAATTTATGGGTTTCTTTTCTTCATTTTTAGGTCAGTGGACTTGATTTTTCTTTGATGATGAACGAGGCTCCTTTTGATAAATTCTCATTGTGTTTGGTGCTTAAAGCATGATCTTTATTAGGATTATTGAAGGAAGGAATGCCGATTCATGGCTTGTCGTGAAATTTGAATTTTGGGTCCAATTTATTTTTGCAAAATTGAGTTTTTTCTATTTACATTATGAGTTTATTGGATATGCAGACCAATTATTTGATAGAATATCTATGTGAGATTTTGTTTAATAAAATTTGAGGATTGATAAGTATGTCCTAAGGGGTGATTATGTTGAAATTTAATATATATACACTCATGGCTTTATTTCTTAATAGAGGATTTGGGATAAGTAATTCCGCACATATAATTGAGATATATACTCATACTTTATTTTATTGATAACTATATAAATAAATATTCATAATTATGTTTAGTGGTGGTTCAATTGAATTTATATTATCCTTCAAAATTTGAATTCATATGATAAAATAAAGTGTAATCAAAATGAATTTATTAAGTTATTTAACTATTATAAAAATTTGAGACTAAACAATGTTGAAAGAAGTAAACTTGTAAAAACAAATTTTTATAACAAGGATAATATACTAAATTTTTCTTTTTGGTAATCTTGCATTCCATCAACCAAACACTTGAGTATCACATTCCAGCCAAATGAACCATACAAAGTAATCTCACATTTTACCCATAATATTACATTCACGTAATTTTATTACAGAACATAATCTAAGAGTGACAAACCAAACACCTCCTAAGTATTAATATAAAAGTGTAACCAAATTTAAAGAAAATTAGAATCTAAATTCTAAGTTTTTTAAAAGAATTAAATCTAAAATATAATTGTGAAATATAGACAAAATGAACAAATCAAGTAAAATAAATCATGTAAGTGAGATATTATAGTCAAAAGAAACAAATTATTTTTAAAGAAAATAAAAATGAATGAAATAAAAATGTAACGATCGACTTTTGTTAGTGTCGAAAAATGAGGTTTCGAAACCCCATTTCCATAAACTAAGTCCATAAGGATAAAATAGGAATATTTATGAAGTTAGTATGAAAATATATTAAAGATAGTTTAAGTAATTTAACCGATAAAATAATTAATTAAAGTTTAGGGACTAAATTGAAAAATTCTAATCGCTATTGAATTTTAAATTAGAAAATGCTTGAAGACCTAATTAGCAATTAACCAAAGGACCTAAATGGTTATTTAACTATTACTTGAAATTAGTTAGTGGACTTTAGTCAACATCCACTTACCTTTAATTAACTAAGGTTAATCATTAACTAAACAGGATTAATAAATGATAAACAAAACTAATTAAGCTTAATTACACATTAATTAAGTAAATAAAGAGAGAGCAAATGTTAGTGGGAAAAGAAGTGATCACCTTTCTTCCAAAACTTGTCATCCATAGTTGAAAAGAAGAAAGGGTTTTTCTCCTTTTCAATTTGATCCAAATTACCAAGGTAATTAAGCACTTTTCTTTAAGATCTTTATAGATTCATGATCCATTAAGCTTAATCTAATTAATCCAATCCTTATATTTTGAGATTGTTGAGTTTGTATCAACTTTCCATTTATGAGGTTTGTGAGATTAAAGCTTGAAATTAGTATATATGTAATTGTTAAGTTTGGGTTTAGTTGAGATTGTAATAGAAGATTGTGAGATTATTTTGGAATTGAAAGTTTAATTAATTTTTCATTAGGAACTAAATTGAATAAATTGAAAGTTATCATGAAATTAAGTTATAGGTAAAAAATTATAGGGTCCCCAATGAAAGAATATGAAAATTGATTTTGATTCGATGTTAGATATGAAAAAATATGAGTATTTCCAATGGTACCAAAAAATGCGATTTTGGAACCCCATTTCCGTAAACTGAGTCTGCAAATATTTAAAATGGATATTCATGAATTTAATATAAAAATAAATTAAAGATTGGTTAAGTAATTTTGTTGAATTAATAGTTAATTAATGCTTAGGGACTAAATTGTAAAGTTTAATTAGAATAGAATTTTAATTGACAAAAGGCTTTAGGACTTAAATGGAAATTAACCAAAAGGCCAAAATGATCAATAAACCATTATAAAGTAGAAGTTAGTGGATGATGATGTCATTTCATTAAGTTAAACTAATAATTAAATTGATGTAAGTAAAACATGATTAAACCAAATTAAATTAGATTAATTAGTCCCTAATTAACATATATATATATATATATATATAAATTTAGTGGATGAAGGGAAAGATATTATCATCTTTCTCATTCCACCATTGTCATACCAAAGAAGAACAAAACCTAAGGAAATTTCTATAACATTCAACCATTATTTGGTAAGCAAATTCAAGTCCTTTTCTTGTAACTTTTATGGATTTAGGGTCATGGGATCTTGATTTAGCTAGACCATTTACCAATTTTTGAAACTGTTAAAGTTTTAGGAAGTTTCCATTGTTGATTTTTTGAAGAATTAGGCTTGAAATTGATAGATTTTAAGTTTAGAACATGAAAAACATTAGATTATAAAGCTAATTTAGCTTGTTTGTTAACTTTGTTATATTAGGGATCAAATTGAATCAATGTAAAATTTGTCATGAAATTATGTTAGAAATAGATAGTATAAGGTCCCTAATGACAATATATGAAATAAGATTTTAATCAAGTTAGGAATTAAAAGTTATGCCTTTCCCGAGTTTAATGACTAAATTGAATAAAATGTAAAATACGAGGGAAATTAAAAATAGAATTATATGAGATCATGCATATCATGGTATACTATGAAAATGTTTCGTATTGATTGGTGATATAAAATAATTGTATAGGTCAAGATTTGGATCAAAGTGGAGCTAATGGGGAAAAGCTAAAATTGTGAATTAGTCCCTGAAGTATCCACTCATTTCATATTTTGAACAGGTAAGTTCACTTGGAACTTACTAACTCATTTTGTATGGTTTATATACTTGCATCTAATTTTCATGTATATATGTATATGTATGTGAAGTATATAGTAATATATTAGTAATTTGGTACATAAGGTTAGAAAGGATTAGATTGAAACATGTGGATAACTAAAGGGTATAAATGTATGAAAATAATTGATTACAGGTATAATGTTGAGATATATGTAATTGATGCTCATGTGAGCTTAGTACAAGCTTAGTATACGATTGGCAAGCCAATAGGGTTATACGCGTGCTTGATCAGAGATTTTACATGTTATAACGAGATCTAGCATTTGTTACCGGTTCTCGGGCTATCTAACGAGATCTAGTCTTGTTGAAGATTCTCGAGCCTTGTTGCAGATTCTCTATTTATTTAATGAGATCTAGCCTTGTTGTAGATTATTGGGTTATATGTAACATAGGTTTAGCCTAAACGAGTAACTTGATATGTTTTCAACTCAGACAAGCAACTTAGTAACCTATGTATCTGAGTTTGTTTTACTAGAGTTCCATTGGGAAATATTCATTGTAATTGAAATGGAAAAGATTGAATTGTATTGAGTATGAAATGGTATGTACTTATCATGATATGTGGCGTGTATTTACTTTGTTATCAAGTGATGTTATACATGATAAGCAAATATGCCTAGCATCTTTGGATGTTAATGTTGGCATGTGACTAGTTAAGACATTATGTGCCAAGGATAGTTAATATGTATGCCAAGTTGATTGTTAGTTATCATACTTAAAGTGATCAAAGTAAGTATCCTAATTCCATTTGAACTTACTAAGCATTGGTATGCTTACTTTAGTTGTTTTTGTCCCTTGTAGATCGTTACCTTGCGAAACTTACAGAGCTAGATCAGCGAGGAGCTCACACTATCAAAAGATAGTAGAATTATGTTCTTTTGAGTTCAAGTGTTGTGGTATGTATATAGGGACACCTTAGTGTGCAAATAGTCATTTTGGGTAGTTGGTTATATGGCAATTCTGGTATGGTTAATCTTGTGTAATACAATTTCCTTATTACTTGATATAACACCCCTTACCCGTGTTTAGCACCGAAACAAGGTACGAGATGTTATCTAACTCAAAACAAACTAACATGCATTATCGGGTCATAAAAATCTGTCCAAATTTAAAACTTTTCAAACTTCCTCTAATCATCCATAATATGGGCCTATAAGGCCCAAAACACATCTTAGAAATGTTTCGGGATCAAATCAAGTTCTTTGGAAAGCTTTGGAAAATAACACTAAAAACAGGGGCACACACCCATGTGGAAGGGCAACACACCCGTGTGGAAGGGCAACACGCCCGTGTGAATTTATTTCTCAATTCGAACCTACAGAGGTTTTCACACGACCTGATATACACCCGTGTACAAAAACCTTGACATTCTGTTTCTGAAGTCATCTACCCAATATGGTCACACGGCCAAGGCACATGCCCGTGTCCTTAGACCGTATGGCGAATTAAATTCCTAAATTCAAGTGCAGACTTTGCATGGCCTGGACACAATCTGGACACATGCCCATGTCCTATGGCTGTGTCTTCCACACGGTTGAGACACACGGTCATGCTTCAGCCCGTATGGTTACTACTAGGCATTTTGTTTTGCCAACCTAGGATGCAGGGGGACACACGGCTAAACTACACGCCGGAGGGCAGACCATGTGTCACACATGGCCTAGACACACGCCCGTGTGTCTACCCGTGTGGATAAGAGCAAGGCTATTTACCAAGCCCTTTCTACCACCCCTACTTGCACCATCATAAGCCACATCAAACAACCTATTTATTCATACATAATTATACCATTTACTTAACCATGCAACTTGCACACTCATGAAAAACATCATCATTTCATATATTAATAAGAAATAGCCATCAACTATGGCGTTATACAAAAGAATTCATCTTCAAATAAGCCAACACATTTGGCCAAAACAATATGACATTCGATAAAAGACTAAGTCCCTATATATGCCATACTCAAAATGCTAAATCTAACTATACCAAAATGTGTGGATAGTGTGGGTGATCCTTCGACGGTCTCCGTATCCCGTGCTGGCTCTTCGACACTATAAAACAAGGGAAAAGAGAAGGGAGTAAGCTTTAAGCTTAGTAAGTCTATATGCAAACAATGAACATCATACCACATACTTATTAATCAAAAACAATTCAGATCTTTGTAGTTATGCTTACTCATTTCAAATCTTACCACATTCCAAATACATATCATAAACATTGCTCACATTTACATGCACTTATACCCTGCACTTATCACTACGTAACCACACGTAATTTCACTTGGTCAAAGTTTCTTGATGAACACTTTGGAATAATACCGGATACATGGTGGTTTCGCACATAGCCCACCATTAATAAATAATGTGGTGGTATCACACACAGCCCACCAACAATCACTTATTCACGGATGCTTATCCGTATCCTTTTCCTATTCTAAAGGTTCATCCAAGAATTTCCTCACTTTCTATCATTTTAATAGATATCAATAATATTCATTCACATTTCACTCAATGCATTATTATGTAAAAAAAATATAAAATAGATGTAATATTTACATATAAACTTACCTCGATACAAAATATGTCAATTTGAGATTTAATCCGAAACCTTGCATTTTCCTTGGTCAAGGTTGACTCCACGTTCTTTTTTTATCTATAATAACATATTTAGCTTATTAAATAACCACATTAATCAAATCACTTAAAAAATTCCTATTTTTCCCATAGGCTTGTAAAATGAAATGTGTTCATTTTTCACACATCCAAGCCTAGCTGATTCATATTCTCTCTTATAGCAACTCACAATTTCAATTATTTCACACATTTACTATCCATTTTATAACTTTTACAAAATAGTCCTATCAAGAGTTTTCATGCAAAATCTTTTCACAAAAGTTGTTCATTAAACCACTAAGATTCATTTTCTTCCATAAAATTTCAACAAACACATAAATACTCACATGGAAAAACCCTATACTCTCAACCATTTTGTAAAATAGTCCCCTCATTAGCTAGATTATGTTAGAAGGATCCCAAAAGTACAAAAATCATCAAGAATGATCACCAAAATCACTTACTTGCAAGGAGTGTAAGTTGTTGAAAATTTCAAGTCTTGAAACCCCTATTCTTGTTGATATTTTTGGTGGAAGAAGAAGAAGAAGATGGAAAGACGATAGTTTTTCTTTATTTTATTTTATTACTCAATTGAGTCACCTAATACTACACCTAACCATTGACCAAGTCATTTCTTTGTCCCTATGGCCAGCCAACACATTCCCAAGGGCTTAATTGTACATTAAGGACCTCAAATTTAATATTCTATAACTATTTGACACTTCAAACTAGTAAAACACAAATTTTGCCTTTTATGCAATTTAGTCCTTTTTTTAAATTAAGCAAGTAATCACTACAATTAATTCACCAAAATTTCCATGCACTCATATAATCATGATATAACACATAAAATAATATTAAAAAGAACTTATTTGAACTTGGATTAGTTGTTCCGGAACCACTGTTTCGACTAGCCCAAAAATTGGGCTATTACAACTCTCCCCCTTTAGGGATTTTGGTCTCGAAAATCTTACCGATAAAGACGTTTGGGTACTGCTTTCTCATGGCTTCCTTTGGTTCCCACGTAGTCGCTTCTACACCATGTTTTTTCCACAAAACTTTCACTAATGTTATACTCTTATTCCTCAACTGTTTAACCTCTCGACCCAAAATCTTAATTGGTTCCTCATCATAGGTCATATCCGATCGTATCTCAATTTTTGTAGGAGAAATTACATGTGAAAGATCAAAATGATATCGTCGCAACATCGACACATGGAACACATTGTGTATTCTCTCCAACTCTTCCGGAAAAGCTAATCGGTAAGCTACTGGTCCAATCCTTTTAATAATCTCATACGGCCCAATGAAACACAGACTCAATTTCCCTTTTCTCCCAAATCTCAAAATTTTCTTGCATGGGGATACTTTCAGAAACACTTTATCACCCACTTGAAACTCAATTTCTTTCCTTTTCAAATTCGCGTATGACTTTTTTCTGTCTAAAGCAGTTTTTAGACTATCACAGATCACTTTCACTTTTTCTTTGGTTTCTCTAACTAGATTAACTCCGTGAATTTGCTTCTCACTAAGCTCGGTCCAATACAAAGGAGTTTAACACTTGCGACCATATAATGCTTTCGTACAGTTCCATCTGTATACTCGACTGATAATTGTTGTTGTAGGCAAATTTGAACAAAGGTAGATACTTTTCCCAACAACCTTCAAACTCTAAAACAAAGCATCGGAGCATGTCTTCAAGAACTTGAATCACTCTTTTAGATTGACCATCAGTTTGCGAATGGAAAGCGGTACTAAAATTCAACTTTGTACCCAAGGCTTCTTGCAACTTTTTCTAAAACCTCAAAGTAAACCTTGGATCTCTATCCGAAATAATGGACATAGGACCCCATGCAATCTCACAATTTTGGCAGTATACAGATCAGCCAACTTGTCAAGTGAGTAATCAGTACGTACTGGTATAAAGTAAGCCGATTTCGTTAATCTATCAATAATAACCCATACAACATCTTTCATTTTTGGAGACATGGGTAACCCTGTTACAAAATCCATCATTATTCAATCACATTTCCACTCGGGAACCATCACTGGCTAAAGTAAACTCGAAGGTACCTGATGTTCGGCTTTCACTTGTTGACAGATCAAACACTTAGTAACAAACTTGGAGATGTCTATTTTCATTCCTAGAACCAATACAACTTCTTCAAATCATTATACATTTTTGTATTGCACGGATGTACAAACAAACAACCATTGTGTGCCTCATGTAAAATTTTCTGAATCAACTCATCATCCTTCGGTACACAAACTCTATAACAGCCCGATTTTAGGGCTAGTCAGAATAGTGGTTTCAAAACCACTAATTTGAGACCATGGAAATTAATTTTAGTATTATTTTATGTGTTGTAGCATGATTATATGATTGCATGAAAATTTTGGTGAATTAATTTTAGTGATTGTATGCTTAATTGCGAAAAAGGACTAAATCGCATAAAGTGCAAAAGTTTTATTCTACAAGCTAGAGGTGCTTAATGGCTATAGAATATTAAATTGGAGGTCCTTAATGTGCAATGAGGCCTTTAAGGGAGTGTTGGCTGGCCATAGAGACAAAGAAGAGACATGGTCAATGGTTAGGTAGTGTTTGGTGACTTAATTGAGTAATAAGATAAAATAAAAAGAAAATGATATCATCCTACTTCATTTTCTTCTACAACCAAAAATATTAGCAAAATAGGGGTTTTGAGAGCTCAAAAATTTTAGCAACTCTTCATCCTTGCAAGTAAGTCATCTTGATGGTCATTTTTGTTGATTTTTGTGTTTTTGGAACCCTTGTAGCTTAAGCTAGCTAAGGAGGGGACTATTTTGCAAAATGGTTGAGAGTCTATGGTTTTTCCATGTGAATATTCATGTTGGTTTCTGAAATTTTATGGAAGAAAATGAATCTTGGTTGTTAAATACACAACTATTATGCATGGAAACACCTAAAAGGACCTTTTTGTAAAGGTTGTAAATAGGAGGTAAGTGTAATAATTTGAAATTTTAAGTTTCTATAAGAGGGAATATGAATCAGATAGGCTTGGGTGTGTGAAAAATGAACACATTTTATTTTACGAGCCTAGGGGCAAAATCATAATTTTGTAAAAGTCTAGGGGTAAAATGGTAATTTTTCCAAAATAGGAATTTTGGAGTAATTTGATTAATGTGATTAATTAATAAGCTAAATATGTCATTATAGATCAAGAAGAACACATAATCGACCTTGACCGAGGAAAAGGCAAGGTTTCGGACTAAATCGCAAATTGACATATTTTGTATCGAGGTAAGTTTATGTGTAAATGATACATCCTTTTTACTTATGTTTTTACATATTAATGTATTGTGTGAAATGAAAATGAATATTATTTATATCTATTAGAATGATAGAAAGTGAGGAAATTCTCGGATGAACCTTCGGAATAGAAAAAGGATACGGATAAACCTCTGTGGTTATATTATTATTGGTGGGCTGTGTGCGATACCACCGTGAACAGGTAATTATTGTTGGGCTATATGCGATGCCACCTCGTTATTTACTAATGGTAGGTTGTGTACAAAACCACTTGTACCTAGTATTATTCCGAAGTGTTCATCGAGAAACTTTATATAAGTGAAATTACTTATGGCTTTGTGGTGATAAGTGCAGGGTATAAGTGCATGTAAATTTGAGCAATGTTTTATGATATGTGTTTGGGATGTGGTAAGATTTGAAATGAGTAAGTATAATTATGAGGATCTAAATTGTTCTTAATTGATAAGTATGTGGTATGATGTTCATTGTTTACATATAGACTTATTAAGCTTAAAGCTTACTCCCTTCTCTTTTCCCTTATTTTATAGTGTCGAATATCCAGCTTGGGATACGAAGACAGTCAGAGGATCACCCACACTATCCACACATTTTGGTATAGTTAGATTTAGCATTTTGAGTATGGCATGTATAGAGACCTAGTCTTTGATTAAATGTCATATTATTTTGGTCAAATATGTTGGCTTATATTGAAGATGAATTATTTTGTTTAAGGCCATAGTTGATGGCTCTTTCTTATTAATCTATGAAATGATGATGTTATTCATGAGTGAGCAAGTTTCTTAGTTGAGAAATTGGTATATTTATGCATGAATAAGTTGGTTGCTTAAGGTGGTTTATGTTGGTGCAAGTAGAGGTGGTAGAAAGGGCTTGGTAAATAGCCTTGTCCTTGTCCATATGGGTAGACACATGGGCGTGTGTGACGCACGGTCTGCCCCATGGGCATGTGGTATGGCCGTGTGTCCCATTGCATTCTAAGTTGGCAAAACAGTGTAACATCCTGAATTAATGGGTCTATACGTTTAGTGTAAGGATATGTTTAATATGTTAATTTAAGTGATAGGGGTCCAAACTGGGCTCAGGACTAGGAAAAAGGCCTTGGTTAAATTATCTGATTGAGCATTATAGAGTTAAAATCTGGTAATTGTGTTTAAAATACCAACGTGGGCTTGTGGCCCAACAACAATAGGTGGCGCTAGAAGGTGGCGTTACTAACAGTTAAAGAGGCCCAAGTTTTGGCATAAAGAGCCCATGTTTCGGGCCATTTTGGTACTTAAAAGGAGCAAGGGAGGCATACAACAAGGGTGTAAGGGCCCAAAATTTAAGTTTTAGGAGCCCAATTCTCTTAATTTAAGTGAGCTAAAATTTGGCATTAGGGTTAGAAGAAGTGGACAGCAACAAGGCTCTAAAATAGGAGGATTTACATGGAATTTATAATTGATAATATAGAAGATAAAACGGAGAAAAGATATGAGCTATCAAGGAAAGGTGATGGCTGAAAATCCACCACCTAGAGGAGTGAAGAATTTGGGTACTTCATGAATAAGGGGTGCCGAATTTTCCCTTTTTATTAGCTTGACTTTTAGTAATCAGGAAGGGTACTCTCGGGTTTTTAAGGTAGGTGTCAAAATCTCTATAAATAGAGGGGAGTAGCTCACCAACTCTGACATTTGAACCCTACTTTCTTCTTCTTAACCTATGCCGAAATTCTTAACTCTTCCTCTCTAATTTCTTTTCTTTTTATTTCTTCGAAAGCTAAAAAATCCCTACTCTTTGCCGATTTCTTCCATTAAAAGATGAAACTATTCAAGATTCCTTCTTATCATCTTCTCTTTTTGATTTTTCTCAAAAGCCAGAATCCCCAAGGAGTTGCCGATTTCCCTCTAATAAGGTATGTGTCGATTCTTGATTTCTCTTAAGATCTCTCTCTCAGTTTTTGAAAGGCAAAAGCCAAAAAACTTGTCTAATGGTTCTATGTTGGGTGGCAATCCAGATTTGAAGGAAACTTGGTCGTCTAGATCTAAAAGCCGAAAATAGCTAGTCTCCAATTTTGAGATTTTAAGGTAAGGAGATTTTCCCTAGATCTTTACTAGATTCGTTCATTATATACAAGATCTAAACTTTATGATGAGGATTAACGGTCATATATTGTGATAGTAGTTCTGACAAGGACTTGTGATGCAATTATATATGGATCAGGCAAAGGAGAGAATCCCTAAGTTTAAGAAACGAGTGGTATCTACAATTCGAGATTGGCCACTTGGTTGTGGACCGGCTTCTGAATAACATCTTAGGTAGATAGCAGTTGTGTCGACTACGGATAGCATCGACAAAGAAAGTATCATTTTATCGGTAACCAGGTGTGTAGATCTCTAACACACACACTCTAATTGTATTTTATGTGTAGTGGGCTAAAAAGCCGAAAAGTGGCTGTGTAGACAGTCGATTAAAATCCTAAAAGCGTTAGGCAAGGATGCTAGGTATGCAACCATGGAAATCTCTATGTGTATTGAGACCTATGAAAGCCTGTATGATGGTCTCTTTGTGTATGTATGCATGGGGTGGGAATATAATATGAAAGGGAAATGCAATATGGGTCACATGGTGTTGGTGGTAGAAATCCACGAATATAAATATGGGTCACATGGTGACCGTGGTAGAAATCCACGAATACAAATATGGGTCACATGGTGATGGTGGTAGAAATCCCACCAAATTTAAATGTTAGATCACACAGTTATCGGTGGCTGTGCCACGTGGTGTGTAGCAGACGGAGGGTTGATTGTAGAAATCCCCAAGGTGTGATGGTTGGTACGGGTTGGTGTGTAGAGGATGGAATTCTAGGATGGGTTGGGCCATTCATTATGTATTGTCTATCATGTATTGTGATTGTTGCCTTTATGTATGGGCCAAGGCCCATAATGTGTTTGTTGGCCTTAGGTCAGTGTGTTCAGCATTTATACACTGAGTCTTGGTGACTCACGCTTTCCTTTTCTCTACTCTTTCAGATGAGCAGTAGATCGTGGACATGGGAGCCGAGACGGACTCGAGGGGCCATCAAGTTATTCGTTTTATACTTTTTGCTTTATTTCAAGTTTTAAATGTTGGAATTATTTGATGTAATAAGGCCCTGTAGCTTAGGTTTAAGTTGATATTTGTTCGTGTTTATTTCTTCTCAAATTTTATGAACAAGACTTATGTTTTAAAGGAAGTAAAATGATGGGATTTTCAAATATGATTTCACTAACTTCCATTTCGAAAAATAAATAAATTACAAAGATTTTCTACAAGTGTCACCTATTTAACGAATATCTACAAGAATGACTAAGTTTGTAACATCTTGAAATGGGCCTATGCATTTTTGATTTAATTATACGAAATGGCATGTCTTATGTGTTATGAATGTATGGCGAAAATTTTTGGAAACTTGGAAATGTAAGGAAATGTTTTAGAAATGTTAAAAGAGGAAAGTGAACATTTTTGGAAACTTGGAAATGTAAGAAAATGTTTTAGAAATGTTAAAAGAGGAAAGTGAACATTTTTGGAAACTTGGAAATGTAAGGAAATGTTTTAGAAATGTTAAGTTTTAAAGAGGAAAGTGAACATTTTTGGAAACCTGGAAATGTAAGGAAATGTTTTAGAAATGTTAAGTTTAAAAGAAGAAACTAAGGCAAGTTGGTCTTAAGAAAATTAATAGAAGAAATTTGACACAAGAACAGGCTTGGAGAAGTGGCTAGGAGGCACCACTTAAAGCCCAGTAAGTGACGCCACAATCAAGGGGGAAGGAGCCTAGGTTCGAGTCACGTGGGAAGCAAATAAAAGAGTTTTATTTTGCTGCAAGGAGCAAGGGAGTTGGACGGCACCAAGGCACTTGGGGAAGAGTTTAATTCTCTTTAAAATTTGGCAAATAGATAGATAATGATGGACTATTATTATTATTATTTTTATTAAGAGATAAGAGATAAATATTGGATTAAGCTTTATTAAATTGAATGGGTGATAATTAAAGTGATAAAGTTATCAAAATAGGAGTGATGGCCAAGTGAGGGAGTCTTGGCCTAGTAATTTCGGCAAAAGGAGGAAAATAAGGCTATTCATCAATCTTCTCTTTTCCATTGAAGTCTCTGCCGAAAATTTCCTAGCAAACTCTCTCCTTTCTCTCTTATTTTTGCCATAGTCGAAATCATTTTCTCCATAAGTCCACCATTGCTGAATCCCCTAGTGACTCTTTTCCCTCTCTTTTCTTTTCATAAACCGACAACACAGATAACCTTTAGCCGATTTCTTGTTAAGTTCCAAAAGCCAAAAACTTGCTATTATCAAGACCATAGCCGAATAGTTTGAGACTTCAAGCAAGGGGTTGTCGACATGTGCATTAAGGGTAAGGTTAGTGATTATCGATTTCTATTCTTTTTCTTTTAAGATTTGCTGAAATCTAGGACTAACCCCATTAATATCTTGTTGCCGAAACTTTGAAGAGATCTTTCAGGATTTACTAAGTGTCGACTACAAGGAAGGAGAAATTCATTTCCCAAAGGTACATCATAGGCCGCGTGTTCCCTAGTTATTCGGTGAGTTTCGGGATTTAAAATCCACAAGGTAAGTATCTATAGCATTCAGCCAAGGCCATGTTAAGTAAAATAGATGTGTTTCATTAATATTTAAAAGCCAAAACTAATCTATTCAAGTAATCTAGTGATTGCCGATTTCAAGAAAGAAGGATACAAAGTTTTCGGCATTTGATTAGACATCAATCGGTGAGAAGGTAAGGATTTAAGTGTACTAATCCTACTAGGATTTGGATTTATGGCCGAATGGCTCTTTACTAAGTATTAAATGATTGATTAAATGTAGAGATTTAAGATCTAAGGCATTAGATCAAGCTTTTCGGGATTTCAACGAATTTGTTAAGCGAATTAGGTGTGTACCCCACACTATTTCTTAATAAGTTTTATGGCAATGTTTAATATAAGTATGTGTATAAGAATGTGAATATGGCTAAGGTACCATGTTATGGTACAAAGTACTCAGGTACGTTTCCTACTCCTACTAGGATTATGTTAATATATACATTACGACACACATATGAAATTATAAGAATGGAAAATAAGAATTTGGCATGTTAATGCATGATATGTATGATATGGGGCATATGGGTCATATGAAAAGGGGAAGTGAATGTGGTGACCTAAGACCACGATAACGAATGTGGTGACCTAAGACCACGATATCCGAATGTGGTGACCTAAGACCACGATATCTGAATGTGGTGACCTAAGACCATGAATTTTATAAGGGGCGATGAGCACGTCACCGCAATGACGCCTTCGATGGTGTGTAGCGGATGGAGGGTTGACTTAGTAGTCCCCACGGTGTACAGGTTGGTACGGGTGATGTGTAGCGGATGGCATCTAGGTTTGGGTTCGGGTTGCATCATATTGTTTAAATGCTTTATGTACATGTATGATTTAAAATGACTGAAATTGTTAAGACTTAGTGTTCGTGTACACATTGAGTCTGTTTGACTCACCCCGTTGTGGGAACATTTTTCAGGTGATGATCAATAATGGACCTGGGTGGTAGGAGCTTAAAGGTGGCCATGCACAGCAAGGAATTTAATTAAATTTGATTTTTATTTTATTAAGTACTTTGAATTTATTTTTGGGAATTATTTGATGTAATAAGGCCATAGTAGAACTACTTTACTTTGCTTCTATTTATTAAGCTTGCAAACTTTTATTTATTTAAAGATTAAGTAAATTTATTTTAAAACAAAGCCTAAACGTTTTGTCACCTAAAGTAAAGGTTTTTAATAATGAAATAAACTTGTTTTCAACTCAAGCCCATCCCAAAACAATCTTTCTTTCAAAACACACAAGTTTTTCCTAAGTAACAAAAGAATTTGAAACGGTTTACACCGGGGAACATACCAGATCCAGTTAAGGCTCGTGGGCCAGGTTTGGGGTGTTTTAGTTTGGTATCAGAGCCCAATTTTAAACTCTCGGCCTTGGGTTTAAGGCCCAAAACGTTTTCAAAGTAAAGCCCAAAAAGAATTTTTGTGAATTAAGCAGGATTTTCTGGCATGGCCCACTAAGTCTCCGACCCGAAGTCCACCAGGTAAGTACTCTAATCTTTTGTGTGATTTATATTATGATTTGTAGAAGGGTAGAAATGGAACGTATAATAGAGATTTAGTACTTGAACCCTAGGGCTAGTTACCCCAACAATTACATAAGACTTAAATGCCTAATTGAACAAACACGTGGTTAAGTCATTTGAGTTAGGTGTGGCAACCATGGTGCGCATGTCTAGGATTGGTTTGGTGGGAGCTTGGTATTTAAGTAGTCCGCGTGACTCACCTCCTCTCCACTCGAATCCTACCTGGTGCGTAGCCTCGGTTCACCCTAACCAAGAGGACTTATACACGGGCTAAACCCCTAACTAAAACCCAAAACGGACTAGCCGTATTTTTTTATGAAAACCCTAGTTTTATAATCACCAAATTACCCCTTGAATAGTAGCAAAAACTTATTTTGGAAAATTTTCAAAATATTTCCAAAAATTACAAAAATACCCCTAGTGGTAAAATTACAAAAATGCCATTGGTTTATGAAAATTTTCAAAATACCCATAGTTCTTATCAAAATCTTCAAGTTTTGTAAATTCCAAAATATCCTTGATTTATTAAGATTTATACTTAAATTTATTAAAATACCCCAGTTTATTACCGAAATACCCGATCTTCAAAATTTCAAAATTTGGAAAGCAAATTCTAAACAATCTTTTTGAAATATTTCCCAGGATTTCAAAATTACCAAAATACCCTTATTGACAAAATCACCAAGGAACCTTATTTTGACAAATTACGAAAATACCCCTATAGGGCAAATTACAAAAATGCCCCTGGGTAGTGGAAAAACAACAACAATGAAAACAACAACATTTCTCTGAATGAATGAGAGTTCATAATTGATTGATGGATGTATGAATGTAAAGGCGTGTGCATATATGAATACGAAAGAACCACTCCTAAAATTCTTTTCATAAAACTGTTTGGCGGATAAGCGATTGGAACAAAGAACTAATGAATAAAACTTTTAATCGATTAAATCGTGACGTTAGTAATGAGTTCTAGTGGACGTGGTCGAGGTAGTATCTAAGAAATGTGTTAGTTTTATTAAGATCGAGTCTTGACAATAAGCATAGTGTGGTGAGTTAGATTGTACGATTGTTCGTTAGTAAGTAATTTCGAGGACGAAATTATTTTGGGAGTAGTAAGCGTAACATCCCGAAAATGGGCCTATGCATTTTTGATTTAATTATCTGAAATGGCATGTCTTATGTATTATGAATGTATAGTGAACATTTTGGAAACTTGGAAATGTAAGGAAATGTTTTAGAAATGTTAAAAGAGGAAAGTGAACTTTTTGGAAACTTGGAAATGTAAGGAAATGTTTTAGAAATGTTAAAAGAGGAAAGTGAACATTTTGGAAACTTGGAAATGTAAGGAAATGTTTTAGAAATGTTAAGTTTAAAAGAGGAAAGTGAACATTTTGGAAACCGGAAATGTAAGGAAATGTTTTAGAAATGTAAGAGAAATGTTTTAGAAATGTTAAGTTTAAAAGAGGAAACTAAGGCAAGGTGGTCTTAAGAAAATTAATAGAAGAAATTTGACACAAGAACAGGCTTGGAGAAGTGGCTAGGAGGCACCACTTAAAGCCCGAGAAGTGATGCCACAATCAAGGGGAAGGAGCCTAGGTTCGAGTCACGTGGGAAGCAAATAAAAGAGTTTTATTTTGCTGCAAGGAGCAAGGAGTTGGACGGCACCAAGGCACTTGGGAAGAGTTTAATTCTCTTTAAAATTTGGCAAATAGATAGATAATGATGGACTATTATTATTATTTTTATTAAGAGATAAGAGATAAATATTGGATTAAGTTTTATTAAATTGAATGGGTGATAATTAAAGTGATAAAGTTATCAAAATAGGAGTGGTGGCCAAGTAAGGGAGTCTTGGCCTAGTAATTTCGGTAAAAGGAGGAAAATAAGGCTATTCATCAATCTTCTCTTTTCCATTGAAGTCTCTCGAAAATTTCCTAGCAAACTCTCTCATTTCTCTCTTATTTTTGCCATAGCCAAAATCTTTTCTCCATAAGTCCACCATTGCGAATCCCCTAGTGACTCTTTTCCCTCTCTTTTCTTTTCATAAACCGACAACACAGATAACCTTTAGCCGATTTCTTGTTAAGTTCCAAAAGCCAAAAACTTGCTATTATCAAGACCATAGCTGAATGGTTTGAGACTTCAAGCAAGGGGTTGTCGACATGTGCATTAAGGGTAAGGTTAGTGATTATCGATTTCTATTCTTTTTCTTTTAAGATTTGCCAAAATCTAGGACTAACTCCATTAATATCTTGTTGCCAAAACTTTGAAGAGATCTTTCAGGATTTACTAAGTGTCGACTACAAGGAAGGAGAAATTCTTTTCTCGAAGGTACACCATAGGCCGCGTGTTCCCTAGTTATTCGATGAGTTTCAGGATTTAAAATCCACAAGGTAAGTATCTATAGCATTCAGCCAAGGCCATGTTGAGTAAAATAGATGTGTTTCATTAATATTTAAAATTCGAAACTAATCTATTCAAGTAATCTAGTGATTGCCGATTTTAAGAAAGAAGGATACAAAGTTATCGGCATTTGATTAGACATCAATCGGCAGCAAGGTAAGGATTTAAGTGTACTAATCCTACTAGGATTTGGATTTATGGCCGAATGGCTCTTTACTAAGTATTAAATGATTGATTAAATGTAGAGATTTAAGATCTAAGGCATTAGATCAAGCTTTTCGGATTTCAATAATTTGTTAAGCGAATCAGGTGTGTACCCCACACTATTTCTTAATAAGTTTTATGGCAATGTTTAATATAAGTATGTGTATAAGAATGTGAATATGGCTAAGGTACCATGTTATGGTACAAAGTACTCAGGTACGTTTCCTACTCCTACTAGGATTATGTTAAATATCTGTTACGACACACATATGAAATTATAAGAATGGGAAATAAGAATTTGGCATGTTAATGCATGATATGTATGATATGGGGCATATGGGTCATATGAAAAGGGGAAATTAATGTGGTGACCTAAGACCACGATAACTAAATGTGGTGACCTAAGACCACGATATCTGAATGTGGTGACCTAAGACCACGATATCGAATGTGGTGACCTAAGACCACGAATTTTATAAGAGGCGATGAGCACGTCGATTGCAATGACGCCTTCGATGGTGTGTAGCGGATGGAGGGTTGACTTAGTAGTCACCACGGTTATGCAGTTGTTGCACGGTGATGTGTAGCGGATGGCATCTAGGTTTGGGTTCGGGTTGCATCATATTGTTTAAATGCTTTATGTACATGTATGATTTAAAATGCCCGAAATTGTTAAGACTTAGTGTTCGTGTACACATTGAGTCTGCTTGACTCACCCGTTGTGGGAACATTTTCGGTGATGATCAATAATGGACCTGGTCGGTAGGAGCTTAAAGGTGGCCATGCACAAGAAGGAATTTAATTAAATTTGATTTTTATTTTATTAAGTACTTTGAATTTATTTTGGGAATTATTTGATGTAATAAGGCCATAGTAGAAGTACTCTTACTTTGCTTCTATTTATTAAGCTTGCAAACTTTTATTTATTTAAAGATTAAGTAAATTTATTTTAAAACAAAGCCTAAACATTTTGTCACCTAAAGTAAAGGTTTTTAATAATGAAATAAACTTGTTTTCAACTCAAGCCCATCCCAAAACAATCTTTCTTTCAAAACACACAAGTTTTTCCTAAGTAACAAAAGAATTTGAAACGGTTTATACTGGGGAACATACCAGATCCGGTCAAGGCTCGTGGGCTGGGTTTTGGGTGTTTCAAAGTTTGTCAAAACCATTCTAAGTAAAGTTTTTAACATTAAACCTGTAGCATACCAGATCCGGTTGGAACTTATGGGCCGGGTTTGGGGTGTTACATTTTTTATATCAGAGCCCAGTTCAAAACTCGTCCTATGAAATGGGCTTAGCAATGTTGTGTAAAATGAGGTGAGTTTGGGGAAAAAATGTTTTGGTTGAAGATATGGCCTTCAAGTCTACCGGCACCCTATCCACGTAGGTAAGTATTCTAAACTTTTGTTGTGACATACATGTGGGCTTAATGGGCTTGAAGGACGTAGGCTAGAATATTAGACATTGATAGACTTTAGGTTTTGTTTAAATCAGTCTCTAAATCCATAAGATTTAATCCAACTAAACAAACCCGTGAACAAGTCAATAAGTTAGGGTGTGGCAACAGGCATACGCATGTCTAGGATTGGATTCAGGAAGAGCTTGGTACTTAAGCGGTCCTAGTGACTCACCTCCTCTTCGCTAGAATCCTACAGTGCGTAGTGATTTATTCACCCTAGCTACAAGGACTTGTTGATGGGCTAAACGTCATAATTTAAAACCGAAAGGACCAGCCACCCTATTTCAAAAAAAAAAAACCCAAGTTTTGTAAAAGAGATACACTTGATTTGTGGAAATTTCTAATCAACCATGAATTTATAAAGAACCTATGTTTTGAAAATTTACTCAAGAACCTCATGATTACAAGAATTACCCGAATTATGAAACTAGATTTTTCCCAATGTACTCATGTTTAAAAAAAAAACAACAACAACATCGAAATACCGTTGTTTAAAAAATTACCAAAGTACCTTTGTTGAGAAATTACTAAATTACCCCTAATTCACGAAAGTTACCAAAGTTGACAAAATTACCGAAATACACCCAGATTCTAAAATTACCAAAATACCCTTATTTCACAAAATCACCAAGGAACCTTATTTTGAAAATTACGAAAATATCCCTATAGGATAAATTACGAAAATACCCCTATAGGATAAATTACAAAAATACCCCTAGGTAGTAAAACAACAAAAATACCCTTACGTGATGAATGAAAGTTCATGGATGTTATTTGTATGTTGATGGTGGAATGTATGTGGCTCTAAGAATTAGGAGTTACAGACTTAGGATTGAACTCGTTGCGAACTCGAAAGAACTACTTTTAAATCTACTATTCATAAGACTGTTCGGGATTAATTAGTGGAAGAAAACTAATAAATCATAAAATTTTTAATCAGATAAATCGTGAACGGTAGGAAGAGCACTAGATGACGTGGTGTGCGTGGCCGAGGTAGAGGCAGGATTGCTGTGTCAGAACTCGTAGGGTCTGGCCACGAATCCAGAAATAAGGTACCAGTGCCACCAGCTATAAAGGCAGAATTTGAAGATCAGACGGCCGGAGATGATGCTGTATCTCAGGCTATGCTAAGGGTTTTGAAGAGAGTACCAAAATCTGTACTGGAGCGACTTAGGAGTAACGGGGCAAAAGTGTTTAGGGGAATCTCTGGTATAGCCCCAAGCTTAGCTGAGTATTGGTTAGAGGCGGTTGAGCGCATAATGGACTATCTGGATCTCACGGAGGAAGAGAAATTAAAAGGGGTTATATCTCTCTTAAGGGATGAAGCTTACCAATGGTGGCTCACGGTTAAGGATGGTACGGTGGCTGACCGCATCACATGGGAATTCTTCAAAACAACGTTTCAAAACATGTATATTGGATCGAGCTATGTGGATAAGCAGCACAGAGCATTCCTAAACCTGGTTCAAGGAAGTAGGTCCGTAGCGGCGTATGAAGCGAAATTTTTACGCCTGAGCTGTTATGCTCGAGGGATAGTGGCCACGGAGCATGAGCGATGTGTTCGGTTTGAGGATGGCCTAAAGGACAAATTGCGTGTGTTGATAGCTCCGCAACGAGAACGAGAATTTACAGTGCTTGTGGAAAAGGCTAAGATAGCGGAAGAGGTGAAACGGATGGAAAAGCTGAACCGGGATAAAGATAGGGGTAGAGGTAAGAGAAACTTTAGATCATCGGGAACAACTAGAGGTAATCAGAAAAGACCCAGGCCAGATGGGCCGAGACGAGATAATAGAACTGCTGCTACTAGTCAAGCACCAAAGTGTGCTCAATGTGGTAAATCTCATGCGGGTGAGTGTGGGGCGGGCAGTGGAAAATGCTTTAGGTGTGGGTCTTTTGACTATCAAGTTAGGAACTGTCCACAGCAAAGAGGCAATGAAGGGCCCAGGGGCCAAGGGAATGTTCAGCCTGATAGAGGAGGTCATGGGGCAGCCAGAGGTGGTAATGGTTCTGGTCAGGGTGTGGAGCGATGGTAGGGAGCCGAAATGCTAAAGTAAGACAACGAGGTTAGTTTATCTTTGTCCGACGTCGAGAGGAGGCTAGCGCATCGGATGTCATAATCGGTACCTTTTAATTTTGGCTTGCCCTAACTTGCATTAATTGACATTGGATCGACACATTCATATGTCGCTAGTAGGGTATCTGAAACTTTAAGTGTAGATGCTGAGATTTCCTCTAGGGTGATGACTATAGTAAGCCCATTAGGACAATCTGTGGTGGTAAATAAGCTTTATCGGGAAATACCTTTAGAGGTTCAAAGGATAGTTTTTCGTACGAATCTAATGGAATTACCATTCGGGGAGTTTGATTTAATCCTAGGCATGGATTGGCTTGTGAAGTATCAAGCTAATCTAGATTGTGCAGCTAAGTGTTTGGTGTTAAAAACTCCTGAGGGTGGCGAAGTATTGATAATAGGTGAAAGGGGGAACTGTCAGTCAAACGTGGTGACCGCTCTTGAGAGCGAAAAGGATGGTGAGGAAAGGATGTGAGGCAGTCTTGATGTTTTTTCACGCTATGGAAGCTAAGGAACTAGCAGTGGGAGACGTTAGGATGGTGAAGGAGTTTCTTGATGTTTTTCCTGAGGAGCTTTCGGGATTACCTCCAAATCGTGAAGTGGAGTTTGGAACCGATCTTCTTCCAGGGATAGCACCGATATCTATAGCTCCATATCGAACGGCACCAAAGGAGTTGGTGGAGTTGAAAGCGCAGATTCAGGAATTGTTGGATAAAGGGTTTATTCAACCTAGTGTGTCACCGTGGGGAGCACCGGTTCTATTCGTAAAGAAGAAGAATGGGTCAATGCATATGTGTATTGATTATCGCCAGTTGAATAAGTTAACGATCAAGAAAAATACCCGTTGCCAAGGATCGATGACTTGTTCGATCAGTTGAAGGAGGCCTCAGTCTTTTCGAAGATAGATCTGAGGTCAGGGTACCATTAGCTTAAGGTTAAGGAGGCTGATATTCATAAGACGACCTTTAGGACTCGCTATGGTCACTATGAGTTCATGGTAATGCCAATTAGGTTGACCAACGTGCCGCAACATTCATGGATATGATGAACCAAGTGTTCCAACCTTACCTAGACCGGTGTGTTGTGGTGTTTATAGACGATAACTTGGTTTATTCGAAGTCGGGGGAGGAGCATGATGCTCATCTGCGAATAGTTTTACAGATTCTGAGGAAAAAACAGTTGTATGCCAAATTCACTAAGTGTGAATTTTGGCTGAAGGAGGTTACTTTTCTAGGGCACGTTGTGTCGGCTGAGGGGATTAGGGTTGACCCTCGAAAAATTGAACCGGTGTTGGATTGGAAGCTGCCTATGTAATATCCCGGATTAGGGCCTATGCACTATGACTAAATTTTATGAAATAGTATGCCTTATGTGTTGTGAATGTGTTGTGTGCATTTTAGAACCTTGGAAATGTAAGGAAATGCTTTAGAAAATATTAAGTCTTAAGAGGAAGCTTGGAAATGTAAAAAATGTAAGGAAATGTAAGGAAATATAAGGAAATGTAAGGAAATATAAGGAAATGTAAGGAAATGTAAGGAAATGAAAGAAATGAAAAATGTAAGGAAATGTAAGGAAATGTAAGGAAATGTAAGGAAAATGTGACAAGAACGGGCTTGGAGTAGTGGCTAGGAGGTACCACTTGAGGCCCAGGTAGGTGACGCCACATACAAGGGTATTGGGCCTAGGTTCGAGTCACTTGGGGAGCAAATAAAGGAGTTTTATTTTTGCTACAAAGAGCAGGGAAGTGGACGGCACTAAGGAACCCAAGGGAAGAGTTTTATTCTCTTTAAATTTGGAGTTTTATTCTCTTTAAATTTCATCTAAATAGGAGATAAATAATAGATTTAATTATCATTATTTTTAGGAGATAATTATTGGATTAATTCTTTTAATAAAGTGATAATTCAAAGGATAAAGTTATCAAAATAGAAGAGTGGTGGCCAAGTAAGGGATTACGAGTAGTAATTTTGCTATAAGAGGGAAAAAATAGGGCTACTCATCAATTTTCTTCCTCATCTTCTCTCCGTCAATTTCTTAGTGCTCTCCTCTCTCTCTTCTCTTTCATTTGTTAAGCAGAATCTATAGTCCACCATTGCCAAAATTCTCAAGCTTTTTTTCTTTATTTTGTGGAAACCGAATACCCCAAGAGAACCCCTAGCCGACTTCACCATTAAATCCTAAAAGTTGAAACCTTATCATCTAGTCATCAAGGTCGATTCTTTAAGGGCTTTTAACAAAGGGTGCTCTGGATTTCTTAAAAGGGTGTATTAGATTTAAGAATTGTCAACTACAAGAAGGTATCTTTTGGGATTTCAAGGATCTAGGTAAGACATATGTATATTGGCCAAAGACCATGTTTTATGTTTTAATGTTAGATTAAATCTAACATATGGTTATAGGAATTTTGATGACATTAAGGAAGCGAGGATCCAATTCGGGATTTAAGATTTGGAAGGTAAGCACCTATGTATATTCGATTAAAGCCTAGATTAGTATTTAGATCTGTTCTTTAAATGTTCAAAAGCCAAAACTAACATGTGGTATGATTTAATGTTTGGCCGAATGCAAGAAGGAATACGACAAAGTTTCGGGACTTGATTCTTAAGACAATCGGCAACAAGGTAGGTTTTAAGTGTACAAATCCTACTAGGATTTGGTTTTATAGCCGAATAGGCTTTATGCTAACATATTAAGGTTGGCCGAATGTAGGACTTGAGATCTAAGGCTTTAGATCAAATTTTCGGGATTTCAGTGAATTGTTAAGCGAATCAGGTGTGTACCCCATACTAAATCTCAATAGATTTACGGTTTTAATTCATTATATGTGTTAATATGAAAGTGTAAGAATATGGCTAAGGTACTGTGTGTACCCCACACTACTTTTAATAAGATTCATGGCAATAATTAATATGTGCATGTTATAAGTATGTGAATATGGCTAAGATACCATGTTATGGTACAAAGTACTCAGGTACATTTCCTACTCCTACTAGGATTATGAATATATGTTATATGTAACATGTGAAAACGTGATAAGAATGTGAATTAAGGCATGATGTGCATGATATGTAAGATGTGGGGCATATGGGTTATATGAAAAGGGAAGTGAATGTGGTGACCTAAGATGCGTGGTGACCTAAGACCACGATAATCGAATGTGGTGACCTAAGACCACGATAAGCGAATGTTGTGACCTAAGACCACGATATCTCGAATGTGGTGACCTAAGACCACATATTTTATAAGAGGCGATGAGCACGTCATTCGTAGCGACTACCTTCGGTGGTGTGTAGCGGATGGAGGTTGACTTAGTAGTCCCCACGGTGTGCGGGTGGTACGGGTGGTGTGTAGTGGATGGCATATAGGTTTGGGTTGGGTTGCATCATTATTTTACTATTTAAATGCTTTATGAACATGTATGATATTGTATGCCTGATTATTAAATTTTAGTGTTGGTTACACATTGAGTCATTGACTCACCCCATTGTGGGATTACTTTTCAGGTGACGACCAGTGATGGACCGGGCCAACAGATGCTTAGGGATGGCCATGCACAACAAGAAGTTCATTTATTTTTGGACTATTTTATTTTAAGTATTTTAAATTTTATTTTGGTTTTAATTTTGGGAAATTATTTGATGTAATAAGGCCGTAGTAGCATTTCATTACTTTACTTTTATTTATTGAGCCTACAAACTTTATATTTATTAAAAGATTAAGTAAATTTATTTTCATACAAAGCCCAAACGTTTTGTCACCTAAATCAAAAGAACTGTTACTAATGGAATAAACTTTTTTTCAACTCAAGCCCAACCCAAAACAAACTTTCCTTCAAAACGCTTAAGTTTTTTCTAAGTGCAAAAGAATTTGAAACGGTTTTCACCGGGGAACATACCAGATTCGGTCAAGGCTCGTGGGCCGGGTTTGGGGTGTTTCAGCCTAAGTTAGTGGCAGAGATTCAGAGTTTTCTTGGTTTGTCCGGATACTATCGAAGGTTTGTTGAAGGATTCTCCTTAATTTCGGCACTGTTGACTAAGTTGTTATGCAAAGGAATTCCGTTTGTTTGGATGGATAAGCAACAGGAGAGTTTCGAGAGGTTAAAAAGGATTTTGTGAGGCTCGGTGTTGGTTCGACCGGTGGAAAGAATTGTGATTTATTGTGATGCTTCACACAGGGCTAGGGTTTGTGTTGATGCAAGATGGAAAGGTGGTTGCATATGCATCTCGGCAGTTAAGACCGCACGAAGCGAATTATCCCACCCATGACTTGGAGTTGGCAGCGGTGGTTTTCGCTTTGAAGATTTGGAGGCATTATCTTTACGGGGAGAAATCCGTCATCTTCACTGATCATAAGAGCTTAAAGTATCTTTTGACTCAGAAGGAGTTGAATCTAAGTCAGAGGAGGTGGATCGAGTTGTTAAAGGATTACGACTGCTCGATCAAGTATTACCCGGGTAAGGCCAACGTAGTAGCGGATGCTCTAAGTCATAAAGTAATCTCTGACTTAAGAGCAATAGTTGCTCACCTTAGTCTATATGATGATGGAAGGTTATTAGCTGAACTCCAGATGAAACCCTCATGGGTCGACCCGGTTAAGGAGAAGCAACAGACGGATGAGATGTTGAAAGGAAGGTTTCCGTAGGGTCAAATGATGGATCGACAAAATTCAGTGTTGATAAGGATGGGTTGTTATATTTCCAAGGGAGAGTATGCATGCCTAAGGATCCTGATTTGAGACGAAGGATTTCGCAAGAAGCGCATGGAAGTCCATACGCTATGCATCCTAGAGGGAGGAAGATGTATCGAGACTTACGAGAGCTGTTCTGGTGGCCAAACTTAAAACGGGAGGTGACTGACCTGGTGGCCAAGTGTTTAACCTATCAGCAGGTTAAGCCGAAGCATCAATTACCATCAGGGTTATTGTAGCCGGTGAAGATTCCCCAATGGAAGTGGGAAAGAATCACAATGGACTTTGTTAGTGGGCTACCCCTCACACCTACAAAGAAAGATTCAGTTTGGGTGGTTGTGGACCGTTTGACGAAGTCTACTCACTTCATACCAGTGCAGGTCTAGGTTCACCTCGCAATTCTAGAAGGCGTTACATCAAGCGCTGGGAACGAAGTTGGATTTCATCTGAAGATTTCATCCTTAGGACCGATGGACGATCGGCGGGTGATTCAAGTCTTGGAGGACATGTTAAGAGGGTGTGTCATTGATTTCAGAGGTAGTTGGGAAGAGTTCTTACCATTAGCATAATTTGCTTATAACAACAATTAGCAGTCAAGTATCCAGATGGCACCCTACGAAGCTTTGTATGGGCGAAAGTGTCGTACCCTACATGTTGGATGGAATTAATGGAATGTCAAATTTTGGGTCCAGACTTGGTCACTGAGATGGAGGAGAAAGTGGAAGCGATACAAGCTAGACTAAAAGAGGCGGTGGATAGACAGAAGTCCTATACTAACTTAAGAAGTAAGGACATAGAGTTTGCCGTGGGGGACAAGGTATTCCTAAAAGTATCGCCATGGAAGAAAGTGATAAGATTCGAACATAAGGGTAAGTTGAGCCCTATATTTATCGGACCATATCAAGTGTTGAAACGAGTAGGACCAGTGGCATATCAGCTTGAGTTACCCCAGGAATTAAGTCAAATTCACGATGTGTTTCACATCTCTATGTTAAGACGTTATCATTCGGATCCATCTCACATAGTGCCTGTGGAGGAAATTGAGGTACGACCTGATCTATCCTTCGAAGAGGAACTGGTGGAAATTCTGGATCGTGATGTCAAGGTGTTGTGAAGGAAAACGGTTCCATTGGTTAAGGTACTGTGGAAAAATCACGATTCTAAAGAGGCTACGTGGGAACCAGAGGAAGCGATGCGACAGCAATACCCCCATCTTTTCTGATCAGGTAATTCCAAGGACGAAATTTCTTTAAGGGGGTAGAACTGTAACATCCTGAATTAATGGGTCTATGTGTTTAGTGTAAGGATATGTTTAATATGTTAATTTAAGTGATAGGGGTCCAAACTGGGCTCAGGACTAGGAAAAAGGCCTTAGTTAAATTATCTGATTGGGCATTATAGAGTTAAAAGGTGGTAATTGTGTTTAAAATACCAATGTGGGCTTGTGGCCCAACAACAATAGGTGGCGTTAGAAGGTGGCGTTACTAACAGTTAAAGAGGCCCAAGTTTTGGCCGCAAGGAGCCCATGTTTCTGGGCCATTTTCGGCACTTAAAATAGAGCAAGGGGAGACGCCACAACAAGGGTGTAAGGGGCACAAAATTTAAGTTTTAAGGAGCCCAATTCTCTTAATTTAAGTGAGCTAAAATTCAGCATTAGGGTTAGGAGAAGTGGATGGCAACAAGGCTCTAAAATAGGAGGATTTACATGGAATTTATAATTGATAATATAGAAGATAAAACGGAGAAAAGATATGAGCTATCAAGGAAAGGTGATGGCCGAAAATCCACAACCTAGAGGAGTGAAGAATTCGGCTACTTCATGAAGAAGGGGTGCCGAATTTTCCCTTTTTATTAGCTTGACTTTTAGTAATCAGGAAGGGTACTCTCGGGTTTTTAAGGTAGGTTCCTAAATCTCTATAAATAGAGGGGAGTAGCTCACCAACTCCGGTATTTGAACCCTACTTTCTTCTTCTTAACCTGTGCCAAAATTCTTAAATCTTCCTCTCCAATTTCTTTTCTTTTTATCTCTTCGAAAGCCGAACAATCCCTACTCTTTGCTGATTTCTTCCACTAAAAGCAGAAACTATTCAAGATTCCTTCCTTTCATCTTCTCTTTTTGATTTTTCTCAAAAGTCAAAATCCCCAAGGAGTTGCCGATTTCCCTATAATAAGGTAAGTGCCAATTCTTGATTTCTCTTAAGATCTCTCTCTCAGTTTTTGAAAAGAAAAACCCGAAAAAGTAATAGTCTAATGGTTCTATGTTGGGCGGCAATCCAGGATTTGAAGGAAACTTGGTCGTCTAGATCTAAAAGCCAAAAATAGCTAGTCTCCAATTTCGGGATTTTAAGGTAAGGAGATTTTCCCTAGATCTTTACTAGATTCATTAATTATATACAAGATCTAAACTTTATGATGAGGATTAACGGTCATATATTGTGATAGTAGTTCTGACAAGGACTTGTGATGGAATTAAATATGGATCAGGCAAAGGAGAGAATCCCTAAGTTTAAGAACCGAGCGGTATCTGCCGTTTGAGATTGGCCACTTGGTTGTGGACCGACTTCTGAACAACACTTTAGGCAAATAGCAGTTGTGTCGACTACGGATAGCGTCGACATAGAAAGTATCATTTTATCGGTAACCAGGTGTGTAGATCTCTAACACACACTCTCTAATTGTATTTTATGTGTAGTGGGCTAAAAAACTGAAAACTGGTTGTGTAGACAGTCGATTAAAACCCTAAAAGGGTTAGGCAAGGATGCCAAGTATGCAACCATGGAAATCTCTATGTGTATTGAGACTTATGAAAGCCTGTATGATGTTCTCTTTGTGTATGTATGCATGGGGTGGGAATATAATATGAAAGGGGAAGTGCAATATGAGTCACATGGTGACCGTGGTAGAAATCCATGAATATAAATATGGGTCACATGGTGACCGTGGTAGAAATCCTCGAATATAAATATGGGTCACATGGTAACGGTGGTAGAAATCCCACGAATATAAGCGTTAGATCACACGGTGATTTGTGGTACATGCCACATGGTGTGTATGCGACGGAGGTTGATTGTAGAAATCCCAAGGTGTGATGGTTGGTGCAGGTTGGTGTGTAGAGGGTGGAATTCTAGGATGGGTTGGGTCATTCATTATGTATTGTCTATCATGTATTATGATTTTTGCCTTTATGTATGGGCCAAGGCCCATAATGTGTTTGTTGGCCTTAGGTCAGTGTGTTCAGCATTTATACACTGAGTTTTGGTGACTCACTCTTTCCTTTTCTCTACTCTTTCAGATGAGCAGTAGATCGTGGACATGGGAGCCGAGACGGACTCAAGGGGCCATCAAGTTATTCGTTTTGTACTTTCCGCTTTATTTCAAGTTTTAAATGTTGGAATTATTTGATTTAATACGGCCCCGTAGCTTAGGTTTAAGTTGATATTTGTTAGTGTTTATTTCTTCTCAAATTTTATGAACAAGACTTATGTTTTAAAGGAAGTAAAATGATGGGATTTTCAAATATGATTTCAATAACTTCCATTTCAAAAAAAAATAAATAAATTACAAAGATTTTCTACAAGTGCCACCTATTTAACGAATATCTACAAGAATGACTAAGTTTGTCAAAACCATTCTAAGTAAAGTTTTTAACATTAAACCCATAGCATACCAGATCCGGTTGGAACTTATGGGCCGGGTTTAGGGTGTTACAAACAGAATGCCCAGTAGTAACCACACGGGCTGAGGCACGGCCGTGTGTCTGAACCGTGTGGAAGACACGGCCATAGGACATGGGCGTGTGCCCAGGCCGTGTGAAGTCTCTACCTGAATTTAGGAATTTAATTTGCCACATGGTCTAAGGACATTGGCGTATGCTTTGTCCGTGTGACATTATTGGGGTGTTCACGTCAGAAATAGAATGTCAAGGTTTTTGCACAGGCTAAGACACGAGCATGTCATGGCCATGTGAGGGACATAGGCGTGTGTCAGGCCGTGTGAAAACCCCTGTAGGTTAGAAATGAGAAATAAATCTATATGGGTATGGAACACGGGCATGTGATATGTCACACGGGCGTGTCCCTTCTTCCACATAGGCGTGTGGACTGTTTGATGAGAATTTTCTAAGTTTTTTCCAGAGATCTTCTAAAGAATTCAATTTGATCTTGAACCATTCCTAAAGTGTGTTTTGGGCCATATAGGCTTGATTTAGGGGTGATATTTAAGTTTATGAAAATTTTTAAATTTGAGCAGAAAGTCATGTCTCGATTTTGTATAATTGCTTGTGTATAAGTCTAGTAACACCTCGTACCCTGTTCTGGCGTCGAATACAGGTAAGGGCTATTACATTTAGTGGTGTAACACCCGTGACACGCCCGTATCTTAGCCCATGTACAAAAACCTTGAAATTTTGTTTCTGACGTCATCACCCCAATAATGTCACACGGCCAAGGCATAAGGCCCGTGTCCTTAGACCGTGTGACAAATTAAATTCCTAAATTCAGTGTGAGACTTCACACGATCTGGGCACACGCCCATGTCCTATGGCCGTGTCTTCCACAAGGTTGAGACACACGGTCGTGCCTCAGCCCGTGTGGTTACTCCAGGGCATTCTTTTCGCCAACTTAGAATGCTGGGGGACACACGGCCATATCACATGCCCATGGGGCAGACCGTGCGTTACACATGACCTAGACACATGCACGTGTGTCTACCCGTGTGGACAAGGATAAGGCTATTTACCAAGCCCTTTCTACCACCCCTACTTGTACCAACATAAACCACCTTAAGCAACCAACTCATTCATGCATAAATATACCATTTACTCAACTAAGCAACTTGCTCACTCATTAATAACATCATCATTTCATAGATTAATAAGAAAGAGCCATCAACTAGGGCCTTATACAAAAGAATTCATCTTCAATATAAGCCAACACATTTGGCCAAAACAATATGACATTTTATCAAAGACTAGGTCCCTATACATGCCATACACAAAATGCTAAATCTAACTATACCAAAATGAGTGGATAGTGTGGGTGATCCTCTGACTGTCTCTATAACACCCCTTACCCGTATTCAACATCGGGTAGGGTACGAGGCGTTACCAGACTTACAAGCAAGCAACCATACAAACCGTTACATAACTTTCCACCCAAATTTAAAACTTTTTGTAGACATTCATATCACTCCTTAAACGAGCCTACGAGGATCAAAACATACATAAGGAGTGGTTCAAAATTGAACTGACAACTCACAAACACTTAGAAAATTTTTGCTCAAAATAGGGCCACATGCCCATGTGGGGAGGGAACACGCCCATGTGGGCGGCCGTGTTATCACACACGCCCATGTCCCTTGACTGTGCGGATTTATTTCTCAATTCAAACCTACAAGGGTTTTTGTACGGCTGACACATGCCCATGTCTACAGCCCGTGTCCCTCACACAGGCCATGAACGCCCGTGTCCTATCCCGTGTGCAAAAACCATGACATTCTGTTTCGGACATAATCATCCCAATAAGGTCACACGGCCAAGGCACATGCCCTTGTCCTTAGACCGTGTGGCGAATTAAATTCCTAAATTTAGGTGCAGACTTCACATGGCCTAGGCATACTCCCATGTCCTATAGCCATATATACCACATGGTTGAGACACACAGCCGTGTCTTAGCTCATATTATTACTACTGGGATTCTATTTTGCCAACTTGGAATACAGGGGACACATGGCCAAACGACACGCCCATGAGGCAGACTGTGTGTCACACACGACCTAGACACACGTCCATGTGTCTACCCATATGAACAAGAACAAGGCTATTTATCAAGCCCTTTTTGCCACCCCTACTTGCACCATCATAAGCCACATTTAAGCAACCAACTCATTCATGTATAAATAAACCAATGAATCAACCATGCAACTTGCACATTCATGAATAACATCATCATTTCATAGGTTAATAAGAAAGAGCCATCAACTATGGCCTTATACAAAAGAATTCATCTCAAGACAAGCCAACACATTTGGCCAAAATAAAAAGACACTTAACAAAGACTAAGTCTCTATACATGCCGTACTAAAAAAGAAATGATCTAACTATACCAGATGCGTAGATAGTGTAGGTGATCCTCTGACGGTCTCCGTATCCCGAGCTAGCTCTTCAACACTATGAACAACGAAAACGAGAAGGGAGTAAGCTTTAAGCTTAGTAAGTCTATATGTAAACAATGAACATCACATACTCATCAAGAACAATTCAAATCATCATAATTATACTTACTCCTTTCGAATCTTACCACATTCCACATACATATCATAAAAATTGCTCACATTTACATGCAATTATACCCTGCACTTATCACCACAAAGCCACACATAATTTCACTTAGTCAAATATTCTCGATGGACACTTCGAAATACTATGGAGGATACGGTGGTTTCGCATACGACCCCATAGATAATAAATAACAAATACGGTGGTATCACACATAGCCCACCAATAATAAATAACAAGGTGGTATTGTACACAGCCTACCAATAATCACTTAACCACGGATATTTATCCGTACCCATTTTCTATTCTGAAGGTTCATCCGAGAATTTCCCCACTCACTATCATTTTAATAGATATCAATAATAGTCATTCACATTTCACACATTTCATTAATATGTAAAAACATAAGTAAAAAGGATGTATCATTTACATATAAACTTACCTCGATACAAAATATGTCAATTTGCAATTTTGTCTGAAACCTTGTCTTTTTCTCGGTCAAGGTTGATTCCACGTTCTTCTTAATCTATAATGACATATTTAACTTATTAAATCACCACATTATTCAAAACATTTCAAAGTTTCTATTTTGGCAAAATTATCATTTTGCCCCTATACTTTCACAAAATTACACTTTTACCCCTAGCCTCGTAAAATGAAATGTATTCATTTTTCACATGCCCAAGCCTATCCAATTCATATTCCCTCTTATAGCAACTCAAGATTTCAATTATTACCATCTATTTTACAACCTTTACAAAAATGTCATTTTAGGTGTTTTCATGGAAACACTTTTCACAAAATTTGTGTATTTAACGACTAAGATTCATTTCCTTCCATAAAATTTTAGAATTCAACATGAATAATCACATGGAAAACCCTAGACTCTTAACCATTTTGCAAAATAGTCCCCTCATTAGATAGATTATGCTTCGAGGGTCCCAAAAGTACAAAAATTATCAAGAGAGACCACTAAAATCACTTACTTGAAAGGAGGATAAGTTGCTGAAAATTTCAAGCTTCCAAAACCCCTCTTTAGCTGGTATTTTCAGTGGAGGAAGAAGGAGAATGAAAAAGATGACAGCCTTTCTTTTGTTTAATTCTATTTTATTGAATTAAGTTACATAATCCACCAAACCTTGACCAATTTGATTTTCTTGTCCCTATGGCCGGCTATCACCCTTATAAATGCCTAATTGCACATTAAGGACCTCCAATTTAAGGTTCTATAGCTATTTAACACCTCTAGTTGTAAAATAAAATTTTTGCACTTTATGCGATTTAGTCCTTTTTCGCAATTAAGCATGAAATTACTAAAATTAATGCACCAAAATTTTCATGCACCATATGATCATGATATAACACATAAAATAACATAAAAGAAATTTTATCCGATCTCGAATTAGTGGTTCCAAAACCACTATTTCGACTAGCCCCAAAATCGGGCTATTCCACAAACATATCATAAAACATTGCTCACATTTACATGCAATTATACCCTGCACTTATGACCACAAAGCCACACATAATTTCACTTAGTCAAATATTCTCAATGGACACTTCGAAATACTATTGGATACACGGTGGTTTTGTACACAGCCCACCGATAATAAATAACAAATACGGTGGTATCACACATAGCCCACCAATAATAAATAACAAGGTGGTATTGCACACAGCCCACCAATAATCACTTAACCACGGATATTTATCCGTACCCATTTTCCTATTCCAAAGGTTCATCCGAGAATTTCCCCACTCACTATCATTTTAATAGATATCAATAATATTCATTCACATTTCACACATTTCATTAATATGTAAAAACATAAGTAAAAAGGATGTATCATTTACATATAAACTTACCTCGATACAAAATATGTCAATTTACAATTTAATCTGAAACCTTGTCTTTTTCTCGGTCAAGGTTGATTCCACGTTCTTCTTGATCTATAATGACATGTTTAACTTATTAAATCACCACATTATTAAAAACATTTCAAAGTTTCTATTTTGGCAAAATTATCATTTTGCCCCTATACTTTCACAAAATTACACTTTTGCCCCTAGCCTCGTAAAATGAAATGTATTCATTTTTCACACACCCAAGCCTATCCAATTCATATTCCCTCTTATAGCAACTCAAGATTTCAATTATTACACACATTTACCATCTATTTTACAACCTTTACAAAAATGTCATTTTAGGTGTTTTCATGGAAACACTTTTCACAAAATTTGTGTATTTAACGACTAAGATTCATTTCCTTCCATAAAATTTTAGAATTCAACATGAATAATCACATGGAAAACCCTAGACTCTTAACCATTTTGTAAAATAGTCCCCTCATTAGATAGATTATGCTTCGAGGGTCCCAAAAGTACAAAAATTATCAAGAAAGACCACTAAAATCACTTACTTGAAAGGAGGATAAGTTGCTGAAAATTTCAAGCTTCCAAAACCCCTCTTTAGCTGGTATTTTCAGTGGAGGAAGAAGGAGAATGAAAAAGATGATAGCCTTTCTTTTGTTTAATTCTATTTTATTCAATTAAGTTACATAATCCACCAAACCTTGACCAATTTGATTTTCTTGTCCCTATGGCCGGCTATCACCCTTATAAATGCCTAATTGTACATTAAGGACCTCCAATTTAAGGTTCTATAGCTATTTAACACCTCTAGTTGTAAAATAAAACTTTCACACTTTATGCGATTTAGTCCTTTTTCGCAATTAAGCATGAAATTACTAAAATTAATGCACCAAAATTTTCATGCACCATATGATCATGATATAACACATAAAATAACATAAAAGAAATTTTATCCGATCTCGAATTAGTGGTTCCAAAACCACTATTTCGACTAGCCCCAAAATCGGGCTATTCCACAAACATATCATAAAACATTGCTCACATTTACATGCAATTATACCCTGCACTTATCACCACAAAGCCACACATAATTTCACTTAGTCAAATATTCTCGATGGACACTTCGAAATACTACCGGATACACGGTGGTTTCGCACACAGCCCACCGATAATAAATAACAAATACGGTGGTATCACACATAGCCCACCAATAATAAATAACAAGGTGGTATTGCACACAGCCCACCAATAATCACTTAACCACGGATATTTATCCGTACCCATTTTCCTATTCCGAAGGTTCATCCGAGAATTTCCCCACTCACTATCATTTTAATAGATATCAATAATATTCATTCACATTTCACACATTTCATTAATATGTAAAAACATAAGTAAAAAGGATGTATCATTTACATATAAACTTACCTCGATACAAAATATGTCAATTTGCAATTTAGTCTGAAACCTTGTCTTTTTCTCGGTCAAGGTTGATTCCACGTTCTTCTTGATCTATAATGACATATTTAACTTATTAAATCACCACATTATTCAAAACATTTCAAAATTTCTATTTTGGCAAAATTATCATTTTGCCCCTATACTTTCATAAAATTACACTTTTACCCCTAGCCTCGTAAAATGAAATGTATTCATTTTTCACACACCCAAGCCTATCCAATTCATATTCCCTCTTATAGCAACTCAAGATTTCAATTATTACACACATTTACCATCTATTTTACAACCTTTACAAAAATGTCATTTTAGGTGTTTTCATGGAAACACTTTTCACAAAATTTGTGTATTTAACGACAAAGATTCATTTCCTTCCATAAAATTTTAGAATTAAACATGAATAATCACATGGAAAACCCTAGACTCTTAACCATTTTGCAAAATAGTCCCCTCATTAGATAGATTATGCTTCGAGGGTCCCAAAAGTACAAAAAGTATCAAGAAAGACCACTAAAATCACTTACTTGCAAGGAGAATAAGTTGCTGAAAATTTCAAGCTTCCAAAACCCCTCTTTAGCTGGTATTTTCAGTGGAGGAAGAAGGAGAATGAAAAAGATGATAGCCTTTCTTTTGTTTAATGCTATTTTTTTCAATTAAGTTACCTAATCCACCAAACCTTGACCAATTTGATTTTCTTGTCCCTATGGCCGGATATCACCCTTATAAATGCCTAATTGCACATTAAGGACCTCTAATTTAAGGTTCTATAGCTATTTAACACCTCTAGTTGTAAAATAAAACTTTTGCACTTTATGCGATTTAGTCTTTTACCCGTAAAAAGTTTGGGTACTATTTTCTCATTTTGGGGCTAGTCAAAACAGTGGTTTTGAGACCGCTAATCTGAGATTGAGGAAAATTATTTTGATGTTATTTTATGTGTTATGGTATAAATATATGGCTATGTGTAAATTTTGGTGCTTTAATTTGAACAATAGCATGCTTAATTTTGAAAAAGGACTAAATCGCATAAAGTACAAAAGTTCTATTTTACAAGGTGTAGGTACCAAATAGCTATAGAATGTTAATTTGAGGTCTTTAAAGTGCAATTAGGCCAATAGAAAAGATTTGGCCGGCCATATGACATAGGGGGACAAGAGCATTTAATTTTTGGTCAAAAATTGGGTGAATTAGGTGTAAAAGGATGAATTAAAAATGGTAAAAAGAAAAACTATCATCTTTCACTATTCACTCATCTCTTTCCACCAAAAATTGAAGAGAAAATAGAGGTCTTTGAGGTTCAAAACTTCAGCCACTCAATTCTCATTCAAGTAAGTGATTTAGGTGGTTTTAATTGATGATTTTTGTGTTTTTGGAGTCCCCAAAGCTTAAGCTAGCTAATAAGGGGACTAATTTGTGAAATGTTTGAAAGTATAGGGACTTGACATGAGAATGTTTACATTTTTAGCTGAGTTTTTATGGAAGAAAATGAATGTTAAGGAGATGAGAAACAACTTTTGTGAAAGGTGTTAGCATGAAAACACCTAATTAGGACCTAAATGCAAAGATTGAATTTGGGTCATAAATGCATGAAATAGTTGGATTTGTGAGTAGTTTTAAGAGAAATAAATGTTCAGCTAGGCTTGTTTAATGAGAAAGAGAGTTGAAAAATGATTTACGAGTCTAGGGGCAAAATCGTAATTTTGCCATAATACAATGGCAAAATTGTCATTTTTGCCTAAGTGTAGATTTTGATACATTATGATCATAGAATGACCTAAATGAGTAAATTCTATTGTTATAGATCAAGAAGAGTGCGGGATTAATCTTGACCGTGGAAAGGCAAGGTTGCGGATTAAACTGCAAATCGAAATGTTTTGCACTGAGGTAAGTTTATGTGTAAACGATGCATTTTAAATACACATTGTTATTTTTGATACGTGCATGGCATGATTGAGAACATGTATGATTCAAGTGGATTGGATTTGATAGTTATTGTATAGTTTCTTATGAATGACGAAATAGCTATGTAAATGTGTAATAATAACACTTGACGGTGGGCTAAGTGCGATACCACCTTATTAATTAAATACGATGGGCTGTGTGCGATACCATAATTTATTACATTATTCAGTGGGCTATGTGTGATACCACTATAATTACCCTTTTTGGTTGGCTTTGTGCGATACCACCCTATTAACGATTGATGGTGGGTTAAGTGCGAAACCACCGAGTGATTTGGCATTGTGGTTGGATTAGTGAGAAATTGTGATGTGTTGTATCATGAGAATTTATGGTGTTAAGTGCAGGATTGCAAGTGAATGAATGTAAGCATTAAGCTTGTGACATAGTTAGAATGTGGTTAGGGATAAAATGAGTAAGCATGATTGTGAATGTGGATTGTTTTTGTTTAGTATAACGCTATTTGTTGTTTAGCACATACTATGATGTATTTGTTTACATGTAAACTTACTAAGTTTAAAGCTTACTCCCCTTTTCTTTTTCCTTATTTTATAGAGTTAAAGAGCCGGGTTGGAATACGCAGATAACCAGAAGATTGCCCACACTATCAACTCACTTTGGTATATCTAGACTTGGTATATTTTGTGTATGGTATGTGTAGGGGCTAGAATAATTAGATTATTTTGTTATTTTGGCCAAAAGTGTGTTGGCCCCTCAGAAAGATAAACTATTTTGTATATTGCCATGGTTGATGGCTCACCTTGTTATATATGAAAAGATGTAGTCATTCATGGAAGTTTATATTGCAAAATATTAGTTGTTTAGTGATATGATAAATGGATTCATGTTGTGTGAGCGAGAGGGACGTAAAGAGCTTGGCAAATAGCCTTGTTCCTATCCATGCGGGTAGGCACACGGGTGTGTGTCTAGGTAGTGTGTAACACACTGTTAGTTCCATGGGTGTGTGACCGAGCCATGTGTCCCCTGCATGTTAGTTTTACAAGTCAATAAGCTTTGTAGTAAACACACGGGCAGAGAAAAAGTCGTGTGTCTCAGCCGTGTGAAGGCACGACCACTGACATGGGCATGTGCCCAGGCCGTGTGAAGCCTGCACATTGAATTTGGAATTTAAATCGCCACACAGTTGAAGCACATGGACGTGCGACAGGCTGTGTAGATTAAGTCAGGGGTGACCACGGGCCAGTCATATGGGTGTTGCTAGGCCGTGTGATTCAAGTCAATGTCGATTACGAGTGTCGAACACAGGCATGTGAGATGACACACGGGCGTGTCATTCCCTCCACACGGGCGTGTGGCCCCTGTTTAGGTGAAATTTTCCTAAGTGCGTAAAAGTTTTGAATCATCTCTAAAACCTTTCAGAATCATGTTTAGGGCATTGTAGGTCTATTATAAGGACATTAGAGGTGTGTATGGAGAAGTTTTTAATTTGGAATGGAATTTGATAGCCCAAAGCTATATAACCATGTAAATTAAGTTTGGTAACGCCTCGTATCCGATTCTGGCATAGAATACGGGTAAGGGGTGTTACATTTATTGGTATCAGAACTATGGTTTAGTCGGTTCTAGGACTACCGTAGCGTGTGTTAGGGTCTAGCTATACATGCCATAAGCGTATATTGATAGTGTGGTGGCTTCTGACAATTCTAAACTTTGTTTTTATATAGTAAATGGATCCCGATCAAATGGATTGATGATGCAGCTAGTAATGCGTCGGCTCCCACGCAAGGGATCGCGCCTGTAGAAAGTGGACCCGAGACTAGGGGTCAAGGAGAAGAGTCTCAGGAAGCCTTCCTCCAAATGATGAGTAACTGGTACACGGAGTATGTATGAGAAAACCCTAATGCTCAACCTCCTCCACCCCCTCCTATACCTCAGCCAGTTCTTGTGGCTCCTCAAGGTGTAGATGTAGTGAGAATAACCAAGCCCCTGGTAGACAAGATCCAGAAGCAAGGGGTGAGGAGTTTAGAGCTAATATAGACGATGACCCTGAGAGGGCGGAGTTCTGGCTTGAGAACTCGATAAGGGTGTTTGATGAACTCTCCTACACACCTAAGGAGAGCTTAAAATGCGTCGTGTCCTTGCTAGGGACTCGGCATACCATTGGTGGAAAACCTTAACGTCGATGGTCCCAAGGGATAGAGTGACGTGGGACTTCTTCTTGGAAGAGTTCCAAAAGAAGTATATAAGTCAATGATTTGTTGACTAGAAATAGAAGGAATTCTTTGAGTTAAAGCAAGAAAAAGTGACTGTGGCGGAATATGAGCGCAAATTTGTTTGGCTCAGTAAGTAACGCAAGAATGTGTGTCAACATAAGCTATCTTATGCAAGAGGTTTGAAGATGGGATGAATGAGGATGTCAGACTTTTAGTCAGGATTTTAGAACTAAAATAATTTGTGGTATTGGTGGATAGGGCCAGTAAGGTCAAATAATTGAGTAACGAAAAGAGGAAAGCCGTGAGTGAGGCCCGAGATGTAAGAAAAAGGTCGATGAGTAAATCCTATCAAGTTCAATTGAAGAAGTCCAAGGAAGCGAACCCTCGGACAACTGCATCAGTAGGATTTTCGTAAAGAGAGCGAGGTAACACGTACTCGGGTTTAAGAGTTCAAGCAACCTCGGTGGCAAGTGTGGGCAATCCAAAGTCCAAACTAGAGTGCCCAAGTTGTGGCAGACATCACACAAAGGAGCGTTGCGGAAACAATCGAAATTGTTATAAGTGTGGTTCCCCTGACCATTTCATCCGAAATTGCCCTGAGAGGGATGACAAGGAAAGGAAGAAATAGGTAAGATCAAGCAATGTATCTTCGAGGGGTAGACCATAAAAGAACCCGTGAGGTGGGACTAGTGGTAGAGGTGCGCCTCTAGATTCTACTGTGAGATCGGACACCTACAAGGACCTATGCCATTCGCGATCGCGAAGAGGCATCATCTCCAGATGTGATAATGGGTACTTTTTCTCTTCATGACACCTTTGTTATTGCTTTGATTGATGGGGTCTACCCATTCTTATATTTGTATGAGATTGGCATCTAGTTTGAGTATGATTATTGAGTCTACGGAATTTGTGGTAAAGGTGTCAAACCCGTTAGGTAAACATGTGTTAGTTGACAAGGTGTGTAGGAGTTGTCCTTTGACAATTAGGGGTCATTGTTTTTCAACAAACCTTATGTTGTTGCCATTTGATGAATTTGATTTGATTCTTGGTATGGATTGGTTGACTACCCATAGTGTTTTAGTGAACTATGGTAGCAAATTTATTGAATTGAAATGTGAAAATAGAGATGTTATTCGGGTTGAATCAAGTGGGTCAGATAGTTTACCGGTGATGATCTCTTCCTTGGTGGCTGAGAAATATTTGAGAAAAAAGGGTGAGTCTTATCTTGCTTTTGTACTGAATACTCAAGAGTCTTATCTAGATGTATTCCTGGAAGAGTTACCTAGATTGCCTCCAGTTAGAGAGGTCGAGTTTGGGATTGAGTTAGTTTCAGGAACGACACCCATTTCGATTGCTCCATATAGGATGGCACCATTAGAGTTGAAAGAACTAAAAGTTCAGCTGTAAGAGTTGACAGAAAAGGGTTTTGCAAGACCGAGCTATTCACTGTGGGGTGCTCTGGTGCTTTTTGTGAGGAAGAAAGATGGGTTGATGAGATTGTCCATAGACTACAGACAACTCAAAAAAGTGACGGTGAAGAATAAGTATCCTTTTCCAAGGATAGATGATCTATTTGACCAACTGAAAGGAGCTACAGTGTTCTCCAAGATAGACTTAAGGTCTGGTTATTATCAGTTGAGGGTTAAGGAGCAAGATGTGCCGAAAATTGCATTTCAGAAAGGTATGGCCATTATGAGTTTCTTGTCATGCCATTTGGTCTAACAAACACTCCTGCGATTTTCATGGACTTGATGAATCGCATCTTCCGATCGTACTTGGACAAGTTTGTAGTCATTTTATCGATGACATATTAGTCTATTCTCAGGATGAGAGTGAACATGCAGAGCATCTAAGAATTGTTTTGTAGACTTTAAGAGACAAGCAGTTGTATGCTAAATTTAGCAAGAGCGAGTTTTGGCTCGAGAGGTCAGATTTTTAGGACATATTGTGTCGGGTGATGGTATTAGAGTTGATCTGGGTAAGATCTCGGCCATTGTGGAGTGGAAATTGCCAAGAAAGTGTCGGAAGTCGAAGCTTTTTGGGTTTAGTGGGGTACTATAGATGGTTCGTGAAGGGATTCTCCATTATTGCTACCCCGATGACAAAACTGTTGCATAAGGATGTTAAGTTTGAATGGACTGAGAAATGTCAATAAAGTTTTGAGAGATTGAAAACATTGTTGACTGAGGCGCCAATTTTAGTACAACCTGAGTCGGGGAAAGAGTTTGTGGTCTATAGTGACGCGTCGTTTAATGGTCTCAGTTGTGTGTTGATGCAAGAGGGTAAGGTAGTCGCTTACGCCTCGAGGCAGCTAAAACCGCACGAGAAAAATTACCCGACTCATGATTTGGAGTTGGTTGCGATTGTTTTCGCATTAAAGATTTGGAGACATTATTTATATGGTGAGAGGTATCGAATCTTCACGGATCATAAGAGTTTGAAGTATTTGATGGATCAAAAGGATTTAAATTTACGGTAATGATGGTGGCTCGAATTATTGAAGGACTATGAGCTAGTAATCGATTACCATCGGGAAAAGCGAATGTGGTTGCGGATGCCCTGAGTAGGAAATCCTGTATGCTTTGAGAGCTATGAGCACGAGTTTGGCATTGTTTGATGATGGTGCTATATTGGCCGAGTTGAGAGTTAGGCCACTATTTATTCAACAAATATGTGAGGCTCAAAGGAATGATAGTGAGATGCAAGCTAAGAGAGCTAAGTGTGGAACGGAAAATGATTCTGATTTTTGAGTGGGTTCGGATGGTTGTTTGATGTTTCATGATAGAATTTGTGTACCCAGAGATGATGAGTTGATCCGAAAAATTTTACATGAGGCACATAGTGGTTATTTGTCAGTACACCGAGGTAGTACGAAAATGTACAATGATCTGAAGAAATTTTATTGGTGGCCAGGTATGAAAAGGGACATCTCAGAGTTTGTAACAAGATGTCTGATTTGTCAACAAGTGAAAGTTGAGCATCATGTACCTTCAGGATTGCTTTAGTTAGTGATGGTTCTTAAGTGGAAGTGGGATCGAATCACCATGGGTTTTGTGAGGGGTTACCTATGACTCCGAAAAAGAAAGATGCTGTGTGGGTTGTCGTTGATAGATTAACGAAGTCGGCTCACTTTATACCGGTGCGTGTTGATTATTCACTGGATAAGTTAGCCGAGTTGTATATTGCAAAGGTGGTGAGATTACATGGAGTGCCTTTATCTATTATCCCGGATAGAGATCCAAGATTTACTTCGAGGTTTTGGAAGAAGTTGTAGGAGGCCTTGGGTACAAGGTTGAATTTTAGTACTGCATTCAATCTACAAATCGATGGTCAGTCTGAAAGAATAATTCAAGTTCTCGAAGATATGCTCCAGTGCTGTGTATTAGAGTTCGAAAGTAGTTGGGAAAGATACCTACCCTTGGTCAAATTTGCTTACAACAACAGTTATTAGTCGAGTATACGGATGGCACCGTAAAAAGCCTTGTATGGTCGCAAGTGTCAGACTCCTTTGTATTGGACCGAGCTTAGTGAGAAGCAAATTCATGGGGTTGACCTGGTTAAAGAGACTGAGAGAAAAGAGAAAGTAATTCGGGATAGTCTGAAAGCTACTTCAGATCGACAAAAGTCGTATGCGGATTTGAGAAGAAAGGAAATCGAGTTTAAAGTGGGTGACAAGGTATTTCTGAAAATGTTCCCGTGGAAGAAAATATTGAGATTTGGGCGAAAGGGAAAATTGAGTCCACGATTCATAGGGCGGTATGAGGTTACCGAGAGAATTGGACCAGTGGCATACTGGTTGGCTTTGCCGGTAGACTTAGAGAAAATACACAATGTATTCAATGTATCGATGTTAAGGTGTTATCACTTCGATCCTTCGCATGTGATTCCTCCAACAGAAATTGAGATACGATCAGACATGACATATGAAGAGGAGCCGATCAAAATCTTGGCTCGAGAAGTGAAACAGTTGAGGAATAAGGACATAGCCTTAGTAAAAGTGTTATTGCAAAAACACGGTGTAGAAGAGGCTACGTGGGAACTAGAAGAAGCCATGAGAGAGCAATATCCAAACCTCTTTAATGGTAAGATTTTCGAGGGCGAAAATCTCTAAAGGAGGGGAGAGTTGTAAAAGTCTGATTTTGGGGCTAGTTGGAACAGTGGTTTTGAGACCGCTAATCCGAGATTGAGGAAAATTATTTTGATGTTATTTTATGTGTTATGGTATAAATATATGGCTATGTGTAAATTTTGGTGCTTTAATTTAAATAATAGCATGCTTAATTGTGAAAAAAGACTAAATCGCATAAAGTGCGAAAGTTCTATTTTACAAGGTGTAGGTACCAAATAGCTATAGAATGTTAATTAGAGGTCTTTAAAGTGAAATTAGGCCAATAGAAGAGAGTTGGCCGGCCATATGACATAGGGGGACAAGAGCATTTAATTTTTGGTCAAAAATTGGGTGAATTAGGTGAGAAATGATGAATTAAAAATGGTAAAAAGAAAAACTATCATCTTTCACTATTCACTCATCACTTTCCACTGAAAATTGAATAGAAAATAGAGGTCTTTGAGGTTCAAACCTTCAACCACTCAATTCTCATTCAAGTAAGTGATTTAGGTGGTTTTAATTGATGATTTTTGTGTTTTTGGAGTCCCCAAAGCTCAAGCTAGCTAATAAGGGGACTAATTTGTGAAATGTTTGAAAGTCTAGGGACTTTCCATAAGAACTTTTATGTTGTTAGTTGAGTTTTTAGGGAAGAAAATGAATGTTAGGGAGATGAGAAACAACTTTTGTGAAAGGTGTTAGCATGAAAACACCTAATTAGGACTTAAATGCAAAGATTGAATTTGGGTCATAAATGCATGAAATAGTTGGATTTGTGAGTAGTTGTAAGAGAAATAAATGTTCATCTAGGCTTTTTTAATGAGAAAGTGAGTTGAAAAATGATTTACGAGCCTAGGGGCAAAATCATAATTTTGCCATAGTACAAGGGCAAAATGGTCATTTTTACCTAAGTGTAGATTTTGATGCATTATGATCATAGAATGATCTAAATGAGTGAATTCTATTGTTATAGATCAAGAAGAGCACGGGATCAATCTTGACCGTGGAAAAGGCAAGGTTAGCGAATTAAACCGCAAATCAAAATGTTTTGCACCGAGGTAAGTTTATGTGTAAACGATGCATTTTATATACACATTGTTGTTGTTGATAGGTGCATGGCATGATTGAGAACATGTATGATTCAAGTGGATTGGATTTGATAGTTATTGTATAGTTTCATATGAATGACAAAATAGCTATGTAAATGTGTAATAATAACACTTGACGGTGGGCTAAGTGCGATACCACCTTATTACTTAACTACGATGGGCTATGTGCGATACCATCGTTTATTACATTATTTAGTGGGCCGTGTGCGATACCACTATAATTACCCTTTTTGGTGGGCTTTGTGCGATACCACCCTATTAACGATTGATGGTGGGCTAAGTACGAAACCACCGAGTGATTTGGCATTGTGGTTGGATTAGTGAGAAATTATGATGTGTTGTATCATGAGAATTTGTGGTGTTAAGTGCAGGGTTGCAAGTGAATGAATGTAAGCATTAAGCTTGTGACATAGTTGGAATGTGGTAAGGGATAAAATGAGTAAGCATGATTGTGAATGTGGATTGTTTTTGTGTAGGATAATGCTATCTGTTGTTTAGCACATACTATGATGTTATTTGTTTACATGTAAACTTACTAAGCTTAAAGCTTACTCCCCTTTTCTTTTTCCTTATTTTATAGAGTTAAAGAGCCGGGTCAAAATACGCAGATAACCAGAAGATCACCTACACTATCAGCTCATCTAGGTATATCTAGACTTGGTACATTTTGTGTATGGTAGGTATAGGGGCTATACTAATTAGATTGTTTTGTTATTTTGGCCAAAAGTGTGTTGGCCCCTTTGAAAGATAAACTATTTTGTATATTGCCATGGTTGATGGCTCACCTGGTTATATATATGAAAAGATGTAGTTATTCTTGGAAGTTTATATTGCAAAATATGAGTTGTTTAGTGATATGATGAATGGATTCATGTTGTGTGAGCTAGAGGGACATAAAGAGCTTGGCAAATAGCCTTGTTCCTGTCTACACGGGTAGGCACACGGGCATGTGTCTAGGTCGTGTGTGACACACGGTCAGTTCCATGGGTGTATGAATGGGTCGTGTGTCCCCTGCATGTTAGTTTTACAAGTCAGTAAGCTTTGTAGTAAGCACACGGGTGGAGACACAGCCGTGTGTCTCAGTCGTGTGGAAGGCACGACCACTGACATGGGCGTGTGCCTAGGCCATGTGAAGTCTGCACCTTGAATTTGGAATTTAAATCCCCACACGGTTGAAGCACACGGGCGTGCGATAGGCCGTGTGGATTAAGTCAGGGGCGACCACGGGCCAACCATATGGGCGTGTGCTAGGCCGTGTGATACAAGTTAGTGTTGACCACGGGTGTCAAACACGAGCGTGTGAGATGACACACGGGCGTGTCATTCCCTCCACACGGGCGTGTGGCCCCTGTTTAGTTGAAATTTTCCTAAGTGAGTAAAAGTTTCCAAATCATCTCTGAAACCTTTTGGAATCATGTTTAGGGCATTATAGGTCCATTATAAGGACATTAGAGGTGTGTATGGAAAAGTTATTAATTTGGAATGGAATTTGATAGCCCAAAGCTGTATAACCATGTGAATTAAGCTTGGTAATGCCTCGTATCCGACCTTTTGACGACTCAAGAATACCGGGTAAGGGTGTTACAAGCTTCTTGTAACTTTTTCCAAAACCTCGAAGTAAACCTCGAATCTCTATCCAAAATAATGGACATAGGCACTCCATGCAATCTCACAATTTCAGCAATATACAGCTCAGCCAACTTGTCAAGCGAGTAATCAATATGTACTGGCACAAAGTGATAACCCACACAGCATATTTCTTCCTAGGAGTCATAGGTAATCTGTTACAAAATCCATCGTGATTCGGTCCCATGTCAACTCGGGAACCATCACTGGCTGAAGTAAACTCGAAGGTACTTCGTGATCGGCTTTCACTTGTTGACAGATCAGACACTTTGTAACAAACTTGGAGATGTCCTTTTTCATACCCGCCACCAATACAACTTCTTCAAATCATTATACATTTTTGTACTGCCCGGATGTACTGACAAACAACCATTGTGTACCTCATGTAAAAGTTTCCAAATCAACTCATCATCTTTCGGTACACAAACTCTATCACGAAGCATCAAACAACCATCTGAACCAACCCGAAAATTAGAGTTACTTCCCGATTCACAATTAGCTCTCTTAGTTTGCATTCCACTACCATTCCTTTGAGGTTCACAAATCTACTAAAGAAACAACGGTCTAGCCCTTAACTCAGTAAAATTTGAACCATCGTCAGACAAAGCTAAACTCGCATTCATAGCTCTCAAAGCATACAGGGATTTTCTACTCAAGGCATCTGCGACTACATTCAATTTTCCTGGATCATAATCAATCACCAACTTATAATCTTTTAATAATTCGAGCCTTCTCTGATGACGTAGATTCAAGTCCTTTTGGTTTATCAGGTACTTCAAACTTTTGTGATCAGTAAAGGTTCGGCATTTTTCACCATACAGATAATGATGTGAAATCTTCAAAGAAAAAATGATGGCAGCCAATTCCAAATCGCGTTGGATAATTCTTTTCGTGTGGTTTTAGCTGTCTCGAGGCATAAGCTACTACCTTTCCCTCTTGCATCAACACACAACTAAGACCATTCATTGGTGCATGACTATAAATTACAAACTCCTTTCCCAACTCAGGTTGTACCAAAACTAGGGCTTCAGTTAATCGTGCCTTCAACTTCTCGAAACTTTGTTGACATCTATCGGTCCATTCAAACTTAACATTCTTTTGCAACAACTTAGTCATCGGGGAAGAAATCATCGAAAATTCCTCAACAAAACGTCGATAATACTCGACTAAGCCCAAAAACCTTCTATTTCGGATATACTCTTTGGCGGTTTCCAATCAACAATCGCCGAAATTTTGCTTGGATCAACCCGAATACCATCACTTGAAACTATATGTCCCAAAAATACAACTTCACAAAGCCAAAATACTTTTACTAAACTTAGCAAACAATTTCTCCTCTCGTAAAATCTGTAACACCGTTCTTAAGTGTTCAGCATGCTTGGCCTCATCTCGGGAATAAATCAATATATCGTCTATGAACACTACTACAAACTTATCCAAATACAGCCAAAAAATTTAGTTCATCAAATCTATAAACATAGCTGGTGCATAAGTTAGACCGAAGGGCATCACAAGAAATTCATAGTGTCCATACCTCGTTCTAAAAGTAGTTTTCGACACATCGGGTTCTTTGACTCTCAACTGATAGTAATCGAATCTTAAATCTATCTTGGAGAACACGATTACTCCCTTCAGTTGATCGAACAAATCATCAATTTTCGGCAATGGGTACTTGTTCTTTATAGTTACCTTGTTAAGCTGATAGTAATCAATACAAAGCCTCATTGTTCGTCTTTCTTCTTTACGAATAACACAGGAGCACCCTAGGGAGAAAAACTCGGTCTAACAAATCCCTTATCGATCAACTCTTGTAGCTGAGCCTTTAACTCTTTTAATTCAGTCGGAGCCATTCTGTACAGAGCAATAGAGATCAGTGCAGTCCCAAGTACCAGATCGATAGCAAATTCAATTTCTCTAACCGGAACCCAGGTAATTCTTCCAGGAATACATCTGGAAACTCACAAACTACTGGCACAGATTCAAGCTTCTACTCGGTCTTCTTAGTATTTAACACATATGCAAGGTATGCTTCACACCCTTTTCTCATACACTTTTGAGCAAACATGTACGAAATCACCACAAGCATCTTATTTGAGTCATCTGCTTCAATCCAAAGAATCTCACCATTTTCACATTTCAACTCAATAGTTTTCTATCTACAATTTACCTTAGCATCACGCAATGTCAACCAATCCATGCCCAAAATAACATCAAACTCGTCAAATGGCATCAACATCAAATTAGCCAAAAAATAATTACCTTGGATCAACAAAGGACAATTCCTACAAACCTTATCTACTAATACATACTTACCTAAAGGATTTGACACCTTAATCACAAATTCAATCAATTCAACAGATAATTTCTTACTATTTACCTATTTCACACAAACATAAGAATGAGTGGACCCGGGGTCAATTAAAACAACGACATTAGTATCGTAAAGAGAGAATATACCCATAATCACATCAGAGAATGATGCCTCTTCACGATCGCGAATGGCATAAGTTCTTGTAGGCGCTCTACCCTTTGATCTCACAGTAGAATCTCTAGGCGCACCTCTACTGCTAGTCCCACTTCCCGGGTTTTTCTATGGTCTACCCTCTAAGGTGCATTACTCACTCTCACTTCTTGTTTTTTGTCCTTCTCATCCATCTCAGGACAATTTCGAATGAAGTGGTCTAGTGAACTACACTTGTAGCAAGCTCGGTTGTTTCCCCAACACTCTCCACTATGTTGTCTACCACACTTCTAACACTCGAGTTTATTATACTTCACATTTCCCACACTTTCCATCGAGGTGGCTTGAACTCTAGAGCCCGAATATGTTTTACCACGATCTCGGTATGAATACCAATCTGAAGTAGTCATCTGACGGTTCATTTCTTTAAACCTTTTTGATTGGGGTTGGAACGACTTACTCATCGGCCTCTTCCTTGCATCTCGGGCCTCAATCATAGCTTTTCTCTTTTCCTTATTCAGCTCTTCAGTCTTGCAAGCTCTTTTTATCAATACCATAAATTCTTTCAATTCTAAGATTCCTACTAACAATCTAATATCCTCATTCAGCCCATCTTCGAATCTCTTGCACATAATAGCTTTGGTAGATACACACTCTTGAGCATACTTGCTGAGTCTAACGAATTCACGTTAATACTCTACCACAAAAATTTTACCTTGCTTCAATTCAAGAAACTCTTTCCATTTATGATCGATGAATCGTTGACTTATGAATTTTTTCGAACTCTTCTAAGAAGAAGTTCCATGTCACTCTCTCCCTCAGTACTACAGATGTCAGCATTTTCCACCAGCGATATGATGAGTCCCTCAGTAATGATACATCACATTTTAAGTATTCTTCGGGTGTTCACATTTTAAGCATTCTTCAGGCGTGCAAGAAAGTTCATGGAATACTCGCATAGAGTTCTCAAGCTAGAACTCTGTTTTCCCAGGGTTATCATCTATGTTGGCTCTAAACCCTTCGGCCCCTTGCTTTCAAATCTTATCAACCGGGGGTTTAGTCAGTCTTACCAAATCAATATCTTGAGGAGCTACAGAGATCGGCTAAGGTATAGGAGGGGGTGGGGAAGGTTGAGCATTAGGATTTGTTCGTACAAACTCAGTATACCAATTACTCATCATATAGAAAAAGGTTTCTCGAGCCTCTTCTCCTTAACTCAAAGTCTCGGGTCTACTTTCTACTAGCACGGTCCCTTGCATAGGAGCCAGCGTATTACTAGCAGCATCATCAGTAGCAGCTCAATCGAGATCCATTTACAATATAAAAACATGATTTAAAATTGTCAGGAGTCACCACACTATCATTATATATTTATGGCATGTATAGCTAGACTCTCTCACACACACTACGGTAGTCGAGAACTGACTAAACCATAGCTCTGATACCACTAAATGTAACATCCCTTACCTATATTCAACGTCGAACAGGGTACGAGGCATTACCAGAATTACAAGCAAGCAACCATACAAACCGTTACATAACTTTTCACCCAAATTTAAAACTTTCTGTAGACATTCATATCACTCCTTAAATGAGCCTATGAGGATCAAAACATACATAAGGAGTAGTTCAGAATTGAACCAAGAACTCACAAACACTTAGAAAATTTTTGCTCAAAATAGGCCCACGCCCGTGTGGGCAGGCCGTGTTATAACACACGCCCATGTCCCTTGACTGTGCGGATTTATTTCTCAAGTCGAACCTACAGGGGTTTTTATACGGCCTGACATATGCCTGTGTCTACAGCCCGTGTCCCTCACACGGCCATGACACATTCTTGTCCTATCCCCTGTGTAAAAACCTTGACATTCTGTTTCTAATGTCATCATCCCAATAAGGTCACACGGCCAAGGAACAAGCCCATATCCTTAGACCGTGTGGCGAATTAAATTCCTAAATTCAGGTGCAGACTTCACACGGCCTGGGCACAGTCCCATGTCCTATGGCCGTGTATACCGTACGATTGAGACACATGGCTGTGTCTTAGCCCATGTGATTACTACTGGGCATTCTGTTTACCAACTTAGAATACAAAGGGACACACGGCCAAACCACACGCCTGTGTGTCTACCCGTATGGACAAGAACAAGGCTATTTAACAAGCGCTTTCTACCACCCCTACTTGCACCATCATAAGCCACATTAAGCACAACTCATTCATGCATAAATAAACTAATGAATCAACCATGCAACTTGGACATTCATGAATAACATTATCATTTCATAGATTAATAAAAAAGAGCCATCAACTATGGCCTTATACAAAAGAATTCATCTCAAGACAAGCCAACACATTTGCCCAAAATAAAATGACACTTAACAAAGACTAAGTCTCTATACATGGCATACTCAAAAAGAATGATCTAACTATACCAAATGCGTAGATAGTGTAGGTGATCCTCTGACGGTCTCCATATCTCGAGCTAGCTCTTCAACATTATGAACAACGGAAAAGAGAAATGAGTAAGGTTTAAGCTTAGTAAGTCTATATGTAAACAATGAACATCACATACTCATCAAGAACAATTCAAATCATCGTAATTATACTTACTCCTTTCGAATCTTACTACATTCCACATACATATCATAAAACATTGCTCACATTTACATGCAATTATACCATGCACTTATCACCATAAAGCCACGCATAATTTCACTTAGTCAAAGATTCTCGATGAACACTTCGGAATACTACCGGATATACGGTGGTTTTGCATACAGCCCACCGATAATAAATAACAAATACGGTGGTATCGCACACAGCCCTCCAATAATTACATGTTCACGGTGGTATTGCATATAGCCCACCAATAATTAAATGTTCACGGTGGTATCGCACACAGCCCACCAATAATAAATAACAAGGTGGTATTGCAAACAGCCCACTAATAATCACATAACCACGGATATTTATCCGTACCCATTTTCCTATTCCGAAGGTTCACCCGAGAATTTCCTCACTCACTATCATTTTAATAGATATCAATAATATTCATTCACATTTCACACATTTCATTCATATGTAAAAACATAAGTAAAAGGGATGTATCATTTATATATAAACTTACCTCAATACAAAATATGTCAATTTGTAATTTAGTTCGAAACCTTGCCTTTTCCTCGGTCAAGGTTGATTCCTCATTCTTTTTGATCTATAATAACATATTTAAATTATTAAATCACCACATTATTCAAAACATTTCAAAGTTTTTATTTTGTCAAAATTACCATTTTGCCCCTATACATCCACAAAATTACACTTTTGCCTTTAGGCTCGTAAAATGAAATGTATTCATTTTTCACACACTCAAGCCTAGCCGATTCATATTCCCTCTTATAGCAACTCAAGATTTCAATTATTACACACATTTACCATCTATTTTACAGCTTTTACAAAAATATCCTTTTAGGTGTTTTCATGGAAACACCTTTCATAAAAGTTGTGTATTTAACAAACAAGATCCATTTCCTTCCATAAAATTTTAGAAATCAACATGAATACTCACATGAAAATGCCCTAGACTCTTACCCATTTTGCAACATAGTCCCCTCATTAGATAGATTATGCTTCAAGGGTCCTAAAAGTACAAAAATTATCAAGAAAGACCACTAAAATCACTTACTTGCAAGGAGGATAAGTTTTTGAAAATTTCAAACTTCCAAAACCCCTCTTTGGCTGGTATTTTTGGTGGAGGAAGAAGGAGAATAAAAAAGATGATAGCCTTTCTTTTGTTTAATTCTATTTTATTCAATTAAGTCACCTAATCCACCAAACCTCGACCAATTTGATTTTCTTGTCCCTATGGCCGGCTATTACCCTTAGAAAGGCCTAATTGCACATTAAGGACCTCTAATTTAAGGTTCTATAGCTATTTAACACCTCTAGTTGTAAAATAAAACTTTCGCACTTTATGCGATTTAGTCTTTTTTCTCAATTAAGCATGAAATTACTAAAATTAATGTACCAAAATTTTCATGCACTCATATGATCATGATGTAACACATAAAATAATATAAAAATAACTTTCTTCGATCTCAAATTAGTGGTTTTGAAACCATTGTTCCGACTAGGCCCAAAATTGGGCTATTACAGTCTCCGTATCCCTAGCTTGCTCTTCGACACTATAAAACAAGGGAAAAGAGAAGGGAGTAAGCTTTAAGCTTAGTAAGTCTATATGTAAACAATGAACATCATACCACGTACTTATCAATCAAGAACAATTTAGATCCTCATATTTATACTTACTCATTTCAAATCTTACCACATCCCAAACACATATCATAAAACATTGCTCACATTTACATGCACTTATACCCTACACTTATCACCTCAAAGCCATAAGTAATTTCACTTATACAATTTTTCTCGATGAACACTTCGGAATAATACTAGGTACACGGTAGTTTCGCACACAGCCCACCATTAGTAAATAACGAGGTGGTATTGCACACAGCCCACTAATAATTACCTGTTCATGGTGGTATCGCACACAGCCCACTAATGATAAATACGGTGGTATTGCACACAAACCACTGATAATAATGAATATGGTGGTATCGCACGCATCCCACCAATAATAATATAACCACGGAGGTTCATCCTATCCTTTTTCTATTCCGAAGGTTCACCGAGAATTTCCCCACTTTCTATCATTCTAATAGATATCAATAATATTCATTTGCATTTCACAATACATTAATATGTAAAAACATAACTAAAAGGATATATCATTTACACATAAACTTACCTCGATACAAAATATGTCAATTTGCGATTTAGTCTGAAACCTTGCCTTTTCCTCGGTCAAGGTCAATTCCACGTTCTTCTTGATCTATAATGTTATATTTAGCTTATTAATTAATCATATTAATCAAATTACTCCAAAGTTCCTATTTTGGAAAATTACCATTTTGCCCCTAGACTTTTACAAAATTATAATTTTGCCCCTAGGCTCGTAAAATGAAATGTGTTTATTTTTCACACACCCAAGCCTAGTTGATTCATATTCCCTCTTATAGCAACTTACAATTTCAAATTATTACACACATTTACCTCATATTTACAACCTTTACAAAAAGGTCATTTTAGGTGTTTCCATGTAAACACCTTTCACAATAGTTGTGTATTTAACAACCAAGATTCATTTTATTCCATAAAATTTCAGAAATCAACATGAGTATTCACATGGAAAAACCCTAGACTCTCTACCATTTTGCAAAATAGTCCCCACATTAGCTAGCTTAAGCTACAAGGGTTCCAAAAACATAAAAATCAACAAAAATGACTATCAAGATGACTTACTTGCAAGGATAAAGAGTTGCTGAAATTTTTGAGCTCTCAAAACCCCTATTTTGCTGATATTTTTTGTGGTAGAAAAAAAATGAAGAAGGATGATATCATTTTCTTTTTATTTTATCTTATTACTTAATTAAGTCACCAAACACTACCTAACCATTGACCATGTCTCATCTTTGTCCCTACGACCGGTCAACACTCCCCTAAAGGCCTAATTTCACATTAAGGACCTCCAATTTAATATTCTATAGTTATTTAACACCTCTAGCTTGTAAAATAAAACTTTTTCACTTTATGCGATTTAGTCCTTTTTCACAATTAAGCATACAATCACTAAAATTAATTCACCAAAATTTTCATGCACTCTTATAATCATGCTACAACACATAAAATAATATTAAAAATAATTTCTATGATATCGAATTAGTGGTTTAGAAACCACTATTCTGGCTAGCCATAAAATCAGGTTGTTACAAACTCTATCTCGAAACATCAAACAATCATCTGAACCAACCCTAAAATCAGAGTTACTTCCGATTCATACTGAGCTCTCTTAGCTTGAATTCCACTATCATTCCTTTGAGCTTCACAAATATGCTGAAGGAACAACGGTCTAGCCTTCAACTCAGCCAATATAAAGCCATCATTAGACAATGTCAAACTCTAACTCATAGCTCTCAAAGCATACAAGGATTTTCTGCTCAAGGCATTTGCAACTACATTCGCTTTCCATGGATGATAATCAATCACCAGCTCATAATCTTTCAATAATCCGAGCCACCTCCATTGTCGCAAATTCAAGTCCTTTTGGTTCATCAAGTACTTCAAAATTTTGTGATCGGTAAAAATTCAGCATTTCTCACCATACAAATAATGACACCAAATCTTCAAAGCAAAGACGATGGCAGCCAATTCCAAATCGTGCGTCGGATAATTATTTTCATGCGATTTTAGCTGTCTCGAGGCATAAGCTACTACTTTGCCCTTTTGCATCAACACAAAACCAAGACCATTCATTGACGCATCACTATAGATTACAAACTCCCTTCCCGACCCAGGCTGTACCAAAACTGGGGCTTCAGTCAACAATGCTTTCAGTTTCTCAAAACTCTATTGGCACCTCTCTGTTCATTCAAACTTGACATCTTTATGTAGCAACCTCGTCATCGGTGTAGCAATAATGGAGAATCCTTTAACAAACCGTCTGTAGTAACCCGCTAAGCCCAAAAAGCTTCTAATCTATGTTGTAACACCCCTAACCCTTAACCAACATCGGTTTAGGGTTAAGAGGCATTACCGGACAATCAAAACTTTTACAGACATTTCATAACATAATTTGACAAATCACATCAAAATGTCCCTTAAATAAGTCTATGAGATCTTAATCATGCTTTAGAAAGGGGCCGAGACTAAACCAAACACATACAAAATTTTTATAAATTTAAAAATTTTTCTAAGTTACAAAGGTCACACGCCCGTGTGCCCCACCCGTGGTCGCTACTAACTTGTACCACACGGCCAGTCACACGCCCGTGTGTCTAGCCCATGGTCGAGTCTAACTTGTTTTGAAACACAACCACTAAGGACACGGTTGAGCCAAACGCCCGTGTGCTCAACCGTGTGGGCAAGTATAGGCCATTTTCATCGCCAAAATGCCACCCACACTATTGGCTATCCCTACAAGCATCATACCAATTCAATTCATGCCATAAATAACCAACTTTTCCAAGCATCCATAAGCATTTCAAGCATAATATCTTATGCAACAATTAGCTCAACTAAATGACAAACATTTCTAAGAAAGTTTCATTCACAAATTTACCATCATATTATAAGACATCCTCTCATCAAATATATACCAATTTTGCATCACAAGCTTACCATTACCTTGACTATTTCATTAGCTAACAAACCATATTAAACTAAGCATCATATATCTTGATCACTCATACATATCACCAACATTTATCTAGCCATATCACATGGCTATTTACATATCATAAACATAATCCATTTTAACTAGACTATACATACTTAATATATATATGATCATAAGGTACCAAAAATGATTTGAGTAGTGTGATGACAATCCTCGACAATTCCCGAGCCTTCTGTAGCTTTGACGATCTATAAAACAAAGAAAGCACACATAAAGTAAGCTTTCAAAAGCTTAGTAAGCCATATACAAATAAACTTAACATGAATTGCAAATAATCATATTAAAACAAATGTTTTTTAAGTTTTTCAATGGTAAATTCACAACATTTTCATTGGCTCATTAGTTAGCCATAGTTCACCATCATATATTATCTCAAAACATCTCATTTACTCATATCAAGGTCATACGTATATCACATTTCATATACACAAAACTATGCACAAATCTCACTTAGGTAAGTTCACATAAATATACTTACCTTCCATACACATACATAGTGTACAATTAAAATGTACATGTTTCGCTTATATATTTTACGTAGTCTCTCATTTCTCGAATTTGCTCGTTGAACCGTTCGGAATCAAATAAGAAGCTCAAATACTCAGAATGGTCGTATAATGCCAATGTCACAGACATGGTCTTACATGTAACTAGATATCGATGCCACTGTCCCAGACAGGGTCTTACACAAATCAATATGATGCCAATGTCCCAGACATGGTCTTACACGTAAATCTAAAATCGATGCCAATGTTCCAGATGTGATCTTACACGATATCACATATCGTACACCTAAGTCATGACATACGCAATCCTATCTATTCCTAGGTTCATACGGGACTTTTTCGGATGTTGACACCATGTCAATACTATCTCGGAATTCATGTATTCATCATCTCATATACATTCATCATTATGAATTTTCATATGAGCATACATATATCAATGTAAATACGTTTATTTGTATATAGACTTACCTCGGATTTGAGTAAACGATCTGATTCGGCTATTCAATTACTTTTGACTTTCAGCGATCTAAATCATTTTTCTTCGGTTCTTGATCTATACATATTCAAATTTAATCCATTTATTCACCAAATCATTCAATTCAATCCAAAAACACATATTTAGGGTAATTTACAAATTAGCCCTCATATTTATATATTTTGACATTTTAGTCCCTATTTCAAAAAATCACAAAATACACCAAATTTGCATACACCATGCTTAGGCTGAATATCACCCATGCTCATACAAGTCCAAACATTTCATTTATTTCACAATATAGTCCTTCAAAATATTATTTTCTCAATTAAGTCCAAATTACCCAAAATCACCAAAAACTCAAAAAGAAACTATGTTAATCTAACACAAATCTTTCATAATTCATCTTCAAACATCACAAAACTCATATGTTCGTCAATGGCATATTTCAAAATATTCATCAATTCACAAAATTGAAGCATGGGTTTTGAAGTATACATAGCAACGATTACAAAAATGTAGAAATTATCAAAAACTGAACAAATTACATACCTCAATTGAGCTTAGTAATGGCTAAACATTCAAAGACTTTAAACCTACTTTTCTTTTCTTGTTTTCGGTGGAAGAACATATGAAATGAACATTTTTTTAACATTGCTTTTATTAATTAACTTTAATAATAAATTTCCAATTTCACTCTTAATTAATTAATAAGAAAACTATATATTATAAGTCCATAACCGTCCATGCATATATTCAATGGCATAATTGCAACATAAAACCTCCATATTAAAAGAACAACCACTATTCGGCCCCTTTTAAGAATATTTACTAAATTTTTATTTTATGCAATTTAATCATTTTTCTCAAATTAAGCACGTAAATGACTAAATTAAATCATGAAACTTACACACATGCTTAATCACATATCATGGGCATAGAAAATAATATTAAAATATTTTTCTGACTCAAATTTGTGGTCCCAAAATCTCTATTCCGACTAGGGTCTAAACTGGACTGTTATAATTCTCCCCCGTTAAGGATTTTCGTCCCCGAAAATCTTACCGTTGAATAGATTCGAATATTGTTGTCTTATTATGTCTTCAGGTTCCCATGTAGCCTCTTCCACATCGTGTCATGCCACAGTACTTTTACTAACAAAATTTTCTTATTTCGCAATCCTTTCACTTCACGAGCTAAGATACAGATCGGCTCTTCCTTATAAGTCATATCGGATCGAATTTCAATCTCAGACGGAGTAATCACATGGGATGGATTGGATCTGCATCGATAAAGCATTGACACGTGAAATACATTATGAATCTTTTCTAGTTCTGGTGGCAACAACAACTTATAAGCAACTGGCCCAACTCGTTCGATGATTTCATACGACCGATGAACCTCGGACTCAACTTACCTTTACGTCCGAATCTAAGTACTTTTTTCCACGGAGACACTTTCAAGAACACTTTATCGCAAATCTCAAACTCAATATCTTTTTGTTTCAAATCTGCATATGATTTCTGACAATCAGATGCCGCTTTTAGACTATCAAGGATCACTTTTACTTTCTGTTCAGTGTCTTTTATCAAATCAACCTTTTGTAACTTATTTTCACTGAGCTTAGTCCAATACAGAGGTGTCTGACAGTTGCGTCCGTACAAAGCCTCATAAGGTGCCATTTTGATGCTCGACTGAAAACTATTATTGTATGCAAACTCAATCAATGGTAAATATTGTTCACACGTACCGTTAAACTCAAGAATGCAACATCTTAAACATATCCTCGAGAATATGAATAATCCGTTCAAACTGACCATCAGTTTGTGGGTGAAAAGCCGTACTGAAATACAATTTAGTACCCAAAGCTTCTTGCAATTTCTTCCAAAATTGTCAAGTAAATCTCGGATCTCTATCAGACACAATAGACAATGGTACTCCGTGCAATCTCACAATATCATAAATGTAAAGCTCAGCTAACCTATCAAGTGAGTAGTCAGATCGTACCGGGATAAAATGGGCAGATTTTGTCAATCTGTTGACCACAACTCAAATTGTATCTTTCTTTCTCGGAGCCAAAGGCAAACCTGAGACAAAATCCATTGTTACTCTATCCCATTTCCACTCGAGAATCAGAATCGGTTGTAGCAACCCAGATGAAACCAGATGTTCAGCTTTAAATTGCTGACAGACTAAACATTTTGAAACAAAATCAGAGATATCCCTTTTCATACCGACCACCAATAGTGTTGCTTCAAATCATGGTACATCTTTGTGCTTCCCGGATGAACAGATAAACGACTATTGTGAGCTTCACTCAAAATTAACTGTAATAACTCTGGATTCCTTGAAACACAAATTCAATTTTGAAATCTCAAACAATCATCAACATCAACTCAAAATTCAGAATCGAATTTGAATCACACTAAGCTCGTTTCACTAGTATTTCATTATCAACTTTCTGTGCATTACATATTTGTTGTAAGAACAACGGTTTCACTTTCAATTCAGCTAAAACTAAACCATCATCAGACAGGTCTAAATGAGCATTCATAGCACGTAATGCAAACAGTGATTTCTGACTCAGTGCATCAGCAACAATGTTTACTTTACCCGGATGATAATCTATCACAAGCTCGTAGTCTTTCAATAGCTCTAACCATTTTCTCTGTCACAGATTCAAGTCTTTTTGAGTCATCAGGTACTTCAAACTTTTATGATTTAAAAACACATGGCATTTCTCACCGAAAAGATAATGGCGCCAAATCTTTAATGCAAACACAATCGCAATTAGCTCAAGATCATGTGTCGAATAGTTCTTTTCATACGGCTTCAATTATCTCGAGGCATAAGCTATAACTTTGCCTTCCTGCATCAAAACACATCCCAGACCATTTAACGAAGCATCACTATAAATCATGAATTCTTTACCCGATTCTGGTTGTACCAAAACTGGAGCTTCAGTCAACAAAGTTTTCAACTGATCAAAGCTTTTCTGACATTTATCAGACCATTCAAATCTCATATCTTTCTGAAGAAATCTAGTCAACAGAGTAGCTACCATTGAAAATCCTTTTACAAATCGACGATAATAACCAACTAATCCCAGAAAACTACGGACTTCAGACACATTCTTCGGAGGTTTTCATTCTAGAATAGCAGAAATCTTACTCGGACCAACTCGTATTCCAGAGGCTGATACAAAATGTCCTAGAAAACCAACTTCTCGCAACCAGAATTCACATTTACTAAACTTTGCATACAATTGCTTTTCACGCAGAGTTTGCAACATAATTCTCAGATGTTCAGCATGTTCAGTTTCATCTCGCGAATAAATCAAAATGTCGTCAATGAATACAACAAAAAATTGATCTAGGTACAGTCTAAAAATTATGTTCATCAGATCCATAAAAATAGTAGGAGCATTTGTTAGTTCAAAAGGCATAACTAAAAACTCATAATGCCCGTACCTCGTTCTGAAAGTAGTTTTTGGAATATCTGAACCTTTTACTCTCAACTTGTAACACCCCAAATCCGGCCTAAAAGTCAGGCCTGAATTTGGCATGCCACATTGAAGTGTTTTTCGAAAACCATATTTTATAGAAAAACCCTTTTTTGAATCAAAGCTATCTATCTTTTAAAATTCCCAATTTTCGTTACTTATTAACAAAACATAATTTGCTCAAAGTCATTCTCTTGCAAAAACCTTATTACTTTCAAAACCTTGTTTGTTGCGGAAGTTTGATTCAAACATTTACGAATACTTCATATTTTGAAAACAGTGGTTATAGTTTTAAAACCGTGTTTAAAAGACCAGTAGTTTGTAATTTAAAGAAATACCAAGTAAAAGTTAAAAAGAAAACCCAATGGCCTTATTAAAAAATTTATTAACCCAATAATTTTAAAATAACTAAATTAAGCTAGAATTACTAAGTTTAGTATTTAAACCATATCCGACGTGTGGCCACATCTGAGTCCTCCGCAGCTTCAAATCCTCTAAGGCTGGGGATTACCTGCACGGTTAAAAGAAAAGGTGAGTTACGAGAACTCAGTGTGTAATCCCCATTACGGTCATAGTCTAGGCCTAAGCCCTATTCGATAACGGTCTGGGCCTAAGCCCTATTTGATAACAATCTGGGCCTAAGTCCCATTTCATTAATTTGTAAACTAAGGGTATTTTAGTAATTTCATAAATCACGGGTCATTCGATAATTTTACCCTACAGGGGTATTTCAGTAACTTTACCCATAGAGGGTATTTCAGTAATCTTAGTCATCTAACGACCTTTCTAGAGGTCTACTGTCACGTCGAGTGACACAGGTTCCCTTTCTGGTCAAAACGGTGCAATTGGGCCTAAAGTCCAATTTTGGCCCGAGTGGGGCCCACACATTCGTGTGGCCAATTCAGCCCATTCTCGGTCACTATTTTGCAAACTTCGCAGCTGCATCTATCACCCAACACTTACCATGGATTTCGCCCCTGTGAACCCATTAACCCATTGGGCCCACTCAACCCAAGTCGGTTCAACAAGGCCCATTATAGCCTTAGTCCCACGAGAAAGTTTGTGACACTCTCAACAGTCTATCGCCAACACTTGTGGCTCAGTTTATCTCTACGAGCACTCGTACGCTCAAGTGATCTTAGATGTCGATATTCTGACTTTTCGGTATTTCAGCTTCCACAGAACATTGCATTAACAAAACAACAAGGGTGTGAGATTACACACCTTGATTACGAGTGTGCCCCCAATCCCTTAGCATCGATCCTTATCACGTAGAGTACTGAATAATCATGGGCACCGTCACCTTCACTAGAGCGATCAAATTGCGATTTGCCTAGTTAAACCAAAGTATTCTAAACAGGGATAATGATGCGAATGGGCTTAGGGCCCATTCTCGGCCCAAATGGACCCACACGCTCGTGTGGCCCATTTAGCCCAAATCTAGCCACAGATATGAGATTCACATAGACCAATCCAATATATACTACATAATCATACAACTTATTCGATTGGGCCCACGGGCCCATTGGCCCCACATGGCCCCTTTTGGCCCATCGTGGCCCAAACAGCCTAAACCCACAAGAACACTCATAGATTGCTCTATTTAAAGCCAGCTTCTCACCTTCCCTCATGCTAGCTTCTCGATGTGGGATCCCTCATTCAGCAGAGTTTAATTCCATCACAAACACTTGCCGCCCCAACTTAGTAAAATAAATATCCTTTTTTTTCTTGCAACTGGATTCGAACCCTTGCCCTCTCCTATACTCCAACGCTACATGTCACCATAACACAAGCTCTTTTTGTGACTTAAAACATGCGCAACTAAATATAAACCTATGGGCCAAATTCTAAGTTCATTTAAAAGGAGATCAAAACAAATTGCAAGCACCAAGACTTGAACCTTGGACCCCTTGCTTCCTCTATGGCGTCACTTTCTTGTCTCCCTTGTGGTGTCATTTTTCACAAGACCACAACTCCTTTTTGTGTCATATTTCTCCACATTTTATTCTTAAAGTCTACTTACTAACTCTCAGGGTTTTGTTCACCTAAAACCAAAATTTTCCTAAAGCCTAAGTTTGATCCCGGGACTTCATGGAAGCCCCCTAACCTTCCAAAATCACTCACCTAATAGATCCAACTTGCATTAGTGTTGTTCTCTTATTCTCAAAAATTTTAAATGCTCCTACACCCAAGGCCTAATAGGCCCAATTCTACTAGGCCCAAATTCAGGGCGTTACACAACTAATAGTATCCTGATCTCAGATCTATCTTTGAAAACACAGTGGCTCCTTTTAGTTGATCAAACAAATCATCAATTCTAGGAAAAGGATATTTATTCTTTATAGTCACTTTGTTCAATTGACGATAATCAATGTACATTCTCATCGTGCCATCTTTCTTTTTCACAAATAGAACAGGAGCACCTCAAGGTGAGAAACTCAGTCTTGCAAACCCTCTGTCAGCCAACTCTTGCAACTGTGACTTTAAATCTTTCAGCTCTGTTGGTGCCATTCTATATGGAGCCATCGAAATAGCTGTCGTTCCTAGTAACAAATCAATACCAAATTGAACTTCACATATCGGAGGTAATCCCGAAAATTCTTCAAAAAATAAATCAGGGAATTCACATACAACTAGCACTGATTCAACTTTCTTTTCAGTCACTTTCTAATCAATCACATAGGCAAAATAAGCTTCATAACCCTTTCTCACATAATTCTGAGCTTTTAACACAGATAACACAAATGGTAACCCATTCAATTCATTAAACTCAACTCAAACTATTTCATCATTCTGACATCTCAAATCAATAGTCTTTCTTTTGCAATTCACAACAGCATCATACAATGTCAACCAGTCCATACCCAAAATTATATCAAACTCATCAAATGGTAAGAGCATCAAATCAACCAGAAAACAAACCATCAACCGACAGTTCTTGCATACTTTGTCAAGTAGGACACTTTTATCTAAGGGGTTCGATACTCTAACAACAAATTCAATAGACTCTACAGAAAAGTCTTACTGAATACTAAGTTCATGCATATATATGAATGTGTAGAACCTGGGTCTATCAAAGCAATCACATAAGTATCATAAAGAGTAAATGTACTAGTTATAACATCTAGAGATGAAGCCTCCTCACGAGCTCGGATGGCATACATTCTGGCAGGCGCTTTAGCTTCAGATCTCGCAACAGTGTCTTTCGTAGTTCTCTAACTACCACTAACATTCCTTGTATTTCGAGAAGGTCTACCTTTCGCTGAAACATTATCAGATCTCGGATTTTGAACAATCTTTTGCTCAATAGACTCAGGGCAATCTCGAATGAAATGGTCTAATGATCCACATCTAAAACAAGCTCGATCATTCAATCTACAATTACCTTGATGTCTTTTACCACAATGTTTATATTCAAGTCGTTCGAATTGAACATTTCCCACACTAGCCATCGATGTAGCTAGAGCTTTAGAATTCAACTATGATCTAACTCGATCTCTATTTGATTGTCCCATACTAGCTTTAGTTACGGCTATGTTCATCTCTAAATTTCTTTGAAGTAGACTAAAATGATTTACTCGAAAATCTCTTTCTTGCATCTCTAACTTCAGACTCAACTTTTCTTTTATCTTTCACGAGTACCTCAACTTTACATGCTCGATCAACAAGCACAACGAACTCTTTTATTTCCAAAATCCCAACAAGCAAACGAATATCTTCATTTAGGTCGTCTTCAAATCTTTTACACATTATTGCCTTGGTTGATACACATTCTCGAGTATATTGACTTAATCTTATGAACTCTCATTCATACTCAGTGACAGACATACGACCCTTTTTCAATTCCAGGAATTCCTTTCGTTTCTAATCAATGAATCTTTGGCTGATGTTTTCTTTCGGAACTCAGACTGAAAGAAATCCCATGTAACCCGTTCTTTAGGAACAATGGAAATCAAAGTCTTCCACTATTGATAGGCTGCATCTCCTAACAAAGAAACAACACACTTTATACATTCTTTAGGAGTTAGTGACATTTCATCAAATATTAAGTTAGTGTTCTCGAGCCAAAACTCAATTTTCTCAAAGATCATCACATCGGTGGCCCTAAACTCTTCAAATTTCATACTTGCAGATTTTATCGATCAAAGGTTTATTCAATAGATTCAAACTCATAACCGGAGGTATAACAGAAGTCTGAGGGGGATTAGGCGAGGGCAAAGGTTGCGAAACAGCCAGATTATTTCTTACATACTGAGTTAACCACTCGTTCATCATTTGGAAGAAAGCTTGTTTAGCTTCTCCCTCTTGACCGCTAGTAGCCGGTCTCGAATCAGATGGCACTGTCCCTTGAGCGAGAGCAGGTGCATTGCTTTCAACGTCATCAGCTACAGCTCTTTTGGGATCCATTACTATATGAAAACCCATTTTACATGTCAAGATTCATCACACTATCACTTTTCATATATATAGCATGTATAGCTAGACTCTCATACGCTACGTTAGTCCGAGAATCGACTAAATCGTAACTCTGATATCAACCAAATATAACACCTTTAACCTGTAACCATCACCAATTTAGAGTTAAGAGGCATTACAGGACAATCAAAACTTTTACAGATATTTCATAACATAATTTGACAAATCACATCAAAGTGTCCCTTCAATAAGTCTACGAGACCTTAATCATGCTTTAGAAATGGGCCGGGACTAAAACGAACACATACAAAAATTTTAGAAATTTAAAAATTTTTCTATGTTATAGAGGTCACACACCCGTGTGCCCCACCCGTGGTCGCTACTAACTTGCACCACATGGCCAGTCACACGCCCGTGTGTCCAGCCCGTGGTCGAGTCTGACTTGTTTTGAAACACAACCACTAAGGACACGGTCGAGCCACACGCCCATGTGCTCAACCTTGTGGGAAATTATAGGCCATTTTCATAGCCAAAATGCCACCCATACTATAAGCTATCCCTACAAGCATCATACCAATTCAATTCATGCCATAAATAACCAACTTTTCCAAGCATTCATAAGCATTTCAAGCATAATATCTTATACAACAATTAGCTCAACTAAATGACAAACATTTCTAAGCAAGTTTCATTCACAAATTTACCATCATATTATAAGACATCCTCTCATCAAATATATACCAATTTTGCATCACAAGCTTACCATTACCTTGACTATTTCATTAGCTAACAAACCATATTAAACTACATATCATAAACATAATCCATTTCAACTAGACTAGACATGCCATACTTAATATATACATGATCATAAGGTACCAAAATGTGATTTGAGTAGTGTGATGACAATCCTCGACGATTCCCGAGCCTTTTGTAGCTTTCATGATCTATAAAACAAAGAAAACACACATAAAGTAAGCTTTCAAAAGTTTAGTAAGCCATATACAAATAAACTTGACATGAATTGCACATAATCATCAATGTCATTTAAGTTTCTCAATGGAAAATTCACAACATTTTCATTGGCTCATTTGTTAGCCATAGTTCACCAACATATATTATCTCAAAACATCTCTTTTACTCATATCAAGGTCATACATATATCACATTTCATATCCATAAAACTATGCACAAATCTCACTTAGGTAAGTTCACATAAATATACTTACCTTCCATACACATACATAGTGTACAATTCAAATGTACCTGTTTCGCTTATACATTTACGTAGTCTCTCATTTCTCAAATTTGCTCGTTAAATCATTCGAAATCAAATAGGAATCTAAGAATACTTAGAATGGTCGTATAATGCCAATGTCCCAGACATGGTCTTACATGTAACTAGATATCGATGCCATTGTCCCAGACAGGGTCTTACACGAATCAATATGATGCTAATGTCTCAGACATGGTCTTACACATAAATCTCAAATAGATGCCAACGTCCCAAACGTTGGTCTTACACGATATCACATATCGAACACCTATGTCATGACATACGCAATCCTATCTATTCCTAGAATCGTACGGCACTTTTTCGAATGTTGACACCATATCGATACTATCTCGGAATTCATGTACTCATCATCTCATATACATTCATCATTATGAATTTTCATATGAACATACATATATCAATGTAAATACATTTATTTATATATAAACTTACCTCGGATTTGAGTAAACGATTGGATTTAACTATTCAATTACTTTCGACTTTTCAAGATCTAAATCTATTTTCTTCGGTTCTTGATCTATACATATTCAAATTTAATCCATTTATTCACCAAATCATTTAATTCAATCCAAAAACACATATTTAGGGAAATTTACAAATTAGCCCTCACATTTTCACATTTTGACATTTTAGTCCCTATTTCACAAAATCATAAAATACACTAAATTTGCATACACCATGCTTAGGCCGAATATCACCCATGCTCATACAAGTCCACACATTTCATTTATTTTACAATTTAGTTCTTTAAATTATTATTTTCTTAATTAAGTCCAAATTACTCAAAATCACCAAAAACTCAAAGACAAACTATATTAATCTAACACATATCTTTCATAATTTATCTTCAAACATCATAAAACTCATGTGTTCATCAATGGCATATTTCAAAATATTCATCAATTCACAAAATTGAAGCATGGGTTTTGAAGTATACAAAGTAACGATTACAAAAACGTAGAAATTATCAAAAACTAAACAAATTACATACCTCAATTGAGCTTAGTAATGGCCGAACATTTAAAGACTTTAAACCTATTTTTATTTTCTTGTTTTTGATGGAAGAACATATGAAATGGCCATTTTTTTAACATTTTTTATTATATTAACTTTAATAATAAATTTCCAAATTCACCCTTAATTAATTAATAAGAAAATTATATATTATAAGTCCATAACCATCCATGCATATATTCAATGGCATAATTGCAACATAAAACCTCCATATTAAAAGAAAAACCACTATTCGGCCCTTTTAAGAATATCCACTAAATTTTTATTTTACGCGATTTAATCCTTTTCTCAAATTAAGCACGTAAATGACCAAATTAAATCACGAAACCTACACACATGCTTAATCACATATCATAGGCACAAAAAAATATTAAAATATTTTTTTGACTCGAATGTGTGGTCTTGAAACCACTATTCTGACTAGGGTCTAAACCGGACTGTTACATCTGTCACATTCCTCGGCAATTTCCACTCGACAATAGCTGAGATCTTACTCAGATCAACTCTAGTTCCATCACCCGACACGATGTGTCCTAGGAATCCAACCTCTCGGAGCCAAAACTCACTTTTGCTAAACTTAGCATACAACTGCTTATCTCTTAAAGTCTGGAAAACAGTTCTTAATGCTTCGAGTGCTCACTCTCATCCTGAGAATAAATTAATATGTCATCAATAAAAACAACTACAAACTTATCCAAGTACGGTCGGAAAATATGGTTCATTAAATCCATAAATACGGTAGGAGCACTCATTAAACCAAAGGGCATAACGAGGAACTCACAATGGCCATGCCTCGTCTGAAATGCAGTTTTCGGTACATCTTGTTTCTTAACTCTCAGCTGGTAATAACCGGACCTCAAGCCTATCTTAGAAAACACTATGGATCCTTTTAATTGGTCAAACAAATCATTAATCCTAGGAAAAGGATACTTGTTCTTAACTGTAACCTTATTGAATGTCTGTAGTTTATACATAACCTCATTGACCTATCTTTCTTTTTCACAAAAAGTACTGGTGCACCCCACAGAGAATAGCTCGGTCTTGCGAAACCTTTATCCATCATCTCTTGTAACTAAGTCTTCAATTCTTTTAACTCCAATGGTGCCATCCTATACGGGGCAACCGAAATAGGTGTCGTACCAGGTACCAACTCAATACCAAACTTAACCTTCCTAACTGGAGGCAATCCAGGTAACTCTTTGGATACTCGCATACCACAAGCACTGATTCAATCGTTACTTTTGACTCTTGGGTATTTAACACAAATGCAAGATAAGACTCATACCCTTTTCTCATACATTTCTCAGCTACCATAGAAGAAATCACTACAGGCAAGCTATCAGACTCACATAATTCAACCCGAATAATATCTCCATTTACACATCTCAGTTCAATAAACTTACTACCACAGTTTATTAACAAATTATGAACAATCAACCAATCCATGCCAAGAATTAGGTCAAATTCATCAAACAGTAGTACCATGAGGTTAGCCGAGAAAACAATGGCCTCTAATCATCAAGGGACAGTTTCTACACACTTTGTTAACTATCACATGCTTGCCTAACGGGTTTGACACTTTTATCACAAATTCTGTAGACTCAACAATCATATTCATGCTAGACACCAATTTCATAAAAACATACAAATGAGTAGCCCCGGGTCCATCAAAGCAACAACAGAAATATCATGAAGAGAAAAAGTACCTGTAATCACATATGAGGATGATGCCTCTTCGCGAGCTCGAATGGCATAAGTCCTTGCAGGTGTTCTACCCTCTGATCTCACAGTAGAATCTCTAGGCGCACCTCTACTACTAGCCCCACTTCCCGAATTCTTCTATGGTCTACTCCTCGAAGGTGTATTACTCGCTCTCACTTCTTATTTTTTGTCTTTTTCATCCATCTCCAGACAGTTTTTAATGAAGTGATCTAGTGAACCGCAGCTCGATTATTTCCCCAACACTCTCCAATATGTTATCTACAACAATTCTAGCACTCCGGTTTATTATACTTCGCATTACCCACACTTTCCATCGAGGTGGCTTGAACTCTAGAGCCCGAATATGTTTTTCCACGATCTCGGTGTGAATACCCAGATGAACAGTCATCTGAGTGTTCGTTTCTTTGGACCTTTTTATTGGGTTTGGAACGACTTACTCATCGGCATCTTCATTGCATCTGGGGACTCAATCATAGCTTTCCTCTTTTCCCTATTCAGCTCTTCAGCCTTGTAAGCTCTATCGACCAATACCATGAATTCTTTCAACTCCAAGATTCCAACTAACAATCTAATATCCTCGTTCAGCCCATCTTCGAATCTCTTACACATAATAGCTTCAATAAACATACACTCTTGAGAATACTTATTGAGTCTGATAAATTCACGTTCATACTCTGCCACAGACATTTTTTCTTACTTCAATTCAAGGAACTCTTCCATTTCTGATCGATGAACCACTGACTTATATGTTTCTTTTGGAACTCCTCTAAGAAGAAATCCCATGTCACTCTCTCCTTTGAAACTACAGACGTTAGCATTTTCCACCAGCGGTATGCCGAGTCCTTCAGTAATGATACAGCACATTTTAAGTATTCATCGGGCGTGCAAAAAAGTTCATCAAATACCCGTATAGAATTTTCAAGCCAGAACTCTGCTTTCTCAAGATCGTCATCTATATTGGCTCTAAATTCCTTGACCCCTTACTTTCGAATCTTATCAACCGGGGGTTTGGTCAGTCTTACCAAATCAATACCTTGAGGAGCTACGAGGACTGGCTGAGGTATAGGAGGGAGTGGAGGAGGTTAGCATTAAGATTTGCTCAAACAAACTCAGTATACCAATTACTCATCATATAAAGAAAGGCTTCCCAAGCCTCCTCTCCTTGACCCAAGGTCTCAGGTCTACTCTCTACTGGCGCGGTCCCTTGTGCAGAGTCGGCACATTACTTGCAGCATCATCGACAGTCAGCTCGATCAGGATCCATTTACTATATGGAAACACAATTTGAAATTATAAGGAGTCACCACACTATCATAATATATTTATGGCATGTATAGCTAGACTCTCAAACACACTATGGCAGCCCGAGAACCGACTAAACTATAGCTCTGATACCACTAAATGTAACACCTCTTACCCGTGTTTAGAGTCAAAATAGGGTACGAGATATTATCTAACTCAAAATACAAACTAACATACATTACTGGGTCATAAAAATCCATTCAAATTTAAAACTTTTCAAACTTCCTCTAATCATCCATAATATGGGCCTAAAGGCCCAAAACACATCTTAGAAATGTTTTGGGATCGAATCGAGTTCTTTGGAAAGCTTTGGAAAATATCACTAAAAATAGGGGCACACGCCTGTGTGGTAGGCAACACACCCATGTGAATTTATTTCTTAATTCGAACCTACAGGGGTTTCACACGGCTTGATACACACCGTGTTCATGGCTCAAGTCCCTCACACAGCCATGACACGCCCGTGCCCTAGCCCGTGTACAAAACCCTTGACATTCTGTTTCTAACGTCATCTACCCAATATGGTCACACGGCCAAGGCACATGCCCGTGTCCTTAGACCGTGTGGTGAATAAAATTCCTAAATTCAAGTGCAGACTTTGCACGGCTTGGACACATGCTCGTGTCCTATGGCCGTGTCTTCTACACAATTGAGACACACGGCCATGCCTCAGCCCGTGTGGTTATCACTGGGCATTCTACTTTGCCAACCTTGGATGCAGAGGGACACACGGCTGAACTACACGCCCATGGGGTAGACCGTGTGTCACACACAGCCTAGACACACGCCCGTGTGTCTACCCATATGGAAAGAACTGTAACACCCCAAACCCGGTTTATGCATTAAGACTAGATTTGGTTTGTTACACAGATCGAACTATCTTAATAATTTCAGATGAATCGGTATTTCAAAACCCTTTTTAAATTAGAGTTTAATAAAAACCAAGAGAAATAATTTTAAGTTTGATGTATTTGAGAAATAAGAATAATTAAAAATTCTCCTATGTTTGAAAACCCAAATTATTTTAAGTAAACATTATATAATAATCATAAGCCCATATTAAAATATCCAAAACAAAATTTTAAACCAACCACACATAAAAATCCATAAAATAATAATAATAGAGGCCTTATTACATCATACCCAAAATAGTAATTTAAAGTAAGTACTTATTAAAAGTTCAAAATTTATTTAACCCATGTTTGCAGTATGGCCTCCATGAAGTCATCCTCGGCCCAAGTCCACGTCAATTTCCATTACCTGAGATGGAAAATTTGAGGGAGTGAGTTACTTAGAACTCAGTGTATAACTCACTTACTTAATCCACTGAGCCAAATCATCAAGTTATTATTTTGGGCTTAAGCCCATCAACAGGTTTAACAATATAAATAATGAGATGCATGCAAATAATGAAATTTCCCACCCAAACCTAATTTCCATCCGCTACACACCACCCGCATTCAACCGTCACACCTGTGGGATCAAGTCAACCCACCTCGCCAAACACACCAATCATAGGCATAAAGCCATTTTATATTTGTGGCAGAGCCACCGAACTAGATTGTGACAAAGTCACCGAACTAGAGGCATTGAGCCATTAAAATATTTGTGGCAGAGCCACCGAACTAGAGGCAATAAGCCATTTAATTATTTTGTGGCAGAGCCACCGAACTAGATTTTGGCAACATGCCTTTCTTCTCTTCATCTTTAATCCCAACCCATGCAACATGTATGCAAAATAGTCTATGTACATATAATGATTTTATCAAAAAGGCCCAATTTACTTATAAGTCAATATTTCAAGTTTTTATTAAGGCCCAAAAATTACAAAATAACATTTAGCCCATTTAGCAGTTTAGCATCTTAGGCCCAATTAACGATCTAGCAAATAGTTCGGCCCATTTAACAATTTGTCAAGGCTTTCGGGCCATTTAACGATCTAACAAAGATTTCGGCCCATTTAACAATCTAGCAGAGATTTCGGCCCATTTAACAGTCTATCAGGGATTTCGGCCCATTTAACGATCTAACTCATTTTGGCCCAATTTTACGTTCTAGCACTTTTTCGGCCCATTTTACGAAGACATAAAAATTTACATTTTTACCCACTAACTCATCGAGGGCATTTTCGTAATTTTCACAATTTTAACCGTTTTCATGTAATTTCACCAAAATACCAATTTTATCGTTTTTACAATTTTGCTCAATACTACGGCATGACATCTAATCCCGAGATAAGTGTGAAGTTACACACCTTGATATTGTGAGTATTAAACCTTCCCGCTCGTCAACACCTAAACGTAATATGAACCATTAGAACACTTTCATTAATAAAAAAAAATATACTATTGGTAAACGATCTAAATCTTTACCCTTTTGATTTTAAACCATTTCTATTTTTGGTTTCTCCTCGATTCTTGATTCGTTGCCCGATGAGAATCCACGAATGTACAAAGGCTCGGGAGTACAAACGACTTCAAATAATTGATTCTCCTCGGTTGAAGGTTCGCAACCCGATGGAAAATCCCAATTCCTGAAACAGCCCTTTGTTTATAATTAGGGGGATTTGCGGAACCGCCTCTCTTTCGAAAGCTATGGACTGCCCTTTTCTACCCTATCTTGAATGTCTCTAAAGACATAAGATTATTAGTCGGATTTATTAGTATCGAAATATGACTAACGTTTATAAGATTTTAGATTTGGCTTACCATGATTTGTCTTCATTCCACGAGAATCGATCGAGCGATTGTGTCCCTAAAACGAAATCGATTAATAACTAACTATACTAAATGAATAAGAATCCTTAAAAGAAAATCTTCTTACTTTGATTCTTGAAATCGATTCCAAAGTTCCAAAAATACTCACGATCACCTTGAATTTCTACCCTCCAAAATCTCACTAATGTTCACGATTGGAAAGATAATTGAGTAAGAAGAATTCGGTTATGATTAAAGGAAATCGGTTGTGGTAAAAGAAAATGAAGAAATTTTTGTCACAAGAGCAAGTTACATTCGGCCATGGATGAAATAAAAGGGAAAAGTTTGTTTGAGAATTTTTTTTTGTAAAGAGAAAGAGATGAAGAAGGGTAAAAGAACATATGGTGTTTATGTTTTGATTCTTTTCAAGAACGAAAGATGAACAAAGAATTGAAATTGGAGACTTGTACATTCGGCAAGGGTGAAAAGAAAAGAAAATGGCCTTCCAAAACCTTAATGATTTCGCACTAGGAGAAAAGTTTTTAGAGAATAGGTAAAATAAGACCTAAATGGTCAAAACTTGAATGACCAAAAGAAAAGAGAACAAAATATTGTTTACCTTTGTCCAATAAGCATTCGCTAAGGGGGGAATTTGAGAGAAACAAGCTTTGAGAGGAAAAGAAAATATCAAATGACCAAAAGAGAAAATGTGCACAACTAGCCCTAATTCATCAAAATGCCTTCAAAATTTCGCCATTTCTTCCCCAAAAACCGTCCAAGTACTTGGCTATCAAGGACCAACTTTTGCCACCCTTTCTTTCCATAGCATGCTCCCCAATTTAAGCCATTTGTTCCCCTTACTTACCTTATCCTATTGATTTCTTTCCTCAACTTAAATATTTCCTTAATCCTTAAGCCATCATACCAAAAATAAAGAAGTCAAACTTGCCATGTTTTCTTGTTGGCCGACACTTGATAGATGAAAGCAAAAAAATAAAAATTTTCAAGTTGCAAGCTAGGAGATTCGAACCTCTTCCCTCATGTCCAACTCATGGTGCCATCACCACTATGCTATTAACTCATCTTATGCCTTCTTTTAGTACTTAATTAACTTAAGTCCCAATGTCACCTAATTTCTTTACTCTAAAGTACACTTAACTAATATTTTTATTCTAACTCCAAGTAACCCGAACTAACATTTAGCAACATAAAAATACTCAATTATTTAGGATGTTACAATTCTACCCCTCTTAAAGAAAATTTTGTCCTCGAAATTTACCTGATTAAAAGAGGTGAGGATATTGCTGCCGAATAGCTTCCTCAGGCTCCCACGTAGCTTCCTTCGCCCGTGATTACGCCATAAAACTTTGACCAACGGCACGTCTTCTTTCTTAGCACTTTAACATCCCGGCCTAAAATTTCCATCGGTTCTTCTTCAAAAGAAAAGTCTGAATTTAATTCCACTTCTTTTATCCAGATTATATGAGATGGATCCGATCTATAGCGTCTCAAAGATGGAAACATGGAAAACATTATGAATTTGACCCAATTCGGAGGTAATTCAACTGATAAGCCATCGGACCAACATGCTTCGTCACATGATATGGCCCGATGAACCTAGGGCTCAACTTGCCCTTCTTTCGAATCTAAAATTTTCTTTCAAGGTGAGACCTTCAAAAGACACGGTCTCCCACAAGAAACTCGATATCCTTATGCTTGTGTCCGCATATGACTTCGCTCTATCCAAGCTTCCTTTAACCATGCTCGAATAACTTTTACCTTTTCCTCGGTTTTAGATATCATCTCAGACCCAACATCTACCGCTCGCTCAATTCGGTCCAACAAGTAGGAGTACGGCACCTACGACCATACAATGCCTCATAGGGTGCCACCAATGCTAGATCGATAGCTATTGTTATACGCAAATTCTACCAATGGTAGAAAATCCTCCCAACTAACTCAAGTCGATCACACATCCCTTAACATGTCTTCCAATATCCGAATTACTCTTTCCGACTGACCATCAGACTGAGGATGAAAAGCCGTACTAAAATTCAACTTTGTCCCCAAGGCTTCATGTGGAGCTTTCCAAAATCGTGATGTAAATCTAGGATCCCTGTCTGATATAATAGACACTGGTACCCCATGCAACCTCACGATTTCAGATACATACAACTTAGCAAATTTTTGTAATGAGCAATCCGTACGAACCAGAAGAAAATGAGCAGTCTTTGTCAAACGATCAACTATTACCCATACGGAATTTTTCTTAGTAGGTGTTAAAGGTAACCCACTAACAAAATCCATAGTTATCCGCTCCCATTTCCAATGAGGAATCTTTACCGGTTGTAACAAACCTGACGGTAATTGATGCTCCGCCTTCACTTGTTGACAAGTCAAACATTTTCCTAAAAACTCAGAAATCTCACGCTTCAACCCTGGCCACCAATACTATTCATGGAGATCTCGATACATCTTATTTCCTCCGGGGTGCATAGCATAAGGGCTACTATGCACCTCCCGTAGAATCATTTGTCTCAATTTTGAGTCTTTAGGCATACAAACCCTTCCACGAAAGCACAGCACTCCATTCATGTTTATACCAAAATCCTCTATTTCACCCCTTTCAACCTGCTAAAATAAAAGTCCCAACTTTTTATCTGATGTCTGCTTTTCCTTGATTTGTTCCAACCACAGAGGCTTCACCTGAAGTTCTGCTAACAAACTACCATCCTCATACAAACTTAAATGAGCAAACATTGCTCTTAAATTAGATACCGCCTTACAACTTAACGCATCAGCTACCACGTTAGCCTTTCCAGGATGATATTCGATTGAGAAATCATAGTCCTTTAATAATTCCACCCATCTTCTTTGTCTCAAATTCAACTCCTTTTGGGTAAGGAGGTACTTAAGACTCTTGTGATCCATGTAGATGATAGACTTCTCACCATAGAGATAGTGCCTCCAAATCTTTAAAGAAAAAACCACTACAGCCTAACTCCAAATCATGAGTAGGGTAGTTTACTTCATGCGGTCTCAATTGACGAGAAGTATAAGCCACCACCTTTCCATTTTACATCAAGACACAACCTGCATCGTGTGAGACGATCACAATAAACATTAAATTCTTTTCAGACCTCCTATTGAATCAAAACGGTGCTTCCGTCGAATCTTCTTTAATTTCTCGAAACTCTCTTGTTGTTTTTCAGCCCAAATATACGAACTCCTTCCATAATAGTTTAGTTAGGTGAAAAGAATCAACAAAACCCTCAACAAAGCGCCTATAATAACCAACCAATCCTAAGAAACTCAATTTCACTACCAACTTTGGTGGTTTCCAATCCAATCTGACCTCAATCTTCCGAGGATCCACCATTATTCCTTCAGCTGATACCACATGACCCAAGAATGTCACTTCCTTTAGCCAAAATTCACATTTACTGAATTTGGCATAAAGTTGCTTATCACAAAGTAGCTGCAATACTATATGCAAATGCGTGTCATGCTCCTCTTCATTTCTTGAATAAACCAAGATGTCATCTATGAACACTACCACAAGCCGGTCTAAATATGGTTGAAAGACTCGGTTCATCATGTCCATAAATGCGGCTGGTGCATTGGTTAATCCAAATGGCATCACTACAAACTCATAATGTCTATAACGAGTTCTGAATGCCGCCTTATAAATATCTGCTTCTTTCACCCTAAGCTAGTGATAACCCGATCTCAAATCAATTTTGAGAAAACTGAAGCTCCCTTCAATTGATCAAATAGGTCATCAATTCTCGGCAAAGGATACCTATTCTTGATCATCAATTTATTCAATTGTTTGTAATCAATTCACATACGCATCGATCCATCCTTCTTCTTCACGAACAAAACTGGTGCTCCCCACGGAGACACATTCGGTCGAATAAATCCCCGATCCAGTAATTCTTGAATTTGAGCTTTAAGCTCTTCCAACGCCTTCGGTGCCATTCTATAAGGAGCAATGGACATTGGAGCCATACCGGGCAAAAGCTCAAAGCCAAATTCTACTTCCCGATCTGGAGGTATACCAGGAAGTTCATCGGGAAATACATCTGGAAATTCCTTCACCGTTCTCACATCATTCACGGATAACTCTTTGGCATCCAAAGAACAAATAAAGGCTAGGAATGCTCCATACCCTTTCCATACCAACTTTTTTGCCTTCAATGCCGATACCACGTTTGCCAAGTAATTCCTTCGTTCACCTATCATTATTACTTCCTTATCATCCGAAGTTCTTAATGACATCCGCTTTTCAAAGACAATCCAAATGCGCTCGATGTTTAACCAACCAATCCATGCCTGAATGAGATCGAACTTGCCGAAAGGTAATTCCATCAAATTCGCCAAAATACCTCCTCTTGAATTTCTAAGGGCACATCTCTAAACAGTTTATTTACAATTGCCGACTGTCCTAAAGGACTAATTACTGTCATCTCACTATCGATAATTTTAGATTCTAGATTCAGGTTTCCAGATATGGCGCTAGCAACATACGAATGGGTAGAACCAATATCTATTAAAGCAAGAATGATACATCAAGATAAAGAACGTACCGATTATTACATCGTGCATTGCCATCCTCGCGGCGTCTAACTACATAGACCATCCTGGCTGTCTTGCATCCGTGTTACCTCTAGGACCATTACCTCAACCCGATGCACCTTAACCATGTCCAGCCCCATTACCACCACGACCTGGTCCACGACCTCTCGATGGCTGCTGAGTACCTCTGACCGGTTGTGCATCAGTATTACGAACTTCCTGAGTCGTATCCATACATCGAGGGTAATTTCTATACTGGTGATCCATTGAACCGTATTTGTAACAAGCGCTCGTTTTCCTCCAGCACTCTCTAGAATGCCTTTTTCCACATTCAGCATAATCTCGACCTCGATTATTAGTTACAGGTGCTCTACCTTGAGCTGGTTCATTATTTCGAGGCCTCTTCTGAAACCTTTTTGAAGAACCCAACTGCTATATATCTCTCTTGTTTCTAAATCTTTACGATTCTGACGTTCTGAGTTCTTAGCCTCTTCGACTATCTTGGCCTTCTCCACAAGCGTGGCAAAAGTTCTAACTTGTTGTGGGGCAATCGAACCTCAACTCATCATTCACCCATCCTCGAATCGCACACAATGTTCATGATCCGTTGACACTATTGTCCGAGCATAGCGACTCAAGCGTAAAAACTCAGCCTCATACGCTGCCATTGTCTTACTCCCTTGGACAAGATTCAGAAATTCCTTCCTTCGGGCGTCCACATAACTTGTTCCAACATATTTCCATTGGAAGGTAGCTTTAAAGAATTTCCAAGTAATCAGTGCAGCTTCGGTGCCTTCTCGAATAGTAAGCCACCATTGATACACTTCGTCTCTTAGCAAGGACACAGCTCCTTTCAGTTTCTGCTCGACAGTGCATTCCATATCATCCATAATCCGCTCCATAGCTTTGAGCCAATATTCAGCCACATTCGGAGCTACACCGAAAACTCCTCTAAAAACTTCTGCATTATTTGAGTTGAGTCGTTCTGAAATTGACCCACGAGTTGTTGGCCCAATTCTAGTTCCAGCGACCCTTTCCAGGACTCGCAGCATTGCTTGTGTCAAAGCATTATCTTCTTCCATATGATTATGTGATCCCGTCTCACTTACAAGTGACACAGGTGCATCCATTTCTGGCATATGATTTGGTACTTCAGTTGCACTTCTAACACCCCGTCCTCTACCACTACCACGCTCATCAAGCGCCCACGACCACATCCTCTAATGCTCATGATGACTAATTCGATTTAATCTGATTACAAGTTTTATGAATCAGAAAATTGTTTCAGTGTTTATTAACGATATTTTATGAGATTTGAGAGATAAAGTTGTTTTTCGCAAACACATCCTATAGTCTCAATCTCTACGATTTTCAACATCCAAAACTAGAAGTTCTAGAGTGTTCCTATGATCATATCATCATCATAATAATTATTCAGTAACGAATACTTACTTGACTTGGTGCCGGATGCTTATGGTGCCATACTAATCTTTAAAACATAATTGAAATAATTTTGAAGTTATTTGTTGAACCCAACCACGTAGAAGTTTTTGAAACGGCTTGATACCATTAAATGTATCACCCCAAACCCGGTCTATGCATTAAGACTAGATTTGGTTTGTTACATGATCGAACTATCTTAATAATTTCGATGAATCGGTATTTCAAAACCCTTTTAAATTAGAGTTTAATAAAACCAAGAGAAATAATTTTAAGTTTGATGTATTTGAGAAATAAGAATAATTAAAATTCTCATATGTTTGAAAACCCAAATTATTTTAAGTAAACATTATATAATAATCATAAGCCCATATTAAAATATCCAAAACAAAATTTTAAACCAACCACACATAAAAATCCATAAAATAATAATAATAATAGAGGCCTTATTACATCATACCCAAAATAGCAATTTAAAGTAAGTACTTATTAAAAGTTCAAAATTTATTTAACCCATGTTTGCAAGATGGCCTCCATGAAGTCATCCTCGCCCAAGTCCACGCCAATTTCCATTACCTGAGATGGAAAATTTGAGGGAGTGAGTTACTCAGAACTCAGTGTATAACTCACTTACTTAATCCACTGGGCCAGATCATCAAGTCATTATTTTGGGCTTGAGCCCATCAACAGGTTTAACAATATAAATAATGAGATGCATGCAAATAATGAAATTTTCCACCCAAACCTAATTTCCATCCGCTACACACCACCCGTACCAACCATCACACCTGTGGGGATCAAGTCAACCCACCCCGCCAAACACACCAATCGTAGGCATAAAGCCATTTTATATTTGTGGCAGAGCCACCGAACTAGATTGTGACAAAGTCACCGAACTAGAGGCATTGAGCCATTAAAATATTTGTGGCAGAGCCACCGAACTAGAGGCAATAAGCCATTTAATTATTTTGTGGCAGAGCCACCGAACTAGATTTTGGCAACAGGCATCTTCTTCTCTTCATCGTTAATCCCAACCCATGCAACATGTATGCAAAATCTATGTACATATGATGATTTTATCAAAAATGCCCAATTTACTTATAAGCCAATATTTCAAGTTTTTATTAAGGCCCAAAAATTACAAAATAACATTTAGCCCATTTAGCAGTTTAGCATCTTAGGCCCAATTAACGATCTAGTAAATAGTTCCGCCCATTTAACAATTTGTCAAGGTTTTCGACCCATTTAACGATCTAATAGAGATTTCGGCCCATTTAATGATCTAGTAGAGATTTCGACCCATTTAACAGTCTATCAGGGATTTCGACCCATTTAACGATCTAACTCATTTTCAGCTCAATTTTACGTTCTAGCACTTTTTCGGCCTATTTTACGAAGACATAAAAATTTACATTTTTACCCACTAACTCATCGAGGGCATTTTCGTAATTTTTACAATTTTAACCGTTTTCATGTAATTTCACCAAAATACCAATTTTGTCGTTTTTACGATTTTGCTCAATACTACGACATGACATCTAATCCCGAGATAAGTGTGAAGTTACACACCTTGATATCGTGAGTACTAAACCTTCCCGCTCGTCAACACCTAAACGTAATACGAACCATTAGAACACTTTCATTAATAAAAAAAATATACTATTGGTAAACGATCTAAATCTTTACCCTTTTGATTTTGAACCACTTCTATTTTTGGTTTCTCCTCGATTGTTGATTCATTGCCCGATGAGAATCCACGAACGTACAAAGGCTCGGGAGTACAAACGACTTCAAATAATTGATTCTCCTCGGTTGAAGGTCCGCAACCGGTGGAAAATCTCGGATTCTCAAATAGCCCTTCGCTTATAATTAGGGAATTTATGAACCGCTCTCTTTCAAAGCTATGGATCGCCTTTTTCGCTTCTATCTTGAATGTCTCTAAAGACATAAGATTATTAGTCCGATTTATTAGTATCGAAATATGACTAACATTTATAAGATTTTAGATTTGGCTTACCATGATTTGTCTTCGTTCCACAAGAATCGATCAAATGATTGTGTCCCTAAAATGAAATCGATTAATAACTAACTATACTAAATGAATAAGAATCCTTAAAATAAAATCTCCTTACCTTGATTCTTGAAATCGATTCCAAAGTTCCAAAAATACTCACGATCACCTTGAATTTCTACCCTCCAAAATCTCACTAATGTCCACGATTGGAAAGATAATTGAGTAAGAAGAATTCGGTTATGATTAAAGGAAATCGGTTGTGGTAAAAGAAAATGAAGAAATTTTTGTCACAAGAGCAAGTTACATTCAGCCATGGATGAAATAAAAGGTAAAAGTTTGTTTGAGAAATTTTTTTGTAAAGAGAAAGAGATGAAGAAGGGTAAAAGAACATATGGTGTTTATGTTTTGATTCTTTTCAAGAACGAAAGATGAACAAAGAATTGAAATTGGAGACTTGTGCATTCGGCAAGGGTGAAAAGAAAAAGAAAATAGCCTTCCAAAACCTTAATGATTTCGGCACTAGGAGAAAAGTTTTCAGAGAATAGGTAAAATATGACCTAAATGGTCAAAACTTGAATGACCAAAAGAAAAGAGAACAAAATATTGTTTACCTTTGTCCAATAAGCATTCGCTAAGGGAGGAATTTGAGAGAAACAAGCTTTGAGAGGAAAAGAAAAATATCAAATGACCAAAAGAGAAAGATGTGCACAACTAGCCCCTAATTCATCAAAATGCCTTCAAAATTTTGGCCATCCCCTTGCCCAAAAACCGGCCAAGTACTTGGCTATCAAGGACCAACTTTTGCCACCCTTTCTTTCCATAGCACGCTCCCCAATTTAAGCCATTTGTTCCCCTTACTTACCTTATCCTATTGATTTCTTTCCTCAACTTAAATATTTCTTTAATCCTTAAGCCATCATACCAAAAATAAAGAAGTCAAACTTGCCATGTTTGCTTCTTGGCCGACACTTGATAGATGAAAGCAAAAAATAAAATTTTCAAGTTGCAAGCTAGAAGATTCGAACCTCTTCCTCTTGTCCAACTCATGGCGCCATCACCACTATGCTATTAACTCATCTTATGCCTTTTTTAGTACTTAATTAACTTAAGTCTCAATGTCACCTAATTTTTTACTCTAAAGTACACTTAACTAATATTTTTATTCTAACTCCAAATAACCCGAACTAACATTTAGCAACATAAAAATACTCAATTATTTAGGATGTTACAAGAACAATGCTATTTACCAAGCTCTTTCTACAACCCTTACTTGCACCATCATAAGCCACATCAAACAACCTATTTATTCATACATAACTATACCATTTACTCAACCATGCAACTTGCACACTCATGAAAAACATCATCATTTCATATATTAATAACAAATAACCATCAACTATGGCCTTATACAAAAGAATTCATCTTCAAATAAGCCAACACGTTTGGCCAAACAACATGACATTCAATAAAAGACTAAGTCCCTATACATGTCATACTCAAAATACTAAATCTAACTATACCAAAATGTGTGGATAGTGTGGTTGATCCTTCGACGGTCTCCATATCCCGAGCTGGCTCTTCGACACTATAAAATAAGGAAAAAAAGAAGGGAGTAAGCTTTAATCTTAGTAAGTCTATATGCAAACAATGAACATCATACCACATACTTATTAATCAAAAATAATTCAGATCTTCGTAGTTATACTTACTCATTTCAAATCTTACCACATTCCAAATACATATCATAAACATTGCTCACATTTACATACACTTATACCCTGCACTTATCACCACGTAACCACACGTAATTTCACTTTGTCAAAGTTTCTCGATGAACACTTCAAAATAATACTGGATACACGATGGTTTTGCACACAGCCCACCATTAATAAATAACATGGTGGTATCGCACACAACCCACCAACAATCACTTACTTATCCATATCCTTTTCCTATTCCAAAGGTTCATCCAAAATTTCCTCACTTTATATTATTTTAATAGTTATCAATAATATTCATTCACATTTCACACAATGCATTATTATGTAAAAACATGTATAAAATGGATGTATTATTTACATATAAACTTACCTCGATACAAAATATGTCAATTTGAGATTTAATCCGAAATCTTGCCTTTTCCTCGGTCAAGGTTGGCTTCACGTTATTCTTGATCTATAATAACATATTTAGCTTATTAAATAACCACATTAATCAAATCACTTCAAAAATTCCTATTTTGGCAAAATTATCGTTTTGCCCCTAGGCTTGTAAAATGAAATGTGTTCATTTTTCACACATCCAAGCCTAGCTGATTCATATTCTCTCTTATAGAAACTCACAATTTCAATATTTCACACATTTACTATCCATTTTATAACTTTTACAAAATAGTCCTATTAGAAGTTTTCATGCAAAATCATTTCACAAAAGTTGTTCATTAAACCACTAAGATTCATTTTCTTCCATAAAATTTTAGCAAACACATAAATACTCACATGGAAAACCCTATACTCTCAACCATTTTGCAAAATAGTCCCATCATTAGCTAGATTCTGCTACAAGGGTCCCAAAAGTACAAAAATCATCAAGAATGATCACCAAAATCACTTACTTGCAAGGAGTGTAAGTTGCTGAAAATTTCAAGTCTCCAAACCCCTATTCTTTTTGATATTTTGGTGGAAGAAGAAGAAGAAGATGGAAAGATTATAGCTTTTCTTTATTTTATTTTATTACTCAATTAAGTTACCTAATACTACACCTAACCATTAACCAAGTCATTTCTTTGTCCCTATTGCCGACCAACACATTCCCAAAAGCCTAATTGCACATTAAAGACCTCTAATTTAATATTCTATAACTATTTGACACTTCAAACTAGTAAAACACAAATTTAGCCTTTTATGCGATTTAGTCCTTTTTCAAAATTAAGCAAGTAATCACTACAATTAATTCACCAAAATTTTAATCCACTCATATAATAATGATATAACACATAAAATAATATTAAAAATAACTTCTCCGACCTCGGATTAGTGGTTCCAAAACCACTGTTTTGACTAGCCCAAAATCGGGCTGTTACACTTGGTATATGTATGGGATTGATCATGTTTCATGATAGTACGAATGAAGATATAACCTTGTATGATTTGGTGTGTGAAAGATTACAAAATGAGGTAATTAGTGTAACTAATTTGATGAATGATTGGAATTGGTATAATTGAATGTTAGGCTTGAAACATAATTGGAGTATGTTTTGTTTTGGCTCATATTAAGGTCATATAGGTTCTTGGTGCACAAAAATGTATAGGTAAGCATGTGTTAAATAACATTGTTAATATGTTTACATGATCAAATGTTCAGTTGAATGTAATTAAAGATCATGTATGGTATGTTATGTTAAATGGTTAATCCCAAATGTTATAGACTTGTTTTAGCATGTTTTGTTATTTTTTGGTGTAGGTGGAATTGGAAAATGAATGAATGTGATAATATGCTTTGGTTGGAAACAAGTGAATAGGTACCAAATGTGTATTTTGCCAAAAACAAGGGCAACGTTGTGACCACAAACTTTTGACGTCACGACATAGACCAATAGTGAGTACCGTCGTGACATCAATATACTTAAAGTCACGACGTGACTCACTGAGTTGATGTTGTCGAAACATGAAAACCATGAAGTCGCGACATTGGCCTGAGATTTTGAAAAGTTTATAATTTGGTCCTAATTCACCTTCGAGTTAGCAAAAGAGCTTTCGTAAGCTCATGTAAGACTGAGAAATGATTATGTAGCTTAATAAGAATGTTATTATACTTATTTACATGTATGAATGGTTTTATGATGAAACACCCCAAACCCGGCCCACGAGCTTTGACCAGATTTGGTATGTTCCTCAAGTAAACTGGTTTCAAGTTCTTTTGTAACTTAGAGAGAACTTGTGTGATTTTAAGAAAAATAAAACATATAGAGTATATTAAAAAGAATGAATTACTTAGTCTTTAACTCAATAAAAATTTATAACATAATTAAACAATAAACAGAAATAAAATGGCTCACCATGGCCTTTAGGCCTTATTACATCAAACAAATCCAAATAATTCAAAGTACTTAAATGAAATAAAAATGTCCATTAAAAATAAAAACTTCCAAGTTGAGCATGGCCACCACAAGTTCTCGCCGTCTCGATCCATCACCTGCTCATCACCAAACATGGTCCCATAACGGGTGAGTCAACAGACTCAATGTGTACACAACACTAAATCATAATCGAATCAGCATAACAATTATTACACATTCATATCATAGCATACAAATTATGATGCATTCCCAAAACCCAAACCTATTAAGCCATCCGCTACACTCCCCGCACCAACTTGTACACCGTGGGGACTACTAAGTCAACCTCCTTCGCTACACTCCATATCGCGGTCTTAGGTCACCGATTCATGGTCTTAGGTCACCACGCTCGATTTCGTGGTCTTAGGTCACCACATTCAAATTATCGTGGTCTTAGGTCACCACATTTAGATATCACGGTCTTAGGTCACCGTGTTTGTGGTCTTAGGTCACCACATTCACTTCCCCAAAATAAAACCATATGCCCCATATAATAGTAATATGCATAAATATGCCGAGTTCACATTCTTATTCTTATTCTCATGTTACAATTAACATATTTCATAATCCTAGTAGGAGTAGGAAACATGCCTGAGTACTTTGTACCATAACATGGTACCTTAACCACTTTCATATTCTTAATATCACATATATTAATTAAACGTAGCCATAAAACATATTATGATATAGTGTGGGGTACACACCTGATTTGCTTAACGAATTCCTTGAAATCCTGAAAAACCGATCTATTGCTTTAGATTTTTAAGTCCCTACAGTCGGCCAACATGGTAATATTTAGCAAAGGCCTATTCGGCCAAACTTAATGTTTTTCTTTTAAAGCCTAATCGGCTATAACCCAAATCCCGAAGGATTTATGTAGTCAACTTCTTACCTTTGGTGCCAATTTAATGACTATTCAAATTCCAAAATCGCTGCTATGCTTCTTCTTGTATTCGGCCAACTCTAGATCCCTTTGACATATTAGTTTTGGCTTTTAAGATAATAAAAGATAGATCCAAACACTAAGATAAGCCTTGGGAATGAATGCTACTTTCCAAATCTTACCTTCCAAATCTTAAATCCCAAATTGATCTTTTGTCTTAGGTGCCTGTCAAATCCTTATGATCATATGTTAGATTTGATCTAATATTAAAGTATGGAAGAGACCTTTGGCGAATGTACATATATGTACTTACCTTTGATGTGTATCACAACTTCGGCTCTTGAGGCTTAGTGAGAAATCGGCTAGGGTTATTGGTACCTTCGGCTTTTGATTATGTTTGTAAGAAAAGAGAGAAAAAAAAGAACAATGGCAGAGAGAATTCGACAGAAGAAGGAAAGAAAAGAATGGAGAAATTTGCTAGAGAATTTTCAGAGGCTTTCTTGAAGAGAAAAGAATGAATGAAGAATGGCCTTATTTTCCTTCTATTGCCGAAATTCCTAGGCTAAAGTCCCCTACTTGGCCACCACTCTTCCTATGTGATAATTATCACTTTATCAAAAGAATTAATCCAATAATTATCTCCTATTTAGCCGAAATTCTAAAGGAAATAAAGTCCTCTTTAAGAGCCCTCATGCAATCCACCTCTCTGCTCTTTGTAGCAAAATAAAACTTCTTTTATTTGCTTCCCATGTGACTCGAACTCAGGCCCAACACCCTTGCATGTGGCACCATTTCCAGAGGCCCTAAGTGGCATCTTCAGGCCACTTTTCCAAGCCTGTTTGTGTGTCAAATTTCACATACTTTTTCTCTTAAAGCCACATTGCCTTAATTTTCTTTTAAACTTTAAAACTCGACATTTCTAAGTCATTTCTAAGTTTCCAAAATTTTCGCTTGGCTCTTTAAACTTGACATTTCCTTACATTTCCAAGTTTCGTAAATGTTCACTTTCCTCTTTGAATCATTTCTAAATCATTTTCCTAGTTTCCATAAATGTTCACTTTCCTCTTTTGAATCATTTCTAAATCATTTTCCTAGTTTCCATAAATGTTCACTTTCCTCTTAGCATTTCCATACATTTTTCAGGTTTCCAAAAATGTTCAAAATTTATTTTTAACACATAAAACATGTCACTTTGTACAATTAAACCGAAAATGCATAGGCCCTTTTCAGGATGTTACATATGATGTTTATGTGACATTAATTTCACCAGTAATGGTCGTGACATTCCATAGCTCAGACCTCGTGATCAAGTCTAGTATGGAGTGTTACAAATAAAATGAAAAATATGCTTGATTATATGTTTTCATTTAAATGAGTGGAACCTAATACTATTTTTATAATTTAATTATCAGACGTAGCCAAAGACGATGTTAGGTCGTCTCGAGAGAAAGGAAAGGCAAGAGGCATAGATGAGTAACACATACGATTTGTACTTTTATTATTTGAGTTCAATATATATATATATATATAGGGGTGTTCATAGTTCAGTTAAAATCGAATTAACCGGTTGAACCGATCTAATTCAGTTAATCAGTCAGTGGCCGAATTTAGTTCGGTCGGAGGTCAATTAATGATTTTTTTAAAATTTTGGTTATCGATTAATTCGGTTAGAAACGGGTAATTAACCAAATAAATAATTTATATTATATATAATATTTTTAATATTAACAATGTATTTTTAACAATGTATTTTTATATTAATCAAAATAAATAATATATTATATATAATATATATTTTTGAACTATTAAAAAATTAACATTAGAAATGTATTTTTTTATATGTTTTATACTTATTCTAACCAAAAGGCAAAAACATATAAATTTCAATTAATTTGATTATATAAATTTTAGTTAAGTCGGTTAACTGATCGAATTAATCGAAATTTTTCGGTTCGATTAATGTATTTGAAAAAAAAAATTGGTTCGGTTAACGGTTAAAGATTTTTACTTTTTGGGTAATTCAATTAATAGTAATCCAGTTCGGCTAATAACCGAATCAACCGTTTGAACACCCCTAATATATATACATGATTTCTTACAAACTAGCTTGTTTAAAGTAAGCATTTTACTTGTCTCATGAATTAGTTTATATAAGGTGATATGAAATATCTAAATTGAACAGAGATGATCATGGTAAAAATGATTATTATGTGAGTTTATGATATGTGATCATGAATGTGTGTGTAAGAGTGTGTGTGTGTGTGTGTGTGTTTGAATCATCGATTACCCTAATGATTGTCTTGGGCAAAGTTGAGTATAGCTGGCATGCCATAGGATTAGTGTTAGAAACCTTACTTCAGTTTATATTGATGAGGCGCGGATCCCATATTATATTTCGGACATTCCGATGAGGTGCAGAGCACACTTTACTTCGTTTCATATCAATGAGGCGTAGAGCGCAATTTATACTTCAGAGATTCCAATGAGGCATTAGGTGTCAGATATATTGGTGTGATGATTGGATGATTCGTGTTTTCATCTTTAGTCCATTTTAGGTTAATAGGGAATACAGAACTTAAACTTGCTAAATGATAGTTGATATGAAATGTTGATGAAAATAGTATATCGTGTATATATATAACTTGACAAATAATAACATGTGAAAGATCATGCGAACCTGTTTAAACAAGCCTGCCTAAGGGCTAATATGAGTATGAAACAAATAAATAAATTCAAGAAAGAAATGAAATAATGAAATGAATAAGTGATATATCATGAAATAAAAGTGAATGTGATATAATAATGAAAACATAGTATGATATATTTACATGTGTTTATCAAATAAGATAAGGCATGAATTTTGGGTACATGAGACATGAATGGTAATTTAAATTGTTGAAAACTAATCATATTTTGATTGTATTCTTGACATGCTATGTTTATTGTATTATTGATTTGAATTATGAAAGTACCACTGAGCCTTACCGCTTAGGATTCCCTCATGGTCAAGACATCAACCTAGTATTTTAAAAATTTTACATTTTAGTCCTTCAATTAACATTTGTTTTTCAAAAGAGCTTTCTGGATTTGATTAAATAACATATTATAATTAAGAATTGAACATAATGGCTTGTGTAAATTGTTTATTTGATATGCAATTGAAGTTGTAGTCACCCCGGTAACGAATGTGACATCTCACATCTTAAATCCAATAATTGGGTCGGTGTTGGGATGTTACGAAAATAAAATAAAATAATTGAAAGCACTAAATATATGAAAATAATGAAAATTAAATTTAAAATGTGAAAAAGATTTAATTAGAAAACATATAAGAAGATGAAGGACTAAAGGAGTAATTAATTTAATTAAAATTTCAAAAATAGAAACAAGAACATATAGGGACTAAACTTGTTATATGAAAAGACAAAAAAACTTAAAAACATGGAAGGGCTTATTTGCACTAACTATGACTGTATTTATTTTAACTCACTCTCATTTTCTTTCTTTTTTTTTTTTTTTTTGAAGGTTTTATACCATATACTCCTAATTTTTGGCATCATAATAAATTTAACCCATAATATTTACTCCTTTATCATTTCGACTCTTAATCTTTTATTGGGGTTCATTTTGGCCCTCAGATTTTAAAATTTAGTCAAATTATTTGCTTTTAGATAGAAAATATAAAGGGGCTAAATTTATGTTTATGCCATGTAATTTTACCTAATACTTGTTTGACCTTATTTATTAATCAAAATTGCTCCAAATAATTTTTTTTTTTTCATTCTAGAATTGTTTCGACTTTTTCTTCTCCCTGTGTTCACATTGACAGCCAACCTTAACTTAAAATCTTATTCGAGAATGGACTCTTGAGTCGAAAACACAAAATAAAAAGACCCTAGAGCAAGTGGGCTTCCAACCGGCCCAACATTAAAATTGAAACTAAACAAAGATTTGGCATAACTAAAAAACAAAAGTGGTCATCAATGAGATTGTGTAATTGGGCTAAAATTAAACTGGAAATGGGCTTCAATATCGGACTTAAACAAACTTGGGCTTGACTAGATTTTTAGGCTTAAAAGGCGATCGAGGCTTGAAGATAAATTAGGCCGAAAAACTTATCTCCACTCAACTCTCAACTCGGTCAACATTAATTTATAAAAACAAGACCAAATTTTATTTCAAATTTTGATTTATTTATAAAAAATCAATTTCCAATTATTCCAGCATTGAATTCTTCACGGTAAATCAACCAAACGTTGGACTAATTATTTGTAAGCAGTTGTTTGTTAAATTAAATAAATGAATATAAACAAATGATTTATAATTATTAAATGATTGTGTTTGAACACAAGTATTTTTGGTTCATTTATATTCACAAATAAAATTATTTAATTATTCATTTATCTAAAATAATATTTTCTTATGAAAATAATTAAATAATATTTTTCCCTTTATTTTTATATTTAAATTTAGTTAATTTTGTCTATTTAATTTTTGTTTGCATGTTTGGTTTAATTTAGTTGTAAATTACATTCAAATGTTGGTTTAGTTAATTTCTAATAAAATCAAAGGCCCACCAAATTCAAAAGTTGAAATGTACAGTCTATATAATGATTTACGATGATTTTAGCATTGAATGAATTGAATTTGATTCTAATTGGTAAAAATATTTTTAAATATTAAACTTGATAATTTAGTTCAAATTCAAATATTAAGTTTGATATCTTAAGTTCAAATTCATATAAATGTATTTTTTATTTCTCTCGTTTTTATTGTAGAAAAATAATTATCGAATATGTTTTCATACTTTTATTATTGAAAACAATTTTTATTTTTATCAAATGTGCTTTTTAATTTTTTAAAAACAGAAAATAAAAAATATTATTATTTATTTACTTTCTTTCATATGAGTATAGCATCATGATTCTTAATTTTGTTTTTGATATAATGTTTAGAATTATCCATAGTTTATCCTAGCTCTTAAATAAAAAGATAATGCGCTTCAAACAAGACTCTCCCACATCCTCTCAGATCGACAATAATGCCGATGCCAACTAGCTAAGATTCAATCGACAATTAAAACTATTTTTTGAAAATGAAAATATAAAATATTGTTAGAAATCAAACAAAGGCTAAATTTCTAAAATTTATGATATAATAATACATTTGATTGAGTTGGTGTCACCTATTAATTGAGTTTTAACACAATTGTAGATTTGTCAAAAGTTTATTTATTTCACAAAACAACAAATATTATTTTCAAAATATTTATATCTTTTTATATTTTGATAAAATTAAAAATATATGCAATAAAATTTAAACCCAAAAACTTAATACCTTAATTTACCCACTTAATACCCACTATCTCTATTTTATCAATTCAATCAAAGCCCTACTTAATTTGTTTAACCAAAATCCTATTTATCTTGTATGTCAACTTTTAATAAATTTATTATATAATTATTTTCTCAAATAATGAACGGGCAATCTAATCTATAATTTATATAAAAGTATGAATTTGGAAAAATTATTAAATATCCTTTATTTTCTATTATATTATTAAATTGGCATTTAAAAATATTTATAATTTAATTTAAAATTATTAGTTATAACTTTATTTATAAATAAATTGGGATAATTTTTGTTGACTCTAAAATAGAGTTATAACTTGAATAAAAGTCTAAGCATACTCATTATCAATAAGTCAAAATAACTAATAATTAAGTTTAAAATATTATTTTAAAAATTATATATTTTTATTTTTATAAACAAAATTTTTATTTTCATATTTATTAACGTAAAAAATAAAATATAACTTGACTAGAAGTCTAAGTATATAGATAGAGATTAATTTTATCTTTTAATTATTACTTAATTAGTGTTAGAATTATTTATCAATTAAAATTTAAGTTTAAATTTATAAATAACATCTATTAGTAGTATAAATATTCAAAGGCCAATAGGACTGGAGATATATGTAAGATTATTTTAATTATGATGATATAATATAATATTATGTTATTTATTAAAAGTTATTTATTCGGTGCAAAACAAATGTTCTTTTATACTTTCTTTTCTATCTTATTATTATTATACATGAAGTTATAAATGGATGAAAGGCAAATTTTTAAATATATTTATTAATTTAATATAAATATCTTTCATAGTTATTATTATTTTCAAATTTTAATTTAATATTATAATTTACTTTCTCTAAATTTCTATATTATTTTCAACCTCTTTTATTTACATAAAATATAAAATTTATAAAAGAAAAAAACGCATTTATTCCTTAACAACGCATGTGAGGAAAAAATCTAGTAAATCTAAAACGGTACCGTAACTTCTAATCATCCCGTGGAAAAAGGAGAGAAAAATCTACAGCGGAGATAAAATGCGAGGCTTGATTAATTCGGTAATTCCTCACAATCAGACGGTCAGAATTGTTTTATTTAAACGAACGGCCCTTGATTAGACACATATACGGCGCACGTAAGAAAAATAAAAACTGGTTCAGCGACAGAGTTGGATTCATTTCTCTTACCTCTATCAAATACCAGCCAAACATCGTCGTCTTCTACACTTTTCTCTGGTAAGTTCATCGAAAGATCAAATCAAGATCCCTGCCAAAATGAACGACGCTGATGTGTCCAAGCAGATCCAGCAGATGGTGAGATTTATCCGCCAGGAAGCGGAGGAAAAGGCTAACGAGATCTCTGTTTCCGCTGAAGAGGTACTTCAATTCTCTCTATTTTATTCACTTTTTGTTTCTTGTTGGATATTATGGTGAAAAATTGATTGTACAATGATGTGTATCTTAGGAGTTCAACATCGAGAAGCTTCAATTGGTGGAAGCGGAGAAGAAGAAGATTAGACAGGAGTACGAGAAGAAGGAGAAGCAAGTTGAAATTCGAAAGAAAATGTAAGTTCTTCAATTTACTTTACTTTTCGCTTTTTTCTGCTGTCTAAATTTCTGTTTTTACTTCAGTTTATTTATCGCACTGGATCTCTATGTTTTAGTGGATATTAGGTTGAATTCAAAGTGAGGTTAACATTTCTACTTAAATATAACCAAAATATAACACTTAACTTATTGGAAATTAGTCAGATTTCAAAACGGCATTATTGTAGTTAGTAATCCAAAACTTAATGTGATTTGGGTTTTATAGAACCTTGTAGAATATTGATTATCTTGGTGATAATTGATGTGAAAATGAAGCGATTTTAGGTTGTTTTGATGCAGAATTGGCACTCAGGAGTTATCAATTAGGAATATACCCATTCTTGTGTGAAAAATATTCAATTTTATTCTAATTGTTGCAGTGAGTATTCGATGCAGCTTAATGCATCTAGGATCAAGGTCCTTCAGGCTCAAGATGATGTGGTTAATGCAATGAAAGAATCAGCATCCAAGGACCTTCTCAATGTGAGTCATGATCACCATGTTTACAAAAGGCTTTTGAAAGATCTAATTGTTCAGGTCTGTGCATTTCTGGATCATTAACCCCTTCTTGGAAAGTTGCAACATTAGGTAAAACTCTTGGGAGGTTTTGATTTGAAGAACTTTTGTTGCAGAGTTTAGTTAGACTGAAAGAGCCTGGAGTCCTACTCCGTTGTCGCAAAGAAGATTTGCATTTGGTGGAGTCTGTTCTGGATTCAGCAAAGGAGAAATATGCTTCTAAAGTGAATGTTCATCCACCAGAGATAATCATTGATGATGTCCATCTTCCCCCTGGCCCTTCTCATCATCATGGTTTTTTCCATCATCATGCTGAGGCTCACGGACCTTTCTGTATATATATATATATATATATATATATTAATTTTTGGTATTCTGTACCAACGTTTCTCCTTATAGATTATGAGCAGAGATGGTATTCGGTATATTATTATGTGTTTCGCTGAAGAAATCAGAGATGGAATGCTAATACTTATTTCTTTTTAAAATTTTGCAGCTCTGGAGGTGTAGTCATAGCATCTCGAGATGGAAAAATTGTGTTTGAGAATACCTTGGATGCACGGTTGGATGTTGCATTCAATAAGAAACTTCCAGAGGTGGGTTTTGTTAGATTTTGAGATACATTTAGATTATTTCAAACTTGTTTCTCTTATACTAATTCCACCTATAGTTTCTTGGTTATGCATGATTTCTTAGCTTGAATGGAGAAATTGTTTCTCTAATTAACTATTAGCTTGAGTGGAAAGTTCAAGGTTTTGTAATTCTGATCATATAAGTTTAGGATAGCTTGATTTTGACCCTTAAATTAATACATTTTTCATTCTTTCCCTGTTTCTCTAATTGCAGATCCGCAAGTGGCTTTTTGGTCAGGTTGCTGCTTGAAGGCTTAAGATGGTATTGTTTTTCTCAGCAGCTTTTGTCATCGGCCATAGAGCGTAGTGGTTAAGTTATTTGTTCCATATATTTGCTTTCTCATATTGTTCTCCCCGAATAGTTTATTGTTTGATAAAAGTCAGTGAAACTCTTGTTCGATTGGTCCGTATATCATTTTGTGGGATTGTGAAAGTACTGTTTTTAAATAATGAATAAAATTTGAAATGTTTTCTTAGTCACTTTTCGATAAGCAACTTAGCCTTTTGTCACGGTCTCAAACATTCATATATGCCAATCTGATCCAATCCACTGAGCCTGAGCCATGTTGGATGGCAGGTGTGGGTCAGGTCTTTCCCCTAAACTCCAAAACTCTACCGGCCACAGGATGCACTTAAGGCCCATAGTGCATCTCTTTGCTTGAAACGTGCCTGGGTTAACAACACCTTCGGCATCATGCTGGATTTGAGTGTCGATGATGGGTTATTCAGCTAAAGCTGGCTTGGGCAGTATTAGTAGAAACCCCAAGGATGATCAATAAAATAGTCGCAATAAACTTGCTTTGCCTCTATATACCTGAATTAAATCCTTTCACGAGTTAAAAGAGTGCAGTAATCAATTTTGAAATTATTAAAATATTAATATTAAAAGGTATAATTGTAAAAAGAAACCCTCAACGTTAGGGGGCTTTTAGTTTTGTGCCATTGATTTTATTTTTGATTACACCCTTAATATTATAATTTTTAAGAAATCAACTTAATTTTAATGGTCAAAATAAGTTGACCGTTAATCAAATTGTAGGTCAACATAATAGCCCATGTGACATGCCACATAAGCGCACGATATCATAGATGATGTCATTTATTTAATAGAATTTTTTCTCTAATTTTCTCTCTTGTCAAACACCATCTTTCTTCTTCAAGACATATGGTTGGCTCATTTCATCTACAAGAATCTCACACATGCACGCACGTATCAAACCTTTAATCACTCTCTCTTTTTTCTTGCTTTTGTTTTTTAATCTTTAATTTTCTTTAATATAATTTTTATTATTTTTGGTGTGGCAATCTAATTTTCTTTATAGATAATCTTAATCGTAGCTTCCGTGCTTTACATAAATTTCCATCTTTTGACTCTAAAACTCCATTTTCCCAGTGTTTCTCATTCTCAAGCTGCTAAAGGAATGAAGCAATTTGAATTTGGTTATTTTGTTTTATCGATTTGGGATTTTGGGTTTTTTTATTTGTTCTTCCTTTTCCTCGCTTTGTTTATAGCTGTAAGTTGTCTCATGCTCTTTGTTTTTCTTTTAAAGTTTATTTGCTTTAATCTTTTCCTTCTTTTAGTAAGCGTTTGATTTTCTTGCTTGGTTTTTTCCCTTTTCTTTTTCACCCCATTTGTTTTTCTGCTTTTTTTATATAGCTTTGGATAGTTTAATTTTTATAAATTTCTCTTATTGGGTTTGATGAAATATTGAATTTTTGAATACTGAAATAAACCTAATTAGATCCAATCTTAAAGATTTAGAAAGCTCATGTCTTATCTCAACAGCTACAGTTATCAACGGAATGAACTATTTTACTTGTTCACTATCGTCTTCTTTTTTCTATTATTATTTTTATTCTTCTTCTTTACATTCGTTTAATACTATGATTTTTCACTTAGATATTATGTTATATGATGTTAAAATAATGAATACGTTTGGCCATTGCAGGGTTCTTGAATAGGTTGTTTTAGAAGAAAAAGGGAAGTGTGGCGATTTTCATTGAAGAAAGAACAGTATGCGGTGGTGGTTGAGTCTTCCCGTAGATGTGTTTGTGTTTGGCAAGAGAGAGAATGAGAGAAAAAAAATTGGCAGGAACTATGTGTCTTGAAGAAAAAAATGGTATTTGGTAATAGAAAAAATGAGAGAAAAAATTTTGTTAAATAGATGATGTCATCTATAACGTCGTGCGCTTATGTAGCATGCCACATGAGCTATTATGTTGACTTATAATTTGATTAACGGTCAATAAAATTAAACTGATTTCTTAAAAAAATCATAATATTGAAGGTGTCTATCAAAAAAAAAAAATTAAAGGCACAAACCAAAAGCCCCAAACGTTGAGGTTTTTTTTTTTTTTTTTTCAATTATGCCAAATAAAAAATGTTATACAAAAGTATTTCTATCTTTCCATATTTTTGATAAAATAATACTATAATATTATATTATGTCCCTAATTGAGTTAGTATCATGTATTAACCAAGCACAAATTCTTTTTGAAATTATTAAAATATCATTTCTTTTATAATGTAACAAATATTAATACAAAGGTACTTTTGTCTTTTCATTTTAATAAAATAATATTATAATCTATCTATACTTTTATTAAACCCTTAATTAAGTTACTCTCACGAGTCAACTAAATACTAATTCACTTTTGAAATTATTAAAACACTCTTACTTTTATAAAGTCAAAAATATTAATACAATATATTTGTCTTTTCATTTTAATAAAATAATGGGTGAACTGTATAAATGGTCACTCACCTATTAGCATGTTTCTATTTTGGTTTTTCAAGTTTAAAAGTGTCTATTTTAGTCATTAACGTTTTTGAAATTTAATATTTTGGTCATCCATTAAATCACTAATAAAAAGTTGACGTGGCATTTTTATTGGCATAATAGAAAATTTAGCCTCCAATATTTATAGATTCTATCAATTTGATCCTAATTCTAAAAAGTTTAACAAATTTAACCTCAACATCACATATTCTATCTATTTAGTCTTTATTCTTAAAATTAAAAATTAAAACATTAAAAAATAAAAAAATTAAAAGTTTGGCTTTTGATAAAATACATACATAAAATAAATAAATTATTAAATAAATGTCACCCATTTCTTTTTTTTTTTAACATGAAATTTATTTATTCAAATAATAATTTTATAAATATAACAATTTTCTTAAAAATCCACAAACAAGACTTAAACTAGATTCAAGCTTTCCCTTTTTTTTTTTTATTTTATATATAATAATATGTTCATTATACATCTGTCCTTGTTTCTTAGTCCTTGCCAAATTTACCAAGCACTAGACATCACCTTCTCCCACAACCACAACCACTAGCACTAATAACCCTTGATCCAAACTCATCGATTTCCACATCTTCCATTGTTGTGCCATTAAATAAGGAATCATTTATGGAGCTACCAACATAGCCTTTCACCTGCTAGGCCTCTAAGACCTCATCCTCAATTTTGTATGTATTTTTATAGAAATTTAACTTTTAAATAATTTTTTTTCTTTTTAAGAATCAAGACTAAATTGATAGAATGTATAAAGTTAGGGGATAAATTTGTTGAATTTTTTTAGAACTAGGACCAAATGGATAGAATTTGTAAACATTGGAGAGCTAAATTTGTTATTATGCCAATAAAAAAACCATGCCAATAATATGTTAGTGATTTAATGGAAAGGTGACCAAAATATTAAATTTTGATAACGTTAGTGACAAATATAAAATTTTAGAAACCTAGGTGATCAAAACAGAAACACACTAATAGCTGAGTAACCCTTTATATAGTTTACAATAAAATAATACTATAGGGTAAATAATAAAAGTAGTTATCCAAATATTAGTGTGTTTCTGGTTTGGTCACCTAGTGTAACACCCCTCGTCCGACCTGATCACTAGGTCTGAGTTATAAGATAGTACATTCCTTATCGGAGTAACTACAATTAATTATGCAGAAAATAATCATTCACACATGTAATTAAGTGTCAATCACATTCTAATATGATTAAACAATCATTTCTGAGTCTTAAACAAGCTTACATAATCTCTTTTGTTAACCCAAGTATGAAATAGGACCAAATTGCAAGGATTTTAAAATGTATGGATCAATGTCGCAACTTCATCAAGTTTTCGTCATGACATGGCCATCACAGTATGTCATGTCGCAACGGCAAGCCTAAACATGTCACAGCGTTGTTGGACCTTGTGCCCTAAGTGTAGTATTTCTGTCTAAGCATACTTATAATTTTTTTCGAACAAATTGGTTAATAAAAGTATTCATGAATTACATTAATACATTGTATATTTTCATCACGTGATTTTTGCAAGTAAAGGAAAATGGAAGTAAATGTTGCTCACTAGTTGTCTAATGTTTAACTAATACTAAAAGGTATTACGTGGTCGAATCGTAATAAAGAAAGACAACTTATATTAGTAGACGAACCTAAACATGTTGGGGAGATGTTTTATCTTGGGCATTGGAGTGGATGATTCCCAAAAGATAGAGACATGTATATGACTGATTGGACTGCAAATACATCAGACTGAACCCAAGAAGAATAGATGCTAAATTCGTTTATGGATTTATTCACTTGTGACGTTCACAGTGTGGCATACCTAAATCCTAAGTGGATGAAGGCCTATGTATGCATGACTTGTAAACTTTGATGTAAGTAAAAGCCTGGGTTCAAATAGATAAAAACCGAAAGTTGGTGTGTTGGGTGTATGACTTCTGTAGTATGTAGCGTCATTTACAACAATGGAATTCATTGCCCTATACATGAGTAAACGATATCCTCTCATTGGCATTACATGTTTGATGAAAAGTAAACATGGCCACGGGTCATTTATCTTTGTGATGGATGACTCGATTACTATTTAATAGTAATTGACTTTTCATGAAGGAAGATGTAATGGTTACCATGAAATAAAATAGGATCATATTTAGAGAACAAATATTATCCCAAATAGATTTAGGATATTCCATGAGGGCAACACACTTTGGATAAGGTAATTGGAAAAACAATAATCGAGTTGCTTTCGTAATGGTATGTTGTTGGGGAGAGCTCAGTCACGATACTATAGTGGAATGACTTTGTGACTAAATGAGTTTATAATTAATAGGTGAAAATTTGAGACTTAATTATAAATCATTTGAGCCTTAATTGCATATATCCAATCAGTCCATCCGCTAGTTCATTGAAACCATAAATGAATTGCATGATAAATCAAATGAACATAAATGAATCAAAATGAATAGAAATTGAGAACTAGGAAAGATTTGGAAATGATTGTGGTTTTCTCCAAAATGAAAATGACTTGAAAAAGAAATTTATGTTTTTCAAATTAAATGAAGTTCAAAAATGAAAATAAATCATTTGGTCATAGTGAACCATTGAATGCAAAAATATTAAATATATTTTCTCATAAATTCTTTTATGGTAAAGTCGTCATGATTTTAACGAAATTAGAATTAGGTTAAGAAAATTATTAAATTGGAAATACATTGAAGTTTATTTTGAGAAATATAGAAAAATAAATATTAGGTTGGATAAAATTATAAAGTATTGGGTTATAAGATCGGGAAGTACTTGTAATTGGACCCAATATAGAAGAGACCCAAAAGCCCCTTATGTAATAAGGGGGGACAACAAACCATAGCATAATTAACTAGGATTCTCGCCCTCTACATCTTAGTTGAACTAGAATTTCATTTTTCTTGTTGAAATAAAATTCTATAATTGTAACATCCCGATTTTGGGTCTAGTCAGAATAGTGGTTTCAAGACCACAAATCCAAAATAGAAATATTTTTTTATGATTTTTTTGAGGTCCATGACATGTTTTCATGATTGTGTGAAAGTTTCATGAAGAAATTTTGTGAATAAGTGTCCAATTTGACTTTTTGGACTAAATTGCAAAAGTTGCAAAATTTGATATTCTAGAAGATTTAAGTATGAAATAGCTTTGGATTATTAATTAGAGGTCCTTAAATATAAATTTTCCCAATTTCTATTTTTATGGACAAAAATGGGTATGAATAGGTAAAATTTGAAAGTTTAGTGAAAAGGGCATTTTGGTCATTTGGTTAATAAAAGAATAAAAAGGGAAAAAGAAAGCAAAATTTGCTCATCTTCTTCAAGTTTGTGCCGAAAATTAGAAGAGCCATAGCTAGGGTTTTTCTTCAACTTCCAAGCTTGATAGTAAGTGCATCCTAGCCCCGTTCTTAATGTTCTTTACATTTTTAAGTTGTTATCAACCGATCTAGGTATTTCTATCATTTATTTGAGTTAGGGTTCATGTTTAAAAATTTACCCATGTGTGACATGCATGTGTTTTGATGTTTCATGGTAGATTATGAAAGTTTGATGTGCAATATACATCTTTTTCTAAGTTATTTTTGATGAAAACACCTAAAAAGGACCTTTTTGTAAAAGTTGTAAAATGAGTAGTTAAAAAATTTGATTTGAAGGAAAATGTAGGTTGTTATGAGCATGTGTTAGGTTCGACTAGGCTTGGGTAATAAAGAAAATGGACACATTTCATTTTACGAGCCTAGGGACTAATTTGTAAATATATGAAAGTTTAGGGGAAAAACTATAATTTTTCCAAAGTATGGGTTTTTGGACTGATTTGAACAATGTGATAATTAAATGAGCTAAATTTTCAATTATAGATCAAGAAAAATAGAGCCCGGACCTAAACCGAGGAAAGAATAAGGTTGTGAACTAAATCGAATAGTTAGCCATATTTTGGTACTAAGGTAAGTTTGTGTGTAAATAATGCAACATTACATTATTAGGTATTTTAATGCTTTAATATTGCATGAATTGTATAATTGTCCTTGTGGATTTGATTAATGTTGACTCGATGATGATTCGACGAAGATTTGATACCTCGAAATCCCTGTTAAACCTTAGGAATAGTTAGGATACAAATGTCATGACATTAGGGTTATGAGTTTATGTGTAAGACCATACCTGGGATATGGCATCATTATGAGATTTCATATAAGACCATGTCTGGGACATGGCATCGATATGAGAATCGTGTAAGACCATAACTGGGCTATAGGCATCGATATGTGATCCCATGTAAGACCATATCGGGGATATGGCATTGGTATGATTCTATGTGTATGTGATTCCCAAGTATCATTTAGTATTCCAAGCGGTTCAATAGGTAGTCCAAAGATTATGTCAACGAAATGACAAGGTATGAACATGTTGAAAGGGTACAGGTATGTACACAAAGCTCATGCATATTGAGATTATAAATCGATGAGACCTCAGTAAGAAGTGAATGAATAAATCATGATCACGAGTTTTATTGTACATTATGTAAATGACATGATTTAAAATGTATCTATGATACTTGATGACATTGTGATAGATTATATTATGTTATGTGTATAATAATGCATGGTTAATGTTTTTAATTATTTACATGCAAACTTACTAAGCTTTATGCTTACTCCCCTTTCTTTTCCATTTTCTTATAGTATTGCCAAGCTAGCTCGGGGATCGAAGGACGTCGGAGACTCGATCACACTATCAATTGAAACTTTTGGGTATAGTTAGTCTCAACATTTTGAGTATGGCATGTATAGGGACTTGGTCTTTTTGTTATATGTCATATTGGTCTAGCCAAATGTGTTGGCTTATGATGATTTTGATCCATTTTTTATAAGGCCATGATATGTGGCCCATAATGATTATTTGGTTGTAAACCTATTCATATATGCATGCATGTGCCAATGCCATTATGATATGGCCTATAGTTATTGATGGTTGAATGATGATACGTCGCAGGTGATTATGGATGTTTGATGATGGTGAATCACTTAGTTATGCCATGTTAAGTGCCTTGAAGTTATATATATATATATATATATTTGGATTGGTGTGATTTTGATGTTGTGTAGGTTGGTATAAGTATGGATGAAAAAATGCTTAGTAAATAGCCTTATTTTGTCCACATGGGTGTGTTTACGCTGTGTGTGACACACGGCTTGTCCCATAGGCATGTGTTATGGTTGTGTGTCCTCTGCACCCTAATTAATGCAAAATAAATGCCCAATAGTAAACACACGGGCATGAGACACGGCCGTGTGTCTCGGCCATGTAAGAGACACGACCATAGGACATGGGCATGTGCCCAGACCATGTCTGCATTTAATTTTTTGAATTTAATTTGCCACACGGCCTAAGGACACGGGCGTGTGCCTTGGCCATGTGAACTTATTTGGTTGATAACGTCATAAATAAAATGTTCCTTATTTTGGACATGGCCTAAAGCACGGGCATGTAATATGCCACACGAGCGTGTCCCTTCACCCATACGGGCGTGTGGACCTTTTTGATGAAAATTTTCTAAGTTTTCCCAGAAGTTTCTAAAGCTCTCAGTTTAGTCCCAAACTATTCCCAATGCATGTTTTGGGCCTCGTAGGCTCATAATAGGGACGATATGAGTGTATATGAAAAGTTTTAAATTTGGATGGAAATTCATGTCTCGATTTTGTATAAATGCTTGTGTTTAAGTCCGATAATGCCTCGATCCTATTCCAGCGTCGAATACGGTAAGGGGTGTTACAATAATTCAATAAGGGTTCTACCTTCTCTCTATAAATATATGACATTGGTAGTGCTATAAACACAACTTTAAGATATCATTATTCTTCCCAAAAATAGAGAAAAATTTATTCTCTAATAATTAAATATGTTTTCTAGAATAATAATTTTTTGATTTCTATTTGAGATAAGAATCTTCGTTTTCAGCCCAAAGAAAAGAAAACTATTCCTAAGTTCTGTGTTTGGTTCGAATAGTTCGAGCCCAAACTCAAAACAATTCATGATACGAGAATAGTGGAGAAGATTGTTTGGCTGAAAGCTGTGAACGATAATGATCCATCTATTCGAAAATAGAGGTACGATTTTAGTCTAGGGTTTATTGCTACAAATATCACAAACTGGGTCGATTTTTAAAATTTTTAATTTTCAATGTGCAAGAAAACTGTTTTTGAACTTAAATTTTTCCAACAAACATCACTCATTGTGATGGAGATGTTGTGACATCAAAAGTTCGAGGTCACGACATGACCCCTATTTTTTGCAAAATGCACATTTTGGTATCTATTTCATCATTTCCAACTACAACTAATCAATATGTACACCAAATACTACTTTCTCTTGGTTCAAAACAAACCAAACAAGTTTAAACAATCAAATTCTACTTCTTATCAAGTCACACAATACTTATATATTAATTGAACTCAAATAAATTAGTTTCATTAGAACATAACATCCAAACCATTCATGTAACGTCCCAAAGTTGGGCCTAGTAGGATTGGGCCCATTGGGCTTTAGGCGTAGGAGCGTTTAAAATTTTTGGGAATAAGAGAACGGTTTTAATGCAAGTTGGATCTAGTAGGTAAGTGATTTTGGAAGGTTAGAGGGCTTCTATGAAGTCCCGAGTTCAAGTTAGGCCTTAGGAAGAATTTTGGTTTTGGGTGAATAAAACCCTAGGAGTTAGTAGTAGGCTTTAAGAATAAAATGTGGGGATAATGACACAAGTGGAGTGTGTGGTGTAGTGGCAAAGTGACGCCATATAAGAGATAAGGGGGTGACGCCACAAGGAAGGAAGGAGGTCCAAGGTTCAAGTCTTGGCTTTTTCATTTTGGTTTTCTTTTTAAATAGACTCTAGAATTTTGCCATAGGGTTATATTTAGTTGCGCATGGTTTTAGACACAAGATAAGCTGGTGGCTTAGTGGCAAGTGGCGTGAATTGGCACTGATGGGAGAGCCTGGGTTCGAATCTCATGGAAAGTAGTGGAGTATTTATTTTGTGGATTGGACGGGAAGAGTTTGAGTTGGATTTAAACTCTACTGACGGAGGGATCCCACATCAGAAAGATACAAAGAAGGAAGGTGAGAAGCCATCTATATATAGAGCTGCCTAGGAGAAGAAGGAGCATACCTGGTTGGCATTGGGCATAGGAGTGCTCGGAGCGCGGTTTAGCAGCTTCAGATTCCTATCAGGTGTGTACTCTTTCTACTATAGTTGTAGAGCGAAAAATGCCGATAAGCCGGTCACACGGTGATGGTAGCCATACGAGCGTGCAAGTGCATGTATGGGGTTTCAATGCTATAGTTGAGGCCATCAGTAGTGTTCTTGTGGGTTTAGGTTGTTGGGCCATGTTGGCCCTAAAGGAGCCAAGTGGGCCCAATGGGTCGGGGGCCCATATGAGTAAATTGTATGATTGAGTAGTAGATAGTGAACTAGACTATGTGAATCTCATATATGTGGCTAGGTTTGGGTTGAATGGGCCACACAGTGTGTGGGCCCACTTGGGCCAAGAATGGGCCTTAGATCCATTCGCATCATTATCTCTGTTTAAAATACTTGAGTCGTTCGAGGTGATAGTGGACCTTCTGTTGGGTCGTTAACACCCTAGTTTGCAAAATTATCGAAATACCCCTGGTTTGCAAAATTATCGAAATACCCCTGGTTTGAAAAATTACCAAAATACCCCTGGTTTACAAAATTATCGAAATATCCCTAGTTTGCAAAATTACGAAAATACCCTTGGTTTGTAAAATTACTGAAATATCCCTAGCTTGCAAAGTTACTGAAATACCCTTAGGTTACGAAATTACTGTTTTACCCCTAAACAATAAAATGACCGTTGTACCCTTGTGGTAGTACTAATTTTGTCTGTGTTAATTGTATGATTGATTATGTCCAAGATGCACTACATACATGGATTAGTTATGAGTAGAATTATTGAACTACCCTTGGTAGGTAAATTACTAAAATACCCTCGGTAGGTAAAATTACCGTTATACCCTTTGGGGTTGATTAGCGTGATTGTGTGTAACTTTTCACACCATTTATAGTGTCTTGATAACATATATATTTATGTATATTCTGTTAAATGCCGAAAACTCGGTATGGCTATTGAAATCCCTGTGGAGGGTAAAGGCGATTCATCAGGTTAGTGACTTCTGTGATATTAATAGATGGTTCTGATGAGATGACATGTTATATGTGATGAGCATCCTACACATGCATGCCGAAACCTGTTGAAACCATACATCAGTATCTTATGCTTGCATGGGGTTGGGATTGTGATATTGAAGGGGAAGTGTTGTAGTGGCTCTGCCATGATCTGTTGTAGTGGCTCTGCCACGATCTGTTGTAGTGGCTCTGCCACGATCTATTGTAGTGGCTCTACCACGATCTGTTCTGGTGACTATGTCATGATTCTGATGATGAGCAGCTAACTGCAGCATGACTGCCATCGATGGTGTGTAGCGGTGAGGGTTGATTGTAGAAATCCCCATTGGTGTGATTGGCAGGTATGGGTGGTGTGTAGCGGATGGAAAATTAGGTTGGGCTGGGTTTGCATCGCATTGCATACATGATCTGCTGTGACATATGATATGGGTTAAGGCCCAACTGAGGCTTTTATGGGCTAAGGTCCAATTGCCACCGTTACTGAAATGGGCTTCGGCCCAAACTATTGTGATTCATGTTCTTATTGATGAGGGTTATGCACACTGAGTTTTCGTAAACTTACACCCTATTTTTAATATTTTTTTTCTCAGGTAATCCTCAGTAAGCGGTTCGACGTGTTGGAGGACTCGGAGGTGGCCACACTATGGGCAGTTTTGGACTCTAGTATTTTACTTATTTGTAACTTGGGTTAATATTTTGTAATAAGGCCAATGGTTTATTTTTTCTAAGTTTTCATTTATAACTGTTAAACTTATAAATACGGGGTTTTTTTAAAACATTAGCAGTCGTTTTCTAAAATATCATGTTTACGCAATGATGCAAGTTCAACTTTCATAACAGAACAATTTTTCAAAATAATAACAACTTTTAAACGGTCATTTAGTAAATCACATTTTCTCAATCAAACAACGAACTCGGAGTTCAAAAATCTGATAAAACTTTTCTAAACAATTGCTTAGCTTTTCAACTTCCTTCAATGTGACACGCCAGATTCGGGCCTAACTTCTAGGCCAGGTTTGGGGTGTTACAATTCAAATACCAATCTTCACCTATGTCATACCACATTGAATACGTGTCATTTTACTCCATTTACATATACTTATGTAACACTCTAACCTGTCTCCGTTCACGAGATTAGGGTTACAGAGCATTACCGATTAATTAGAAAACATTTAAACTTAATACATCTCAATATAATAATTAAAACTTACTTAAGTAAATCACATTAAATAGAATCAAACATATGCAATCGGTCCCTAAATCGAGCATTTAAGACCCTAAAAATAGCTTAGAAGCAGTTCGAGACTTATTTGAAACAAAACAAAAGTTTTAAAAAAAAGTTAAAAAAGTTGGAAAATAGGGGTCACACGGCCATGTGGCCAGGCTGTGTGACATATTCCAAGCCATGTAACATTTGAACAAAGGGACACACGGCCGTGTCCCAACGCATGTTCTCTCCCTGTAACTCACTGAGTAGGGTTACACGGCCGTGTAACTCTCTAAGTTGCCACATATGGCCGTGTGCCAGGTCGTGTGCTAGGCCGTGTAACTCATTAACTTAAAATAATAGAATTTTACAAATGACACACGACACGACCGTGTCACAGCTCGACGCTTAGGCTGCATGATCCATATTGACCCTAAATTCATACCATTTCAAAGCTAAATCATATCTAGCCATCCATACCATTTGGGCATACATTCAAAGGGTTTAAACATCATTCAAACACACATAAACATGCCATTTCAAACATCCTAATTCATCTAACCAATATGCCATTCAAAGACATCATAGTTGTATCAAAGCATCAACTACCAAAACAAGTCAACATTACCATATTTTTAGCATAAAAACCTAATTCAATTATCTACCACATGATGCCACAAATGACCATTTACAAGTCATCACAAACTTGCCAAAAGGACCTTATAAACAAGCACTTAAAAATTACCAAAACAACACAACTTGATAATGCATTAAAGTACACCAAATCAACCATAATTTCCAAAAGCCTAAATGTAACAACCCGATTTTGGGTCTAGTCTGAACAGTGGTTTTGAGAGCACAAATCTGACGTAGTGAAGTTTATTTTATTACATTTCTATGGTCTACAATTTTACGAAATGATTTCGTGAAAATTTTGTTCGAAAATTTTGACGTTTGGGCATTCAATTTAGTTAAAAGGACTAAATTGTAAAAAGTGTAAAAGTTGAGTTCTACATGCTAGAGGTGTCTAATTGTTATGAAATTTTAAATTGAAGGTACTTATATGGTAATTAAACCATTTTTAAGTTAGTGGACAAAAATGGACATGGTGAGATAAAATTTCAAAGTTTTAAGTGAAGGGCATTTTGGTCATTTGGAAATAAACGAATAAAAAGGGAAAATAAAGCCAAAATTATTGTCCATCTTCCTCACCATAGCTGAAAATTTTAATACCACCATAGCTAGGGTTTTTTCAACTTCCAAGCTTGATTATAAGTACATCCTAGCCCCGTTTTTAATGCTCTTTACATTTTTTAAGTCGTTATCATCATATCTATCTAATTCTACCATTAATTTGAGTTATGGTTGATGTCTAGGGTTTGAACCATGATATAAATGTATGTTTTTTTATGTTTAATGGTAGATTATGCAAGTTTAATGCTAGATAAACAACTTTTACTAAGTGATTTTTCATGAAAATACCTAAAAAGGACCTATTTGTAAAAAGTTGTAAAATGGGTAGTAAAAATCTAATTTAATGAAATATTTGGGCTAAGTATGAAATAGGTTCTGCTAGGCTTGGGTCTTGAAAAAATTGAATAGATTTCATTTTACGAGCTAGGGACTAAAATGTAAATATGTTAAAGTTTAGGGGCAAAAATGTAATTTTTCCATAATAAGATTTTTGGACTGAATTGAATAATGTAAATAATAAATGAGTTAAATTTCTATTATAGATTAAGAGAAATGATGTTCGAGCCTAGATCGGGGGAAAAACAAGGTGTTTGACGATTAGGTCCTTTTCTACTATTTTGGTACCTAGGTATGTTTGTATGTAAATAATGCATTGTTATTTATGCTTTAATTGCTTTAATATTGTATGAATTGTGATTTACTCTTCGAACGTAATCGAAAAAGTTTAACTAGCAAGAAATCCCGGTTGAACCCTAGGAATAGTTAGGATACAAATGTCATGACATTAGGGTTATTGAGATTTCGTGTAAGACCATATCTGAGATAAGAAATCGATAAGAGACTTAGTGTAAGACCATTGTAACATCCTGAATTAATGGGCCTTTGCATTTGATGTGTGTTATGTTTAATATGATAATTAGAGTGTTTAAGGGGTTGATTGGGCTCAGTTTCAATGAGGCCTTAATCAAATTTTCTGTTTGGGCACTTTAGTGGAAAGCTAGATAGGTCCGGGCTTAAAAGATATTGTTCGCGAATTAAAACACAAAAATGGGCTAGTGGCCCAGTGGACAGTGGCGTGAAAAGTAGTAAGGGGATCCAAGGTTCGAGTCGCATTACCCACTTATTTATTTTAATTATTTTTGGCGTTAAAAGGAGAGGAGAGTGGGGGTGGCTAGGATGCTTTAAAATAGGAAGATTTATCTGTTGGATAATGTGGATATTGTGCTGATAATAGTAGGGAGAGGTGGTGTTATTTAGGCCTCTCCTAAAGGTGAATAGATCAAGATAAAGGAGAAAAGATAGGAGCTATCTGCTGAGAGTAGAGTTGGCCGAAATTCCATCTCCTGAGGGGAAGGAATCGGTTTCTTCATGTTAAAGGGTGCCAAAATTTCCCTATTATTTGATTAATTATTAGTTATCGGAAGGGCACTTTTGGGTTTTGATAAGCAAGTGTCAAATTCTCTATAAATAGGGTTGTATCTCTTCAATTCCAAAGATTTGAACCCTATTCTTTTCCTCATTCTCTCGTGCTAAAATTCTCAATTTTTTTCGCAATTTTGTTCTCTTCTTTTCCAAAAGTCAAACCTCTCAATTCTTTCTCTCATCTTCACTTTCTTCAAAAGTCAAACCTCTCACTTCACTTTCTTTTTCCATTCTTTTCTCTTGTGCCGATTTCTCCATAAAGCCGGAATCTTCCGAAGTTGCCTAATTCCCTGTAAAGGTAGGTGTCGATTTTCTTCTATTCTTTTTCCCTTCTCTTTCGATTTTGAAACTATAGCCGAATGGCTAGTTGATTGATAGGTCATCTTTAGTTTAACTTTTTCTCTAATCACATGTTCTTTTGGGCGGCACTTCGGGAAATCATAATAGATCGAATCATCCAAGATCTCAAAAAGCCGGAAGCCATTAATCTCTAAGTATCCTATTGATTTTGGGATTTCAAGGTAAGGGTTTCCTTTAGATTCTTATTAGATTCACTATCATATTTTAGATCTTAACTCATATATGGTTTAACAACCCTATTTCGCTATAGTAATTCTGACAAGGAATTTTTGGATGGAATCAAATATGGATCAAGCAAAGGAGAGGATTGGGTCCGTAAACCCAATCCCTAAGTTTAAGAAACGAGCAGTGTTCGCTATTCGAGATTGGCCACCGAGTTGTGGACCGGCTTCAAAAAGATCTTAGGTAGATAGCAATCGACGGCTTCTCGACAAAGGTTAACATAGAGGTGTCGTCTTAACCGTAATAAGGTGTGTAGATTCTTGACACATAAGCTTTGTTATGTTATATGTATGCTATAGGCTAAAAGCCGGAAAGAGAGGATGTATGAACAGTTGTGTTACCTAGAAAGGGTAGGGAGGGGATGCCAGGTACGTAATCATAGAAACTTTTCTATGTGTATCGAAGCATGTAAAAGTATGAGATTGTTAGATGGCTTGATGTTTTGATTCTTGTATGTGTGTATGGATGGGATGGGATTGATTGATCGATTTATGGAAGGGGAGCAGGTCACGGGGCGATCGGTGGCTTTGCCACAAAGGTTCGCATTAGCGATCGGTCTTTATGACAGGTAGCATAGCTGTCGAAATACTAAATGTATTTTCTGAGGTTCGCATTAGCGATCGGTCTTTATGATAGGCAGCACAGCTGTCGACGTGGTGTGTAGCGGATGGAGGGTTGATTGTAGAAATCCCCACGGTGTGATGGTTGGTATGGGGTGTGTAGAGGATGGACTATTAGGTTTTGGGATGGACCATGTTGCATGACATATTTTGTTACCATTGTATATGGGCCAAGGCCCATAATGTGTTTGTAGGCCCTAGGCTTTTATGTGTTTTCAAGTTTTGCACACTGAGTCTTTGCGACTCACCCATTTATGTTTTTCCCACTCTACAGATGAGCAATAGACCATGGACATGGGAGCCGAGGCAAACTCGTGGGGCCATCAAGACTATTATTATTTTCATAGACTATCTTTGACTTTTCGTTTAAAATATAAATCTTTGGGAATATTTTTGTAATAAGGCCCCATAACTTAGGTTTCCAATTTATGTGTTACTCGCTTTATTTTATTTTCACCCTTAATAAGTCACATGCTTATAAACCTATGTTTTTCCAAAGTCTTATTAATAAAATGAAATGATAAATGGGCTTTTCAAACTCAACCGAAACAAATGATAAGTTATTCAAACTTTTTCACAAATATCACGATTAATGAAAAAAAACTGAGACTTTTAAAAATCCATCGAAGCAAAGTTTTTAAGATTTAACGTGTAGCATACCAGATCCGGTAATGACGTATGGGCCGAGTTTGGGGTGTTACATTTTTGGTTTCAGAGCCTAGTTCAAAACTCGGGCTATCAAATGGGTCCAGTAGGAATTTATGAAAGTAATGTAAGTTGAGAAAAGTTTTGGAAGATATGGCCTTCGAGTCTACCGGCACCCAATCCACCCAGGTAAGTACTCTAACCTTTGATGTGATATATATGATGGGTTTGATGGGCTTTATGGATGTAGACTAGTAGGATAGTGTTGATGGACTTTAGGGTTAGTATAAACACTTCTTCAAATCTCATAAGACTTAATTTTTCTTAATTAAACATGTGTGTGAACAAGTCACAGGGTTAGGGTGTGGAAACAGGTATATGCATGTCTAGGATTGGATCTAGGAAGAGCTTGGTATTTAAGCGGTCCTAGTGACTCACCTCCTCTTTTCTGGAATCCTACCTGGTGCGTAGTGACTATTCGCCTTAGCCACGAGGACTTGTTGACAGGCCAAAATTCATAACTAAAACTCGAAAGGGACCAATACCCTATTTTTGTAAAATTACTTGTATGTCCCTGATTTTGTAAATTATCCAAAACACCCTAGGTTGAGGAAATTTATCAAAATACCCTTGTTTGAAAATTACCAAAGTACCTTGTTTGAGAAATTACTAAATTACCCTTGATTTACGAAAGTTACCAAAATTTGCAAAATTACCAAAATACCCCAGACTGTAAATTACCAAAATACCCCTATTTTGTAAAATCACCAAGATACTTTATTTTGGAAAATTACAAAAATACTCCTGTAGGTTAAAATTACGAAAATACCCCTAGGTAGTGAAATGATGAAAATACCCCTAGGTGATGAATATAAGTTCATGATGCTGCTTGTGTGTTGATGTGTGATGGATGTTGATTGAATGTGTATTCTAGAACTAAGAAATACTGATTCGAGAACTAGGAAATACTGATTCAAGAACTGAACTTGTAGATAGAATCTGAATTCGAAAGAACTATTGTTAAAACTACTTTCCATAAGACTGTCCGTTATTGATCAGTGGAAGAAAGAATTATTAATTCATAAAATTTTTAATCAGATAAATCGCGAATGGTAGAATGAGCACTAGAGGACGTGGTGTGAGTGGCCGAGGTAGAGGCAGGATTGCTGTGTCAGAACCCGTAGGGTCTGGTCACGAGTCAGGGAATGAGGTACCAGTGCCACCAACTGTGGAGGTGGAATTTCAAGATCAGACGGCCGGAGATGATGCTGTATCTCAGGCAATGTTACGAGTCTTAGAGAGGGTTGCTAGGGTAGGCATGGGCACAGAGCCCTAAGTCTCGTGCAGAGCGATCGAGAGCCAACGGGTGAAAGTGTTTAAGGAATTTTCGTGTAGCTCCTAGTACAAATGCAGAGTATCGTTGGAAGCAATGGAGCGGATAATGGATGATCTCGACTTTACGGGATGAAGAGAAGCTAAAGGGAGTGGTGTCTCTTCTCCGGGACGAAGCATATCAATGGTGGCTTACGGTTAAGGAGGGAACTGTAGCTGACCATATCACTTGGGATCACTTCAGAACGACGTTCCAAAGTAAGTACATTGGGATGAGCTATGTGGATGCGCAGTGCAGAGCATTCCTGAACTTGGTTCAAGGAAGTAGGTCGGTAGCTGCGTATGAAGTAGAATTCCTATGCCTTAGCCATTATGCTTGAGGGATAGTGGCCACAGAGCATGAGAGATGTGTTCATTTTGAGGATGGCCTGAAGGACGATCTACGTGTGTTGATAGCTCCACAACGAGAGTGAGAATTTGCTGTACTTGTGGAGAAGGCTAAAATAGCTGAGGAGGTGAAACGATGGAAAAGCTAAATCGGGATAGAGATAGGGGCGGAGGTAAGAGAAATTTTGGATCGGCAGGGACAGCCGTGCATACTCAAAAAAGACCTAGGTCGGATGGACCGAGACGGGCTGAAAGACCTACTGCTAACCAAACACGAAGGTGTGGCCGATGTGACAAATTCCATGTAGGTGAGTGTTGGGCAGGCAGTGAGAAGTGCTTTAGGTGTGGTTCTTTGGACCATCAGATAAGAGATTGTCTTCAGCCATGGGATGAGGTAGGACCCGCAGGGCAGGGAAATGCTCAGCCGAGCAGAGGAGGTCAGTAGCCACAGAGAGGTCGTGGTCTGACCAGAGGTGGTAATGGTTTTGGTCGGGGGCGTGGAGCACTAGGCCGAGGGGTAGAAAACACTGAGGCGAGGCAGCCGAGGTTGGTCTACGCTACTAGACGTCGAGAGGAGGCTGACGCACCGAATGTTATTATCGGTACATTTTTAATTTTTGGATTGCCTTATACTGCATTGATTGACATTGGGTCGACACATTCATATGTTGCTAGTAGTGTGTCTGAAACTTTAAGTTTAGATTCTGAAGTTACCCTAGGGCGATGACGGTAATTAGCCCATTAGGAAAATCTGTGGTGGTAGATAAACTTTATCGGGAGGTACCCTTAGAAGTTCAGGGAGTAGTTTTCCGACGGATCTGATGGAATTACCGTTCGGGGAATTTGACTTGCTTTTAGGCATGGACTAGCTAGTGAAGTATCAGGTCAATGTAGATTGTGCAACCAAGCATATGGTGTTAAGAACCCCCGAGGGAGGTGAAGTGTTGGTGATAGGAGAAAGGGGGAATTGTCTGTCAAACGTGGTAACTGCTCTAAGAGAGGAAAGAATGGTGAGAAAAGGGTGCGAGGCAGTTCTAATGTTTGTACGGGCTTTGGAAGCCAAAGACCTAACTGTTGAGGACGTTAGGACGGTGAAGGAATTTCCTAATGTTTTCCCAGAAGAGCTTCCGGATTACCTCGGATCGAAAAGTGGAGTTTGGAATTGATCTTCTTCTGAGAACAGCACCAATATCTATTGCTCCATATAGAATGGGGCCAAAAGAGTTGGTGGAATTGAAAGCGCAAATCCAGGAGTTCTTGGATAGAAGGTTTATTCGACCAAGTGTGTCGCCTTGGGGAGCGCCGGTGTTATTTGTTAAGAAGAAGGATGGTTCAATATGTATGTGCATTGACTATCGTCAATTGAATAAGTTAACCATCAAGAACAAATACCCGTTGCCAAGGATCGATGACTTGTTCGATCAGTTGAAGGGGGCCTCAGTCTTTTCGAAGATAGATCTGAGGTCAGAGTACCATCAGCTTACGGTCAAAGAGGTGGATATTCATAAGACGGCCTTTAGGACTCACTACGGTCACTACGAGTTCATGGTGATGCCATTTGGGTTGACTAACGCACCAGCAGAGCTTTATGGATATGATGAATCGAGTGTTCCAACCCTACTTGGATCTGTTTGTCGTGGTTTTATTGATGTCATCTTGGTTTATTCAAGATCGGAGGAGGAGCATGATTTACATCTGCAAGTGGTTCTGCAAATTCTGAGGGAGAAGTAGCTTTATGCCAAATTCAGCAAGTGCGAATTTTGTCTAAAGGAAGTTACTTTTCTAGGTCACGTGGTGTCAGCAGAGGGGATTAGGGTTGACCTCAAAAATTGAAGCGGTGTTGGATTGGAAGCCGCCTAAGTTGGTGGCAGAGATTCAGAATTTCCTTAGTTTAGTCGGGTATTACCGAAGGTTTGTTGAAGGATTTTCTCTGATTGTGGCACCATTGACTAAGTTACTATGGAAAGGAGTTCCGTTCGTTTGGTCTGATAAGCAGCAGGAGAGTTTTGAAAAGTTGAAAAGGATATTGACGGAGGCTCCGGTGTTGATTCAACCGGAGGCTGGGAAGGAATTCGTGATTTATTGTGATGCGTCACACACAGGACTAGGATGCGTGTTGATGCAAGATGGAAAGGTGGTTGCGTATGCATCACGGCAGTTAAGACCGCACAAAGCAAACTATCCCACCCATGATTTGGAGTTGGCGGCGGTGGTGTTTGCCTTGAAGATTTGGAGGCATTATTTGTACGGGGGATATCTGTCATTTACACGGATCATAAGAGTTTGAAGTATCTTTTGACACAAAAGGAGTTGAATCTAAGGAAAAGGAGGTGGATCGAGTTGTTAAAGAATTATGATTGCTCGATTGAGTATCATCCGGGTAAGGCCAATGTGGTGGAAGATGCTCTAAGCAGTAAGGTGATCTCTGACTTGAGAGCAATGTTTGCTCACCTTAGTCTGTACGACGATGGGAGTTTATTGGCGAAACTTCAAGTAAAACCCTCATGGGTTAGTCAAGTTAAGGAAAAGCAGCAGACTGATGAGTTGCTGAAGGAAAAGTTTCCGGTTGGAGCAAGTGATGAATCAACAGAATTTAGTGTGAATGAGGAAGGGCTGTTATGTTTTCAAGGGAGAGTGTGCATGCCGAAAGACCCTAAATTGAGGCATAGGATCTTGCAAGAAGAGCATGGTAGTCCATACGCTATGCATCCTAGAGGGAGTAAGATGTATCGAGATTTACGGGAGTAGTTTTGGTGGCTAGGCTTAAAACGAGAGGTGACTGAATTAGTAAGGAAGTGTTTAACCTGTCAGCAGGTAAAAGCGGAGCATCAGTTACCATCAGGGTTGTTGCAACGGTGAAGATTCCTCAGTGGAAGTGGGAAAGGATCACAATGGACTTTGTTAGTAGGCTACCTCTCACGCCTACTAGGAAAGATTCAATTTTGGTGCTCGTTGATCGATTGATGACGTTTGCTCATTTTGTATCGGTTCGAGTCGATTATTCCTTACAAAATTTGGCTAAGCTGTATATAGCGGAGATTGTAAGGTTGCATGGAGTACCTATGTCGATTATCTCAGACCGAGATCCTAGGTTTACGTCAAGGTTTTGGAAGGCATTGTATCAAGCGTTAGGTACGAAGTTGGATTTCAGTACAACGTTTCATCCTTAGACCGATGGACAGTCTGAGCGGGTGATTCAGATCTTGGAGGACATGTTAAGGGGTTGTGCCATTGATTTCAGAGGTAGTTGGGAGGAGTTTCTACCATTGGCGGAGTTTGCGTACAACAACAGCTACCAGTCTAGTATTCAGATGGTGCCCTATGAAGCATTGTACGGGCGAAAGTGTCGTACTCCTACCTATTGGACGGAATTAGGGGAACGGTGGATTTTGGGTCCGGAGTTGGTTACCAAGACGGAGGAGAAGGTTGAGCTAATTCGGGCTCGACTAAAGGAAGCGCTTGATGATGTAAGTCCTATGTCGATTTGAAGCGCAAGGACATAGAGTTCACAGTGGGTGACAAGGTGTTCTTAAAAGTGTCGCCATGGAAGAAAGTATTAAGGTTTGGACAGAAGGGTAAGTTAAGTCCCAGATTCATCGGACCTTATCAGGTGCTGAAACGGGTTAGACTAGTAGCATATCAGCTTGAGCTACCTACTGAATTGAATCAGATCCACTATGTATTACACGTCTCTATGTTAAGACGTTATCATTCGGATCCATCTCATGTGGTACCTGTGGAGGAAATCCAGGTAAGACCTGACCTATCCTTTGAAGAGGAACCAGTGGAAATCATGGATCGTGATGTCAAAGTATTACGAAGGAAGAAGGTTCCGTTGGTTAAGGTTCTATGGTAGAATCACGACTCTGAGGAGGCTACGTGGGAACCGGAGGAAGCGATACGACAATAATACCCGCATCTATTTGGATCAGGTAATTTCGAGGATGAAATTCCTTTAAGAGGGTAGAACTGTAACATCCTGAATTAATAGGCCTTTGCATTTGATGTGTGTTATGTTCAATATGATAATTAGAGTGTTTAAGGGGTTCAGATTGGGCTCAGGTTTGGGCTGAGGCCTTAATCAAATTTTATGTTTGGGCACTTTAGTGGAAAGCTAGATAGGTCCGGGCTTAAAAGATATTGTTCATGAATTAAAACACAAAATGGGCTAGTGGCCCAAAGGATGATGGCATGAAAAGCAAGAAGGGGATCCAAGGTTCGAGTCGCATTACCCACTTATTTATTTTAATTTTTTGGCGTTAAAAGAAGAGAGAGAGAGTGGGGGCTAGGATGCTTTAAAATAGGAAGATTTATCTGTTGGATAATGTGGATATTGTGTTGATAATAGTAGGGAGAGGTGGTGTTATTTAGCCTCTCCTAAAGGTGAATAGATCAAGATAAAGGAGAAAAGATAGGAGCTATCTCACGAGAGCAGAGTTGGTCAAATTCCATCTCCTAGAGGGGGAAGGAATCGGTTTCTTCATGTTAAAGGGGTGCCGAAATTTCCCCTATTATTTGATTAATTATTAGTTATCAGGAAGGACACTTTTGGGTTTTGATAAACAAGTACCGAAATTCTCTATACATAGGGGTTGTATCTCTTCAATTTCGGCATTTGAACCCTATTCTTTTCCTCATTCTCTATGCCAAAATTCTCAGTCTTTTTCTGCAATTTCTGTTCTCTCTTCTTTTCCAAAAGCCGAAACCTCTCAATTCTTTCTCTCATCTTCACTTTCTTCAAAAGTAGAAACCTCTCACTTCACTTTCTTTTTCCATTCTTTTCTCTTGTGCCGATTTCTCCATAAAGTCTAATCTCCTGAAGTTGTCAATTCTCGTAAAGGTAGGTGCCAATTTTCTTCGTTCTTTTTCCCTTCTCTTTCGATTTTGAGACTATAGCCGAATGGCTAGTTGATTGATAGGTCATCTTTAATTTAACTTTTTCTCTAATCACATTTTCTTTTGGGAAATCATAGTAGATCGAATCATCCAAGATCTCAAAAGGCCAGAAGCTGTTAATCTCAAAGTATCCTATCGATTTTGGGATTTCAAGGTAAAGGGTTTCCTTTAGATTCCTATTAGATTTGCTATCATATTTGAGATCTTAACTTATATATGGTTTAACAACCCTATTTCGCTATAGTAATTCTGACAAGGACTTTTTGGATGGAATCAAATATGGATCAGGAAAAGGAGAGGATTGGGTCCGTAAACCCAATCCTTAAGTTTAAGAAACGAGCATTGTTTGCTGTTTGAAATTGGCCGCCGAGTTATGGACCGACTTTTGAACAACATCTTAGGCAGATAGCAATCGTATCGGCTTCTGACAGTGTCGACATAGAGGGCGTCGTCTTAAATGTAATAAGGTGTGTAGATTCTTGACACATAAGCTTTGTTATGTTATATGTATGCTATGGGCTAAAAGCTGGAAAGAGAGGCTGTATGAGCAGTTGTGTTACCCAGAAAGGGTAGGCAAGGGATGCCAGGTACGTAATCATAGAAACTTTTCTATGTGTATCGAAGCATGTGAAAGTATGAGATCTATTAGATGGCTTGATGTTTTGATTCTTGTATGTGTGTATACATGGGATGGAATTGATTGATCGATTTAATGAAGGGGAGCAGGTCACGGGGCGATCGGTGGCTTTGCACAAAGGTTCGAATTAGCGATCGGTCTTTATGACAGGTAGCATACTGTCAAAATACTAAATGTATTTTCTGAGGTTTGCATTAGCGATCGATCTTTATGATAGGCAGCACAGCTGTCGACGTGGTGTGTAGCGGATGGAGGGTTGATTGTAGAAATCCCCACGGTGTGATGGTTGGTACGGGGGTGTGTAGAGGATGGACTCTTAGGTTTTGGGATGGGCCATGTTGCATGACATATTTTGTTACCATTGTATATGGGCCAAGGCCCATAATGTGTTTGTGGGCCCTAGGCTTTTATGTGTTTTCAAGTTTTGCACACTGAGTCTTTGTGACTCACCCATTTATGTTTTTTCCACTCTACAGATGAGCAGTAGACCGTGGACATGGGAGCCGAGGCAGACTCGAGGGGCCATCAAGACTATTATTATTTTCATAGACTATCTTTGACTTTTTATTTAAAATATAAATCTTTGGGAATATTTTTGTAATAAGGCCCCATAACTTAGGTTTCCAATTTATGTGTTACTCGCTTTATTTTATTTTCACCCTTAATAAGTCACATGCTTATAAACCTATGTTTTCCAAATTCTTATTAATAAAATGAAATGATAAATGGGCTTTTCAAACTCAACCGACACAAATGATAAGTTCTTCAAACTTTTTCACAAAAATCACGATTAATGAAAAAAAACTGAGTCTTTTCAAAACCCATCAAAGTAAAGTTTTTAAGATTTAACCTGTAGCATACCAGATCCGTAATGACGTATGGGACGAGTTTGAGGTGTTACAACCTTAGCTGGGCTATTGGCATTGATGCAAGATCCTATGTAAGACCATATCTAGGATATGGCGTTGGTATGGTACTATGTATGTGCGATATGTCCCGAGTATCCTTTAGTATTCCAAGTGGTTCAACGGGAAATTCAACGAGTATGTCAAAGTTGTGAAAGTTTATGATTATGTTGTTTGTACAGGTACGTACGTAAAACTCATTTACTAATGAGCTCGATATGTGATGAACCCCTCGATAAGGTTATGAATGAGTAAGTTATGAGTAGAAGATCTTGATACTATTTATGCCAAGTTTATCATGTTTATTTGTATGATACATGCGTGATTATAATGCTTATTATTTGCATAGGAACTTACTAAGTTATATAGCTTACTCCCCTTTCTTTTCCTTGTCTTATAGTGTCACCAAGCCAGCTTGGGGATCGAAAACTATCATAGATCCATTCACACTATCAATTTAGTATTTTGGGTACCATTGATTCTAGTATTTTGAGTTATGGAATGTATAGGGACTTGGCATTTTGCTATGTGTCATAATTAATTTAGCCAAATATGTTGGCTTATGTTGGTTGATAATTCATTTTGCAAATGGCCATTGAAATTGGCTAATATTGGTTTAAGTATATATATATATATATATATATATATATATATATATATGCATATGATGATGCTTTTCATGGATGTGGGAAATTGCATGATTTAAGTTGAGATATATGTGATGTTTGTGTAAAAAATGATAGCATGTGAATGATGTACTGATATCTTGTTTGTGGCTGATTTGGTTGTATGTATATGCTTGGATTGGTGCTGCTTGTTGTTGTGTAGGTTGGTGCAAGTAAGGGTAGTAAAATGGCTTGGTAAATAGCCTTATTTTTGTCCACACGGGTAGATACACAGGCATATGTCTAGGTCGTGTGAGACACACGGTTTGCCCCACGGGCATGTGTTCCAGCCGTGTGTCCCCTGCACCTTAATTGTTGCAAAATAGAATGCTCAGTATTGAGCACATGGGCATAGATATGGGCGTGTGTCTCAACCGTGTGGATGGCATGGCCTCAAACACGGGCGTGTGCCCTAGCTGTGTGAAGTCTGCACCTAAAAGTCATGAAAATTAAATCGACCACACGGCCTAGCACACGGGTGTGTTGCACGGCCGTGTGGCACAAGTTAGAGAGCTCCCTATTTTTAACCCGACCTGTAGCACAGGCGTGTCCAAGGGTCATATGGACGTGTCCCTTGGACCACACGGGCATGTGGTCCTATTTTTTTTGAAAAATTTTCTAAGCGTTGTATAATTTTCAAAAGTTCTCTGTTTAGTCCCGAACTACTTCCACTGAAACACCCCACACCTGGCCCACGAGCCTGAACTGGATCTGGTTTGTTCCTTAAGTTAACCGGTTTTCAAGTTCTTTGTTACTTAGACAAAATTTGTATAATTTTTGGAAAAATGTTGTTGTGGATTGGGCTCAGATTGGGAACCCATTTAATCTATTTGAAAATCAAATTTTTATTAAGGTGACAAAATAATTTTTAAGGTTTATTAAAAATATATATATCTTAAACTTTAGTCTTAAAAAGTTCGCAACGTAATAGTTAAGAGTAAAGCAAAATAAGAAAAATCCACTGGGCCTTATGGCCTTATTACATCAAGTAAAACCCAAAAATAAAATTAAAGGTACTAAAAAGAAAAAAGTCCAAATTAAATAAAATCGTCAAATGAAACATGGCCACCTCAAGGTCAACCGTCCCGGTCCGTCATTGTTCATCACGAAAATAGTTCCCACAATGGGTGAGTCAATGCACTCAATGTGCACACAAGACTAACATTCAACAAATCGAGCATACATGTTCATATCAAATTCATATTCATATAAAATAAATGATGATGCAACCCAAACCCAAGCCTAATGGTCCATCCGCTACACACCACCGCACCTACCGGTCACACCGTGGGACTACTAAGTCAACCCTCCATCCGCTACACACCATCGAAGGCGTCATTGCAATCGACGTGCTCATCATCGCCATATAATTTGTGTCATTAGACACCATATTCAAATAATGTAACCGGTTACCAAATTAGATAATGTAACCGAGTTACCATATTCAAATTTTGTGACCGTAGTCACCATATTCCGTTAGTGAGACCAAGTCAACACCTTCTTCCCTTTCACATAGATCCCGAATGCCCCGAAATTTTATATCATGCATAACATACTTAATTCTCATTCATGTTACTATCCATATGTTCAAAATATATCATATTAGTAATCCTATCGAGTAGGAAACGCACTGGTGTCTTACCACATCGTGGTACTTAGCCACATTCACATTCTTATGCATATTCATATATTAAAATAATTGCCATATGATATATCGAAAGTTAGTGTGAGTACACACCGATCCGCTTAATAGGTTCCTTGAGATCTCGAAAATCCCGATCTAACTTTAGATCGTTAATTCCTATATTCGCCAACCATTAAAACATATTAACAAACCTATTTGGCTTAAAACCAAATCCTAGTAGGATTTGTATTACTTACCTTGTTGCCGAATTGAAAGATTGTAAATCAAATGCGAAAATTGATAGTACTCCTTCCTTAAATCGGCTAGCCACTAAATCGTAATTATGTCGACTTCTAACTTTTGAGTAAATGGAAAATAATACCAATATAACCCTAGGCCGATTGGATCTATGTACTTACCTTATAGTTTCCAAATCCAAAGTTTCCCTTATCTTGAATATCCGTCAAATCCCTATAACTTCATGTCGATTTATTTTAATATTGAGACATAATCAAAACCTTGACCGAATATTTATATTCCTTACCTTAGATCCTTGATCCTTATATTCTAAGTAATTGTAGAAACACGAGAGACCCTTGCAGATTCGCCAAAATTGCTAATAGGATTAGTACCCGATTTTGGTAAAAGAGAAAGAATACAAATCGATTGACCACAGATCTTACCCTTTTTGACGTCAGAGTCGATTGCTTCCTTGCCTAGAGTCACAGAGATTCGCTATGGAAATTTAACGAGGATCAAAGAGTATTTTGGCTCGACAATAGCAAAGGACGGAGAAGAAAAGATGGAGTTTTGCTTAGGAAAAATTTCGCAGAGAGAGAAATAGGGACTAGGGAAAATTTCGGCACACTTAGGAAAAGATGAGAGAAAAGCCTTTAATTCTCCTTCTTCAGCCGAAATTACTAGGCCAAGAGTCCTTAACTTGGCCACCACTCTTCCTTGTGATAATATTATCTCTTTTATTTAAAATAAAAGTGTTTAATCCATCATTTATCTCCTCAATAATTATATTAAAAGAAAATCCTTTATTTATCACTTATTATTCACATATTTATGGAATTAAAACACCTCTATTTCTAGAAGCTTGTGCAGTCCACCCTCTTGCTTATGGAAGCAAAAATAAACCTTCATTATTTGCTTTCCAAGTGACTCGAACCTGTGCCCATTTCTCTTGCATATGGCGCCATTTCTCTAAGCCCTAAGTGACATCTTCAGGCCACTTTTCCAAGCCTGTTTGTGTGTCAAAATTCTCCAACTTTTTCTTTTAAGGCCCTTTTGCCCTTATTTCCTATTTTGAACTTTAAAATTTGACATTCTCAGTATCATTTCTAAGTTTCCTAAAATTTTGACCTGCTCGTAAACTTGCCATTTTCTTACATTTCCAAATTTCCAGAATGTTTACTTCCCATTTTTGAATCATTTCCAAAAATGTTCAGGTTTCCAAAAATGTTCAGGTTTCCAAAATGTTCAAGTTTCCAAAAATGTTTGTTTCCATTTTCATTCCCATTTCCATTTCCATTTCTAGGTTTCCAAAAGTATCAAAATTTATTCATAGTACCTGAGACTTGACATTTCGTACAATTAAACTAAAAATGCATAGACCCTTTTCAGGATGTTACAGTTCTACCCCCTTAAAATAATTTCGTCCCCAAAATTTCCTAACTAAAATAATTGAGGGTATTGTTGTCGCATTGTCTCTTCCGACTCCCACGAAGCTTCTTAGATCCATGATTGCGCCATAACACTTTGACTAGAGGCTTTGTCTTCCTTCAGTAGTACTTTCACATCTCGCTCCAAAATCAGATCGGTTCTTCCTCATAGGATAAGTCCGCCTTAGCTCCACTTCTTTAACAGATACCACATGCGACGGATCCGATCGAGCGACGTAGCATGGATACATGAAATACGTCGTGCATCTCTTGCAATTTTGGTGGCAACTCTAATTGGTATGCCATCGCCCAACTCGTTTCAAGACTCGATAAGGCCCTATAAACCTTGGGCTTAACTTCCCTTTTCGACCGAACCTCATTACCTTCTTCCGGTGGTGAGACTTTCAGAATACTTGGTCTCCACTTCAAACTCTATTTCCTTCCGCTTAAGGTCACAGACGACTTACGCCTATCGAGGCTTCCTTCAACCGTGTCTTAATTAACTCAACCTTCTCTTCGCCGCCACTAATTCTAGGCCCAAAACTCGGTGTTCTCCTAACTCGGTCCAACAAGTAGGTGTTCTACACTTCCTTCTATACAATGCTTCGTATGGTGCCATCCAATGCTAGCTTGATAGCGTTGTTGTAGGCGAACACGACTAAAGGCAAGTAATTTTCCCAACTTCCTGAAATCCATTACATGCCTCTCAACATATCCTCCAACACTTTATAACCTGCTCAGATCGCCTGATCGATTGTAGATGAAAAGTCGTAGTGAAGTCTAACTTAGTGCCTAAAGCTTGATGAAGTGCCTTCCAAAATCGAGACGTAAACCATGGGTCTCTATCAGAGATGATCGACTTTGGTACTCCATGCAACCTCACAATCTCCGCCACATATAACTTGGCCAACTTCTGAAAGGAATAATCAACTCTTACTGGGATAAAGTGTGCGGATTTGGTCAAACGGTCCACTATCACCCATACCGAGTCCTTCCTAGTAGGCGTAAGGGGAAGCCCACTAACGAAGTCCATGGTAATTCTCTCCCACTTCCATTGGGGAACTTCGATTGGTTGAAGCAATCCTGATGGGACTTGGTGTTCAGCCTTAACTTGCTGACACGTCAAACATTTCCCCACAAATTCAGTCACCTCTCGTTTCAGATCAGACCACCAAAATTGTTCCTTAGATCTCTATACAACTTGATGCCTCGGGATGCATAGCATAAGGGCTACCATGCGCTTCGAAGAATCCTTTGTCTCAACTCCTTATTCCTCGGCAGATACGACCTTTCCCTTGTAGCATAATACTTCTTCATCGGTGACGCCATAGTCCCTTAATCCTCCTTGCGTGCTTGCTTGTAACTTAGTACTTAAGTCCTTATCACCAATCGTCCCTCTTTCACCTCCTTCACCCGGTGGGCTTGACTTGTAACTCCGCCAACAAAGCTTCCATCATCATCTGAGACTTAAATGAGCGAACAAAGCCCTTAGATCGACACAACCTTCCTACTGGGGCATCGGTTACCACATTCGCCTTGCGGATGATATTCTATCAAACAATCGTAATCCGTCAGAATTCCACCCACCTTCGTTGCCTCAAGTTCAACTCCTTCGAGTCAATAAATACTTAAGGCTCTTGTGGTCTCGTGTAGATAATCGACCTTTCTCCATAAAGGTAGTGCCTCCAAACCTTAAGGGCAAAAACCACTGCTGCCAGTCCCAAGTCATGAGTTGGGTAGTTAACCTCATGATGCCTTAACTGTCGAGACGCATAAGCGACCACTTTACCCTCTTGCATTAGTACACAACCTAACCCCGTATGCGAAGCATCACAAAGACACCACAAAATCTTTTTCCGCCTCGTCAATTAACACTGGAGCTTCGTCAACACCTTTTAAGCTTTTCAAAGCTCTTCTGCCGCTTATTAGTCCATTCAAGGGTACTTTCTTCCTTAGCAACTTTGTTAAAGGCGCGGCTATTGATGAGAATCCTTCCACAAACCTTCCAGAATAGCCTACCAAGCCTAAGAAACTTGGATCTCACCACGGACCTAGGTGGTTTCCAATCCAACATCGCTCGATCTTCCTAGGATCCACTCTTATTCCTTACGTGGATACCACATGTCCTAGGAATGCCATCTCCTTAAGCCAAAATTTGCACTTGCTGAATTTGGCGTAAAGCTTCTTCTCCCTTAACACTTCCAACACAACTCGGAGATGCTTATCATGCTCCTCTTCTGACTTCGAGTACACCACAATATCGTCGATGAACACAATGACAAACCTATCCAAGTAGGGTTGGAAAACCCGATTCATCATGTCCATGAACGCGGCTGGAGCGTTCGTCAACCCAAACGGCATCACCACAGACTCAAAATGGCCGTATCTTGTCCTAAAAGCGGTCTTATGAATATTAGCCTCCTTCACCTTCAATTGATGATATCCCGACCTTAAGTCGATCTTTGAAAATACTGCGGCCCCTTCAAATTGATCGAACAAGTCATCGATCCTTGGTAAAGGATACTTATTCTTAATGGTCACTTTATTCAACCGACAGAGTCTATGCACATAATATAGTTCTGTCCTTCTTCTTCACAAATAAGACCAGGGTGCTCCCCACGGAGACACACACTGGGTCGGATGAACCCACGATCCAACAGGTTCTTGGATTTGAGCCTTGAGCTCCACGAACTCCTTTGGCGCCATTCGGTATGGAGCGTTTGACACGGAGCTATTCGGTAGCAAATCTATCCCAAATTTCACCTCCCTATCGGGGATATTCCTGGTAATTCCTCTAGAAATACATCCACGAAGTCCCTTCACCGCCTTAACTCCATTAATACCTTCTTCCTTCCCACCTATCGTACTAATGAAGGCTAGGAATGCCTTGCAACCTTTCTTAACCATCTTCGACCTTCGGTCAGAAACTACGTTAGACAAGTAGTTCCTCCTTTCTCTCGATCATTACTACCACTTCATCCTCCGGGTTCTTAGTTCCATCCGCTTAGCCGTACAATCCAACACATTTCGGTGTTCTACTAGCCAATCCATTCCGAGTATAAGTTCAAATTCTCAGAAGGTAACTCCATTAAATCTGCTTTCGAAAGTTCACTCCCTAAATTTCTAAGGCACATTTGAAGATCTTGTCTACCACAACAGTTTGGCCTAATGGGCTTACTACGTCATCCGTCTATCGAAAGTTCGAGTCTAGGCCTAGTGTTTCCACTACACTACATGCAACATAGGAATGGGTCGAGCCCACATCAATCGAGCAAAATAGGGTGCATCAAAATAAAGAACGTCTGGGTTATTACATCCGGTCGTCACCATCTTCCCTCCAACGAACCGCATAAACCAAACCGGTTGCCTTACATCGACATTAGTAGTACCTCTACCGTGTTCCACGGCCTCTGCCGACCACTACCTCGGTTACCTAAACCACGACCCCGTTGAAGCTGCTGTCCGCCTCTACCGGTCGGCTAGCATTCTAAACTGCCGATCAGCTCTCATCTGGTTGCTTGGGACAATCCTTAAGCATATGGTCCTTGGACCTATACTTGAAACATCCTCCCGTCTTTCTCCAACACTCTCCCAAGTGCTTCTTTCCACAATGCTCACAAGGGCACATCTTGCCGGCCGTACCGGCTGTTGATTTCGTGCCCGTCAACCCTAGGCCTCTTGTGACCCTTTCCAGATGGCCCAAATCCTCTTTTGGCCTTATTCCTATCCACGATCGCTTGGTAGCGTCCTTAATCCCTCGGTCACCTTGGCCTTTTCCACCAAAGGTGGAATTCCCGCTCCGATGCGGTGCTATCAACGATCTTAGATTGTCCTCGGTCCGTCCTCAAAAGCGGACACAACGCTCATGCTCGATTGCCACTACCCTCGAGCATAGCGGCTCAACCTCGAAATCCGCCTCATATTCTGCATGACGGACTTACTCCCTTGTACCAACCCTAGAAAAGCCTTCCTTTGTTCATCCGTATACGGTTCCCACATACTTCTTCCGAAATGCCTCTAACATACTCCTGGTCAAATTTTCACCGTGGTACCATCCCGACAGATTAACCACCATCGTACGCTTCATCGGTGACGTCATAGTCCCTTAATCCTCCTTCTCGTGCTTGTCAGAACTTAGTACTTAAGTTCTTATCACCAACCGTCCCTCTTTCACCTCCTTCAGCCAGGTGGGCTTGACTTGTAACTCCGCCAATAGGCTTTCATCATCATACAGACTTAAATGAGCGAACAAAGCCCTTAGATCTGACACAACCTTCCTACTCAGGGCATCGGTTACCACATTCGCCTTGCCCGGATGATATTCTATCAAACAATCGTAATCCTTCAGCAATTCCATCCACCTTCGTTGCCTCAAGTTCAACTCCTTCTGAGTCAATAAATACTTAAGGCTCTTGTGGTCTGTGTAGATAATTGACCTTTCTCGATAAAGGTAGTGCCTCCAAACCTTAAGAGAAAAAACCACTGCTGCCAGTTCCAAGTCATGAGTTGGGTAGTTAACCTCATGAGGCCTTAACTGCCGAGACGCAAAAGCGACCACTTTACCCTCTTGCATTAGTACACAACCTAACCCCGTATGCAAAGCATCACAGTACACCACAAAATCTTTTCCTGCCTCTGGCTGAATTAACACTGGAGCTTTCGTCAACACCCTTTTAAGCTTTTCAAAGCTCTCCTGCTGCTTATTAGTCCATTCAAAGGGTACTTCCTTCCTTAGCAACTTTGTTAAAGGCGCGTCTATTGACGAGAATCCTTCCACAAACCTTTTGTAATAGCCTGCCAAGCCTAAGAAACTTTGGATTTCAGCCACGGACCTAGGTGGTTTCCAATCCAACACTGCTTCGATCTTCCTAGGATCCACTCTTATTCTTTCTGCGGATACCACATGTCTTAGGAATGCCATCTCCTTAAGCCAAAATTCGCACTTGCTGAATTTGGCATAAAGCTTCTTCTCCCTTAACACTTCCAACACAACTCGGAGATGCTTATCATGCTCCTCTTTCGACTTCGAGTACACCACAATATCGTCGATGAACACAACAACAAACCTATCCAAGTAGGGTTGGAAGACCCGATTCATCATGTCCATGAACACGGCTAGAGCGTTCGTCAACCCAAACGGCATCACCACAAACTCAAAATGGCCGTATCTTGTCCTAAAAGCAGTCTTATGGATATCGACCTCCTTCACCTTCAATCGATGATATCCCGGCCTTAAGTCGATCTTTGAAAATCTTGTGGCCCCTTGGTGATCGAACAAGTCATCGATCCTTGGTAAAGGATACTTATTCTTAATGGTCACTTATTCAATCGACGGTAGTCTATGCACATACGCATAGTGCCGCCCTTCTTCTTCTAAATAAGACCGGTGCTCCCCAGGAGACACACTGGGTCGGATGAACCCACGATCCAACAGTTCTTGGATTTGAGCCTTGAGCTCCACTAACTCTTTTGGCGCCATTTGGTATGGAGCGATTGACACAGGAGCTGTTCCGGGTAGCAAATCTATCCCAAATTCCACCTCCCTATCTGGGGGTATTCCTGGTAATTCCTCTGGAAATACATCCATGAAGTCCCTTACCGTCCTAACTCCATTAATACCTTCTTCCTTCCCATCTATCGTACTAATGAAGGCTAGGAATGCCTTGCAACCTTTCTTAACCATCTTCTCAGCCTTCAGTGCCGAAACTACGTTAGACAAGTAGTTCCTCCTTTCTCTGATCATTACTACCACTTTATCCTCCAGGGTTTTTAGTTCCATCCGTTTAGTCGCACAATCCAACACGGCTCGGTGTTCTACTAGCCAATCCATTCCGAGTATAAGTTCAAATTCTATGAAGGGTAACTCCATTAAATCTGCTCGAAAGTTCACTCCCTGAATTTCTAAGGGCACATTTCAAAAGATCTTGTCTACCACAACAGTTTGGCCTAATGGGCTTACTACAGTCATCTGTCTATCAGAAAGTTCAGGGTCTAGGCCTAGTGTTTCCACTACACTACATGCAACATAAGAATGGGTCGAGCCCACATCAATAAGAGTAAAATAGGGTTTGTCAAAAATAAAAAACGTACCGGTTATTACATCCGGTACGTCACCATCTTCCCTCCGGCGAACCGCATAAACCAAACTCGGTTGCCTTGCATCGGCATTAGTAGTACCTCGGCCCTGTGTTCGACGGCCTCTGCCAGCACCACTACCTCGGTTACCCAAACCACGACCCCGTTGAGGCTGCTGTCCGCCTCTACCAGTCTGGCTAGCATTTTGAACTGCCGGTCTATTCTCATCTGGTTGCTTGGGACAATCCTTAAGCATATGGTCCTTGGACCCACACTTGAAACATCCTCCCGTCTTTCTCCAACACTCTCCCAAGTTCTTCTTTCCACAATGCTTACAAAGGCGTCATGCCCCCGCACCGACCTGTTGATTTCGTGGCCCGTCAACCCTAGGCCTCCTATGACCTTTTTCCAGATGGCCAAAATCCTCTTTGGCCTTATTCCTATCCACACCGCTTGGTAGCGTCCTTAATCCCTCGCCACCTTGGCCTTTTCCACCAAAGCGGAATTTCCGCTCACGATGCGGTGCTATCAACGATCTCAGATCATCCTCGATCATCCTCAAAGCGGACTGGCGTTCATGCTTTCGATTGCCACTACCCCTTGAGCATAGCGGCTCAACCTTAGAATTCCGCCTCATATTCTCATGGATGACTTACTCCCTTGTACCAACCCTAGAAAAGCCTTCCTTTGTTCATCAGATACGGTTCCCACATACTTCTTCCGAAATGCCTCTCAACATACTCCCGGTCAAATTTTCACCGTGGTACCATCCACGAGCAGTTAACCACCAGCGACACGCTTCATCGCAGAATAACGCCACCATCCCTTTCAACTTCTCCTTATGGGTCAAGTCCGGCTCATCCATGATGCGCTCGATTGCTTCAACCAAGCTTAGTCAGATCTGGGTGCCACACTAGATACTCCTCGAAACATTTTCGCCCATTAGCTCGGAGCCGCTCAGGTGCAGGACTTTCGATTTCCCCATTTCCTCCTGCACGACCACCAATTCCAAAACTCGCAACCTGACTGCGACACAAGATCTTCCGTCATTCGAGCTTTAACGCTCAACATTAACAAATGGGGTGTTGGTGGCGATATTTCATTATCGGACCCGACCTAATCGACGGGTTCTTACGGTCATCCTTCCTCTACCTCTACACGGCGACCACGTCCTCTAGAGCTCATTTCAGAAGCGCCGAGATCGATTAAGGAATTTTATGGATTAGTCATTGTTCCACTTATTTACCGGTGAAGGAGTTTTATGAAAAGGATTTAAGAGTGGTTCTTTCAGATTCATACAAACACATAGTCTTTTCCATTCATTCATTCATCCATCGACAAGTATGAACTTTCGTTCATTCGGAGAAACGTTTTAGTTTTTGTTTTTGTTGTTTTCCACTACCGGGGTATTTTCGTAATTTTGTCCTCTGAGGCATTTTCATAATTTTTAGAAGAAAACGTTCCTTGGTGTTTTGTCAAAATTATTTTGAAAATTTCAAAGTCTCGGGTAATTTGGAAAATTTTGAAATCTGGGGTATTTCGATAATTTTTGACCTCATGGGTATTTTGGTAATTTTTCACAAATCAAGGTAAATTTATAAATTTAATAAATTAGGGGTATTTCAAAAGTTGTAAAACTTTGAGGGTTCTTTTTGAAAATTGTTCCTTCAAAAATGGGGATGTTGCAAAAATTTTGAAAATCAGGGTCATTTTGGTAATTTTGTAAGTTAGGGGCAATTTTGTAATTTTTCTAAAATTAAGGTATTTTGATATTTTACAAATTAGGGTTTTTGAATGTTTATAAAATAATGAAATTTTGGTAAAGCTATTGAGTAGTTGAACATTTTATAAACCAAGGGCATTTTGGTAATTTTACCACCAAGGGCATTTTGTAATTTTCACAAATCAGGAGTTTTTCAGAAAATGTTGTAAAATAATTTTCTCAGATTTAAAAGAAAGTTTTAAAAGTTTGAAAAACTAGGGTTTGTTGTTTTGTTCTCTTTTTTTTTTTAAAACATGGCTAGTTCCCTTTCGGGTTTTAGTCATTATGTTTAGCCTATGACCGAGCCCTCTTGGTCAGGGTGAACCAAAGCTACGCACTGGCGGGATTCATGTGAAGAGGAGGTGAGTCACGCGGATTGCTTAAATACCAAGCTCCCAATCAAACCATTCCTAGACATGCGCATGAGGTTACCACACCACCGAGCCTCCAGGTTAGGGTGAACAAAGCCACGCACTGTAGGATTCCTCAAGAGGGGTGAGTCACCAGGATCGCTTAAATACTGTGCTCTTGGATCCAATCCTAGACATGCGTGACAGGGGTTACCACACCTAGCTCATTGACTTAGCCATAGGTTTGTTTAGTGCATTAAGTCTTATGTGTTTGTGTTTGAGTAGACTAGTCCTAGGGTTCAAGTTCCTATCATTCTATTCTACGCTCCATGCCTTTTCTACCCTTATACAGTTCATAAATCATGAATCACACATAGAGTTAGGGGTACTTACCGGTGGACTACGGTCGAGACTTAGGTGCCATGCCGAAAACCTACTTATTTTTCAAAGATAATCATTTGGCTCGCTTTGAAAACGTTTTGGGCCTTAGCCCACGCAGCCGAGAGTTTAAAATCGGGCTCGATACAAATCGAAACACCCACACCGGCCCACGAGCCTCGAATCTGGATCTGGTTTGTTCCTTAAGTTAACCGGTTTTCAAGTTCTTTGTTACTTAGACAAAATTTGTATAATTTTTGGAAAAATGTTGTTGTGGATTGGGCTCAGATTGGGAACCCATTTAATCTATTTGAAAATCAAATTTTTATTAAGGTGACAAAATAATTTTTAAGGTTTATTAAAAATATATATATATCTTAAACTTTAGTCTTAAAAAGTTCGCAACGTAATAGTTAAGAGTAAAGCAAAATAAGAAAAATCCACTGGGCCTTATGGCCTTATTACATCAAGTAAAACCCAAAAATAAAATTAAAGGTACTAAAAAGAAATAAAGTCCACATTAAATAAAATCTTCAAATGAAACATGGCCACCTCAAGGTCAACATTCCATTCAAATCCTTTGTTCATCACCGAAAATAGTTCCCACAATGGGTGAGTCAATGACTCAATGTGCACACAAGACTAACATTCAACAAATCAGGCATACATGTTCATATCAAATTCATATTCATATAAAATAAATGATGATGCAACCCAAACCCAAGCCTAATGGTCCATCCGCTACACACCACCCGTACCTTCCAGTCACACCGTGGGGACTACTAAGTCAACCCTCCATCCGCTACACACCATCGAAGGTAGTCGCTGCAGTCGACGTGCTCATCGCCCATATAATTTGTGTCATTAGACACCATATTCAAATAATGTAACCGAAGTTACCAAATTCAGATAATGTAATCGGAGTTACCATATTCAAATTTTGTGACCGTAGTCACCATATTCCGTTGGTGAGACCGAAGTCAACACCTTCTTCCCCTTTCACATAGATCCCGAATACCCCATAAATTTTATATCATGCATAACATACTTAATTCTCATTCATGTTACTATTCATATGTTCAAAATATATCATATTCAGTAATCCTATCGAGTAGGAAACGTGCACTGGTACTCTTACCACATCGTGGTACTTAGCCACATTCACATTCTTATGCATATTCATATATTAAAATAATTGCCATATGATATATCGAAAGTTAGTGTGAGTACACACCTGATCCACTTAATAGGTTCCTTGAGATCTCGAAAATCCTGATCTAACTTTAGATACGTTAATTCCTATATTCTACCAACCATTAAAACATATTAACAAACCTATTTGGCTTAAAACCAAATCCTAGTAGGATTTGTATTACTTACCTTGTTGTGAATTGAAAGATTGTAAATCCAATGCCTGGAAATTGATAGTACTCCTTCCTTAAATCGGCTAGCCACTAAATCGTAATTATGTCGACTTCTAACTTTTGAGTAAATGGAAAATAATACCAATATAACCCTAGGCCGATTGGATCTATGTACTTACCTTATAGTTTCCAAATCCTAAAGTTTCCCTTGTCTTGAATATCGTCGAAATCCCTATAACTTCATGTCGATTTATTTTAATATTGAGACATAATCAAAACCTTGACCAAATATTTATATTCTTTACCTTAGATCCTTGATCCTTATATTCGGTAATTGTAGAAACCTGAGAGAACCCTTGCAGATTCGGCCAAAATTGCTAATAGGATTAGTACCCTGATTTTGGTAAAAAGAGAAAGAGTGCAAATCGATTGACCACAGATCTTACCCCTTTTGATGCTGTAGTCGATTGCTTCCTTGCCTAGAGTCACAGAGATTCGGCTATGGAAATTTAACAGGGATCAAATAGTGTTTTGGCTCGACAATAGCAAAGGAGAGGAGAAGAAAAGATGGAGTTTTGCTTAGGAAAAATTTCGGCAGAGAGAAATAGGGGCTAGGGAAAATTTCGGCACACTTAGGAAAAGATGAGAGAAAAGCCTTTAATTCTCCTTCTTCAGCTGAAATTACTAGGCCAAGAGTCCTTGACTTGGCCACCACTCTTCCTTGTGATAATATTATGTCTTTTATTTAAAATAAAAGTGTTTAATCCATCATTTATCTCCTCAATAATTATATTAAAAGAAAATCCTTTATTTATCACTTATTATTCACATATTTATGGAATTAAAACACCTCTATTTCTAGAAGCTTGTGCCGTCCACCCTCTTGCTTATGGAAGCAAAAATAAAACCTTCATTATTTGCTTTCCAAGTGACTCGAACCCAGGCCCATTTCTCTTGCATATGGCGCCATTTCTCTAAGCCCTAAGTGACATCTTGAGCCACTTTTCCAAGCTTTGTTTGTGTGTCAAAATTCTCCAACTTTTTCTTTTAAGGCCCTCTTGCCCTTATTTCCTATTTGAACTTTAAAATTTGACATTCCTGCATCATTTCTAAGTTTCCTAAAAGTTTTGACCGGCTCTGTAAACTTGCCATTTTCTTGCATTTCCAAATTTCCAGAAATGTTTACTTCCTATTTTTGAATCATTTCCAAAAATGTTCAGGTTTCCAAAAATGTTCAGGTTTCCAAAATGTTCAAGTTTCCAAAAATGTTCGTTTCCATTTTCATTCCCATTTCTAGGTTTCCAAAAGTATCAAAAATTTATTCATAGTACCTGAGACTTGACATTTCGTACAATTAAACTAAAAATGCATAGACCCTTTTCAGGATGTTACATCCACTATATGTTTTGGGCCTCGTAGGCTCATTTTAGGGACGATACAAATGTATTTGAAAAGTTTTAAATTTGGATGGAAATTATGTCTCAGTTTTGTATGGTTGCTTGTGTTTAAGTCCGGTAATGCCTCATACCCTATTCCGGCGTCGAATACGGGTAAGGGGTGTTACTCTAAACATACCAAAACATCCTTTACACATCCATGAACTACCATTACAAAATCCTATACATGCCATTATTAACCTTGGCCAAAATACTTAAAAACTATGAAATGATTGTTGGATAGTGTGATAGGTCTCCGACAAGCTTCCAACTGATCGAGCTTCTGATTATCTATAAAAGAAAGGAAAGTAACTACATAAGCAATGAGTGCTTAGTAAGCTCGTATAAACTTAAACATAACTTACCATTTCATTTATACAATTCATAGATTAAGCATAAATCATTACCAATACCATAAGCTTAGTATAAGCCTATACAACACCATCAAACTCACAAGTTAGTACACTTTCCATGATACAAATGAATTCAACCATAAGATAAGTAGACAACCATATATAAACACATCATTTAACTCATCAATAATATCATAAGATCATGATTCATTCCATTCGCATACTTACCATTTCATTTGATTTTTTACTCATTTAACCATTTAGAATTACATTGGATACTCGGGAATGCTCACACATATTGTGCCTTTCCATATAATCGTAACCTTTCCTTTACATCAATGCTCACACGAGCTGTGAAATGGGCCTGCTCACATGAGCTATGGGTTGGAATGTAAGCTACACAATGCTACTAACATGAACTATGGAGAATCCACAACAAATGCAAGACCTTAGCCATCGTTAGGACATTCAAGACCAACGCACGTAACATGAAATTCTTAATGACATGTCACTTGTATCCTAAAAATTCTTAAGGTTCAAACGAGACTCATTATCTGTCAATTCATCATAGAATTGATACACTTATATTCAAATTAATTTATATTAAAAAAACATAGCAAATAGTCAATTTAGCTAACATTAAAACGATTATAGTTAATGCGAACTTATCTCGATAACTAGAGTCGTAGAAGTGGAATCTGAATTAATCTGAAGCTTTAGTTTTTTCTTGATTTAAGTCTGATTGTGGTTTATCTTGATCTAAATAAATAATTTCATTCAATCAAGTTCTTCTAATATTCAATTTAATCGATAATTCATTTTTATGTAAAATTACAAAATTATCCCTAACATTTTAAATTTTCACAATTTAGTCCTTAAGCTCATAACTAGAATATAACTCATTTTAGCCTAAATCCAACTTAACCAATGTTACAAGGAACCTTGAAGCAACCCATAATTACCAAAAATTTACAACAAAACCCATAGATTTATACTTTTAACAATTTAATCCCTATTTCCAAAATTCATCAAAAATCACTTAACAAAACAAGTTTATTTTACAATAAAGATTAATAATCTATCAACTAACATCAAAACACATCCAAAAGCATCTATGAAAAGTCCCTCAACCTTTAAAAATTTTGCAAATTAACCCTCGAGCAAGCTAGATTAAGCTAAAATGAACTCAAAAACATAAAATCATAAAAATAAGGCTTGAATTCATACTATGCATGAAGAAAATCAAAACTGAAGCTTTCTCCCCCTTCAATTGTGATTCCGGTTGAAACAAAATAAAAGAAAGAAGATGATAGCATTTTAGCTATTTGATTTGTTTATATTAATTAATTTACCATTTTACCCTTGTTAATAATTAAAAAAGTTCAACTAAACTTTGTCCATAACTATCCACTAACACATTTTATGGTATAATTAACACTCAAGTCCATTAAATTTCATTTCTATGGCATTTATCCCTTTTAACTAATAGAATTCAACTTTTACACCTTTTACGATTTAGTCCTTTTTACTTAATTAACCATTTAAACATCAGAATTTCTTAACAAAATTTTAATATGACCTTAATATAATCCCGTAGACATTGAAAAATATTAACACAATAACTCGTTAGAATTTTGGTTTCGAAACCACTAAAAACAAGATGTTACAACTAGTGTATATTATGTACATCTATGGCTTATAAGCCTTAAGCATAACTATCAACGGTCAAAAGTAGGCCACATTTTACAAGAATACTTCAAGTTAGAAATGTTCAAATACATTTTCATCTCATTCACCTATAAACCAACCCATCATTTCAACCTCATTTCATATCATTTCACATGTCATACATATAGTTATAGATCATCACATCTTTGGCATAAAAATACATATATGTCCAACATGTATGAATCGAAACACCAAATCAACATATTATATGTAATGGTTAAGTCAACTTGCCAAATATTAAACACATTCACATATTAAGATACACACCATGACACTTATATACATACCACAACCTAAACTCAAAATGATCGTATAACTATTGATTTGGTGATAGTGTGAGCTTTGAAATAATCCAGCTTGATGTGTTCTGCAAGGTGACGATCTACAAGGAAAATGGAAAACAAACAAGGTAAGCATATAGGATGCTTAGTAACTTTCTAGGTATTAAACAAAACTTACTTTATCTTTTTATCTAAATACAATAAGCTACCATAACTTAGCATAATTTGGCTAGACATGAAAAAAAAAAAACATCAACAAAGTGAGCATTAACTTACAATTAAAACCATATAATGTCATAATTATTTAACATGCTAATTCATGTCAATTTAGATAACTAACCTCAAAAGCTCATTCAATCTAAAGATACTACAATCACATACATATTAAAGGCATTATGCTCAATCATTCAACATTATTCCATTTGAGCATCATGATCATTTTATCTCATTTCATAAAAACTGTTTTACCCAATGAACCCTAGTAAACGGACTCGGATACACAAGTATCTACACCACACCAGCTACTCGTTTGAGCTGAAAATATGTACATGTCAGGTTACCTGTAACACCCCTTTCCCAATCGATCATCGAGTTTAAGCTACGAGATGTCACATCTATTATTGGAGCAACTATCGTCAATTCCTTTGTAGATAAGTCATAAATACATCCAATCATATTATAAATTCATACATATGATGTATAATTGAAATTAAGCTTTAAACGAGATCACGAAGGCTCTTATGTTGACCTGGGCATGAAGTAGGACCTATCTGGAAAGTTTTCAAATTTTCATAACAGGTATCAATACCCTTGGTAGGTACCGATACCATTTTTAGCGTCGGTGTTTAAAAAATTCATTTAAATCTTTGGTACCGATACCTATTCAAAAGGATCGATACTTATTTAAGTATCGATACCATTTTAAGATTCTGTTTCTTTTGTAAAAACCAAACAAAGATAAAATGTATCAATACCTTTGAAAAGTATCGGTACTCTAATTTGAGTATCAATACTTTAGTTCATTATCAATATCATTTTGAGATTCGATGTTTCAAAAAAACTAAGGAAAAGTAACTTGACTAGGACTCAAATGGATACACAGATCCAACCAACCAACCAAATTGGCACCCAATGCCTCAACGAACAATTTCAAAGTAAATAAATTGCACCCTGTGCTCATCAGTATATTCGAAGCAGAAATGTGCCTAGCACTCATCGGCTTGCAGTCGAAGTAACTCTTACCAATCTATCCTATGGCGTGACAACTATATTTGACTATATCTAAAGTGTTAATATGGTAATAGTTATTCAATTTCACATATAGCTCAATTTCACAACTCATCAATTTCATTTCATATTCCAATAAAAATTTCACATGTATCATAACATGATTCAATTTGATTTAAAGTTAATTTTTACATTCTCATCAAATCATGATATTTTTAATTCTATATCTCAATACTCATTCACACACACACACACACACACACACACACACACACACACACACACACATATATATTCATCTCAATTTATCAATCTCAACTCACCTAATGATCTTACCATGCAAAATAAAATAGATATGCGGCAATTGAAGTGGTTCGAATTATAGAAATACAAACTGTAACTATTAGTCAACAACTTTATCTTTGCTCTTCCTTTTTGAGGAATACAGGTCAATGTTAGCTACGGATTAATATAAACACATAAAACCATCAATATACAATCAATTTCACAATCAAATGTCATTTTATACAAATTTTGCCTTTTATTTAATTTACCCCCTAAAAAAATCGGGACTAACATAACTTTCAATTTAGATTCCAAATTTCAATTTGATTTCACTACAGTCCATTTAGGACCTCTTATAGCAAGTTTTACAATTTATGCATTTTAGTACTTATTATACAAAACTGTCGATTAACTTCACAATATAGTCATTTTTCACCTCTAAGCTTAAAATCTATCAATTTAATACCTAAAGCTTCAAGAAATCAACAATGGTAAATTTCTAAAACTTTAACAATTTAACAAATTGAGACAAAGGTTAACTAGATTAAGCTCCCACGATCTAAAAAACATAAAATTATAAGAAAATGACTAAATTGAACTAACCAATTAAAGCTTCAAATTTAAAACCCTTATGGCCAAAAGTTTTCTTCTTCTAAGCTACGGAGAATAGGTTGATAGAAGAAGGAGAATTCTTTTCTCTTTCTCTCCACTTACATCTTTTTACCATAAATTTTATTTTATTTTATTTATAATGTTTATAACATTTATATTATATATATTAGTTGTTCATCGTCCACTATCATTTCTAAGATGTTATAATTGCCACTTTAGGCTTTAGTCTATGTTCTAATTAAAAAATATATAACAATTGAACTTTTATCATTTTTACAATTTAGTCTCCACACCTTAATTAATCACTAATTCAGCAAAATTACCTATCCAAAATTCAAGTCACCTTTTATTAATTATTTACGGTTTTGGTTTACAAAAATAGGCTCCCAAAATTGTATTTCTTAACACCATTAACTTTCGGGTCATTACAATTCTCCCATTTTAAGAAATTTTGTCCCTAAAATTTACCTGAAAAGAGGTGGGGATACTGAGATCTCATAGTCTCCTTCGATTCCCAGGTCGGCTCTTCCACACTATGACTATGCCATAAAACTTTCACTAGTGGAACATGTTTATTTCTCATGTAACACCCCAAACCCGCCTAGACGTTACGGCTGAAGTGTCACATCAAAGTGTTTTTCAAAAACAAGGTTTGTTGGGAGAAATCATTCGAGTTAAAATCCGTTTAGTTTTTATTTCTTGGAAAAATAATTGGGAAGTTATAAAAACCACCACTTAGTAACACGTTTACCATGTTTGTTACTGTAGGTTTAAAATCGTGGAAGCTACTCCATTTACGGTTACCTTGAAGTTGAAAATAGGTGTTTATCTTATAAAACCATTATTATTTTTGAAAACTTATTTGTATCAGTTTGGCAGTTTCAAATTAAGAATTGAAAACCCAAATAAGAGAAAATATAATCACCAGAGGCGTTATTACGTAATTATCAACCCAATATAAAAATAAATAAGTCTAAAATTAAATAATAACGAACGTGTGGCCACCTCTGAGTCCATCGCAGCTTTAAATTATCTAAGGCTGGGGATTATATGCACATTTAAAAGAAAAGGGTGAGTTAAGAAAACTCATTGTGTAGTCCCCTATCATGCAGTAATAGTTTGGGCTTCAGCCCTATTTAGTAATAGTACAGTGTGGGCCTTAGCCCAATACAGTAACAGTGTGGGCTTAAGCCTGATATAGTATCAGTATGGTGCAAGTATGCAACCCACCCAATCCAACTAGCACACGACCCGTACCAACCCAACACACCATGTGGGGACAAATTCAACCCACCTAGCCCTCACACCAATTTTGTAGCATAGCTACCAGTAATAATAACGCAGTAGAGTTGCTAGTACAGTGTATGTGGCAAAGCCACCAGTAACAATATTTGTGGCAAAGCCACCAGTATCAGTATGTATGGCAGAGCCACAAGAATAGTACTTCCTCCATATCATAATCCCAACCCCATGCAGCATGCCATGTCATCAATATTTCTTTATGCAACATGTCCTACTCAGTACAGTCATACAGTACATATTTTCATCTGTCAATCTTTCTTTAGGGGTAAAATAGTCATTTTCATGTCTTAAGGGTAAAACGATAATTTTACCCTTTAGGGGTATTTGGTTATTTTACTCACTAGGAGTATTTCAGTCATTTTACTCACTAGGGGTAGGTGTTTTAGTCATTTTTCTCATTAGGGGTATTTTAGTCATTTTCCTCCCTAGGGGTATTTTAGTCATTTTACTCATTAGGGGTATTTCAGTTATTTTACTTATTAGGGGTATTTTAGTCATTTTACTCTCTAGGGGTACTTAAGTCATTTTAACGACCTTTTCGAAGGCCTACAGTCGCCTCGAGCGGCACAGATAACCCATTTGGTCGAAATAATGTAAATGGGCTTAAGCCAATATTCGACCTAAATGGGCCCACACACTCGCGAGGCCCATTTCGCCCAAATTCAATCACGGCTATGTGCTCTACACAGCCCAATCTAGTTTTTGCAAGTTTTCGTAAATTTTATCCGTGTGAAGCCCACGAGCCCATTTCGGCCCAACGAGGCCCATAACGGCCCAAGTGCACGAGAACACTCGTAGTGGCTTCTTCAGTCTATCGCCCATGATTGTGGGCTTGGTTTACCCCATGAGCAATCATATGCTCATGAGGCCTCATACACTGAGGTTTCGAGTTTGCCAACCCGTAGAGGAGATAGTGTGATTACACACCTTTTAACGGAGTCGTTCCAAGATCTACGTGCACCCAACCTAGAATCATCAAGAGTCGATGTTAGTCCTTAATTGTTAGGGTAACACCCTCTTATGGACACTTAATCCAAACCACCTTCCTTACCTTGCTTGAATGAGGCGACTTTAGTACTCAAAAACCACTATCCTGAAGTGATCGCACGCCTCTACGGTTTATCTACATCACAACACCGATTCTTAAACAAGATAGGCCTTATAAGTGGCTTCAATTCGAATATATCAAACTTGCAGAACATAGGGATATTTGGCCTACGCACAGAAAGGACAAGATGACCCTTTATCTTGATAGATGAACGAAAAGGTGTTGATTGCTTCTGTCACTTGCACCCCTTCACTTTACTAAAGCCCCTAACACCCAACAGATCACCATATCGCAAAGAAAGTAAGAACGTAAAAGAACTCATGAGAAGTACTCAGCTTTCAAGAAAAAGAAGAAAATAAATTGAACACATACAGAACCAATCAAAGAGTCGAAGGAGGGGACTCATGACTACCTACCGATTCATCGGAACTCAATTTCAGGACTGAAACCGCAACACCACTGCAAAGTTTAGAGACAGTAGGCCAACACCCATAAGCCAAAGAACACCAAAAGGAGGAAAACATAAGAAGGAAAGAAATGTTGAAAAGGAGAACAAAGAGATTCGGCTATGACCAAAAGTCGAGGAATAGAAAGGAGAAAAAAGGGGGATTTGACAGCAGAGGAAAAGAAGAGTGCAATAGTGTGCAGAGAAAAGAAAATTGTAAAAATGGCTACACATTCAGTCACCTAGAAAAAGCAACCAAAATAATTCCAAAAGGACCCAAAAGTTAAAAAATGGGAGGAGAGCAAAAGAGAATTCGACAACTACTAGTCCAAAGTCGAAATGGCTAACACTTCCCCTCCCCAGTCGAATTGTCAAAGTTTGAGTTCCCCCACACGGCACAAATCTCCACTTACTCAACTCCTTGATTCACTCCACAAATCTCTCTATAATCCTCTCCATGATTTGCTCCTATAATCTCTCCATGACTAATTCAATCCTCTCATCCATTAGACTTTCACTGCAACACAAACTCTAGCCATCCTAGCTGCAAAATAAACACTCAATTGCTTATCCCAGGATTTGAACCTCAGACCTCTAGATACACAACACGCCACTTGACACTAGACCACAAGCTCTTCTTGTGTTATTAAACAATAATTATTATTAATAAAGCCTAACTGCTAGGGTCCAAGTTCATTTAAGGGGAAAAATAATTTTTTGCAAGAGCCAAGACTTGAACCCAGGCTTCTGAAATACTCCCATACACACTCAAATCACTTAGCCATTAAAGCAAACAAACAACTTGTGTCAGAACATGCAAAATTAAAGACCCTATATTTTTTGGGCGTTACATCTCAGCTCTTTACTTCTCGAGAAAAAAATTTAACCGATTCTTCCTCAAAGGATAAGTCAGGTTGAATTTCAATTTTTTTATCAGAATAATATGAGACAAATCTGATCGATATCTCTTGAGCATCGATACATGAAACTCTTCATGAATCTTTTTTAATTCCACTGGTAACGCTAATCAATATGCCATTGATTCAATCCTTCCTATGATTTTGTAAAGTCCGATGAATCTAAGGCTAAACTTCCTTTACGACCAAACCATAGAACTTTCTTCCACAGAAAAACCTTCATAAATACTTTATCACCCATCGAGTACTCAATATCTCTTCATTTCAGATCAACATATCAGATGTTGCTTTAATCTACCCCTGATCAGTTTAACCATATCTTCAGTTTCCTGAATCAACTTCGATCCAACTATCTGTAATAGCCTAATTTTGGTCAAATCAGAATAGTAGTTTCAGGACCACAAATCTGAGCTGAAAATAAAGTTTATTTTTATTTTATTATATGGTATGTATTATGATAGACATGTCATATGAAAATTTTGATACAAAAATTTTATCGATTTAGTGCTTAATTACGAGAAGGGCTAAATTGCATAAAATGTGAAAGTTGAATTCTAGTAGCTATAAGGATTAAATAGCTATGGAGTTCAAAACTAGAGGTCCTATATGGTAATTACACCATTAAGAAAAGTATGTAGATTTTTCTTGGTGACTCATCCATGGAGATATAGAAAAAGGGCGATGACTAAATTGGAAATAGCAAATACTTAATTAATTAAAAGATGAAAAGAAAATATATCATCTTATTTTCATCATCTTCAACCTAAACCACATGGAAACACTAGGTGAGAGAAAAGAAACTTTCAAGGCCTAATTGGGTAAGTTTCCTTGTCTTGTTTTTAGTAATTTTGATATTTTTGGAATCGGGATAGCTTAATCTCTCTATTTGGGAGATTAATTTGAAAAGTTATCAAGGTATGAAAAATGGGCCATGGATGTATATCCTAGAAATTAGAAATTTATGGTAGAAAATGAAAGATTATTAACAGATAAACAACTTTTACAAAGTGATTTTTGATGAAAACATGATTTATGGACTAAAATGTAAACCTGTGATATTGAAGGAAAAATTCTAAAATTTTATGAATACATGTGCTATAAATTTTTTAAAGGGGCTTTGTTTAGGCTTGGAATATGGAGTAATTTGCACAAGTTTCATTTTCCGGGCCTAGGGACGAAATGGGAATTTATAGAAAAGTTAGGGGCAAAATGGTAATTTTGCCTAGGATGTAAAATGAGTCCACATGAATATGAATTGTGATAGGTTGATGTTAAATTTACTCGTATAGATCCAGATAGACCAAAATCAGAGTTAGAACGAGGAAAAGAGGAAAATGTCGGATTAGTAGATGTTTGTACACGAACCTTTGTCGGGGTAAGTTCGTGTAAGTAAATTGTGTATATTTATATGCTTGCATTGATTGTGTTTATGTAAATTGTATAAATGTTATAAAAATGTGAAATGATTACATATCCGATCAAGCCCGATAAATGAAAATGTTTAAATTAAATGATAATGCCCGATAGATGATAAAGGATAAACGATAAGAATGTTACTTATACGCTTGAAATGAATGTGGAATGTGTTTATTTGAATTATATGAATGTTGTGGATGTATGAAATAATGGCATGCCCAATAATTCTTGAGGAAAATGTTTAAATCCCAGTTGAATAAAATGGAAAATCAATGGATATGTGATTTCCCGAAAAGACTGAGGCCCTACATTTATTGCTGGAGGGATTTAGCACGGTCGAGTAATCTTATTGACCTCATCTTTGAGAGGATTTAGCCCGGACTGGTAATCCTGATATAAGTCTTCTCGAGCATATGTTATGGATTGGATTTCACCGGACGGGTAATCCAGATCAAGCTCTTTGAGCATATGTCATAAAAAGGATTTAACCTGGACTAGTAATCCTGTTGTATACATGTGTGGCTCGAGAGTGTAGTCTCAAAAATTATGCCTTATGGGTATTAATGGACATGAATTGATGGATTCTGATTTGTATGCCTCGAGTGTACTACCGGTGTATCCATCGATATTCCAGAAAGATTCAATGGGTAAAACTCTTGACATGAGAAGATATGAATAATAAATGAGTTATTACATGTATCTACTTGAAATACACGAAAATGATGATATATGATAATTGATACATGGAAATATGATACGATGATATTTGTACTTGGAATTTGGTTAATGAATATAAGTTCATCCTTGATTATAGACTCATACATCTTATGTGTACTACTACTTGTGTGACCTTAATATTCAAAAAATGTAAGGTCCTGACATGAAATAAGCAGAACTCGAGACAAAATACTATGAAACTATACTTGTAATAATAAGAGATGATTTATACATGATAAATGAATACATGTTGTGGAAAGCATATGTGGTTGGAAACTTAATTGTTATTAAGCTCATACATGTTTTGATGATATTTTGGATTATATGACTAACAAGGGCAATGAGGATGTGTATAGAGCTTGAGGTCAAATTGATTTAATATGCCATACATAGTTACCTCAAAATAGGATGAATGGTAAGTTAAGTACCATGTTATATGAACTTACTAAGCATTTTATGCTTACTTAGTTTTAATTCCCTATTTTAGGATAGATCAGAAGGTTGTTGGATTAGAAGCTCGACGGAGATCACTCAGACTATCCATCGGCCCATGTCGGAACAATATGGTAAATCAATTATGGTTGTAATGGCATGTATATGTTATATTGGTCATATTGGCATGTAAATGTATATAATTATTGTAATCTAGCCATTGGAATGGCTAGTGATGATTATGTTTTGGGATATGTATACATATATATATATATATATATGCTAATGTTTTTTGTGATGTGGTTTGTAATTGTTTGCTAAATGGTTTATTGTGGCTTAATAGCATAGATGTTAAATAGTTATGAGTTGGCTTATTGATAAGATAGTGAACCTAGGCAAGGCAATGCATATTGAAAGTAATAATATTGATACTTATGGATGTGCAATTTCGTATGATTTGGTTTGACAAAATATAATGTTATGAGTATGTTAGACGTCGTTCTTAAAATGACATGTTTTAGCCTTAGTTATGGTTGTATTGGCTGCCTAATTATGCTATGATTTGCATCATTTGAAGTTATGTATGTGTGTGCAAAGGAGGGTGGCAAAATGGCTTGTTAAATAGCCTATATTTTGTCCACATGGTTAGACACACCGGCGTATGTCTAGGCCATATGTGATACACAGCCTGCCCTATGGGCGTGTGGCATGGCCATGTGTCCCCTGCATCTTAAAAATGAGAAACAGAATGCTCAGAATTGCTCACACGGGCAGAGAAACGGGCGTGTGTCTCAGCCATGTGGTTGACACAGCCTTGGACACGGGCATTTAAAAATTGCACCTTGATTTCGAAAATTAAATTCTCCACACGACCTAGCATATGGGCATGTGACTTGGCTGTGTGACTTCAATTTCTTCATGCTTTGCAGGTCAGAGAGTTACACGGGTTAGGGACACAGGAATTCCCTAGACCACACGGGCGTGTGAGCCCTGCAACTTAGAAAATTTTTGTAATTTTGTGAAAATTTCTTAGAGGTGTCGATTTGTTTCTACTGTTCAGATTAGGCGTCAAGGGTCCATTTAAGGGACATTACGAATGATCTCGGTTAATGAATAGTAATTGGATTGAATTATCTAAAAAATGTTTTGAAAGTCCCAGTAAAGCTCCGTAACCTTGTTTCGACGACGGATACGGGTTAGAGGTGTTACACTATCTTTATTTCGCTCGATTTTGACTAACAAATAGGTGATCTACACCGAAGACCATATAATGTTTCATATGAAATCATTTGAAAACTCGACCGAAAACTGTTATTATACACAAATTCAACTAATGGAAAATATTCCCAGCTTGATTCAAAATCGATTACATAGGCTCGTAACATATCTTCTAAAATCTTAATAACTCACTCTGATTGGCCATCCGACTAAGGGTGAAAATCCGTGCTAAAATTCAATCTTGTACCAAAAGATTTATTCTTGTTTCTAGAATCTTAAAATGAAGTGAAGATCTCGGTCAGAAGTGATTAATGCCAGCACACCTTGTAATCTAACAATTTTACAAATGTTGACTTTAGCTAATTTCGAAAGTGACTAATCCTTTCTAACTGCCAGGAAATGGGCCAACTTTTATATCGATCAACTATCACCCAAATAACATTTCTTTTACTCAAAGATAGAGGTAAACCTACCACAAAATACATTCTAATTCGCTCCTATTTTCATTTAGGAATAGAGATGGGCTGAAGTAAACCAGCGAGAACTTGATGTTCTACTTTTACCTACTGATAGGTTAGACATTTGGAAACATATTCAAAAATCTCTCTTTTCATACCAGACCACCAATATGTCTCCGCAAGTCACAATATACTTTCGCGCCACCTGGATGCCTAGCAAAAGGACTATCATGTGCTTCGCGAAGAATCAGCTCTTTCAAATTAGTTGTATTACGAACACAAATTCAGTTCGAAATCTCAAACAACCATGATCATTTATACTGAAATTCTCAACCATGCCTTATTGAACCATTTTTGTTTTCTCAGACAACTTGGCATCGACAAGTTGTGCCTCAAATATTTGATCAAACAACATCGATTTGATTCCCAATTCGACTAACAAGCAATGTTACTGCTAATGTTGAGTTGGGCAAACATTTCCTGCAATTCAATCGTTGCTTTCCTGCTCAACATATTTGCTACAACATTAGCTTGATCGGGTGATAATCAATGATGCAGTCGTAATCTTTGAATAGCTCAATCCAATGCCGTTGTCATAAATTTAGCTTTTTTGGGATAGGATATATTTAAGGCTTTTATGATCTGTATAATTATGGCACTTCTCACCATACTAATAGTGCCTCTAGATCTTTAGACCAAAAACCAGAGTGGCTAGCTCTAAATCTTGCGTTGGATAGTTATATTCGTGTGTTTTTAGTTTTCGGGACACATACGCTATCACTTTTCCATATTTCATTAAAATACAACCCAAACCATTCAACGAAATGTCACTATAAACCAAAAAGTCTTTCCATGATTCGAATAGGTTAAGATTGGTGTTGTCACACCCCAAAAGTGGTAGATCCAAAAAGGTGAATAAAGTATGTAAGTAAATAATTTGGCATTTTGTGGCAGCATAATCCACCATCCTATTGGCCTGATGGTGAGTTAGGGTATTGGCACATGCTAGAGTTAAAGTATCCGCCTATTGGCATCTTTAAGTGAAGAAAAGGTACGCCTAGAGTTTTGGCTGAGCACTAAGAGCCTATCAAGTGTATAAAAATAATGTAGGAGACTTAACTGTCTTTAAGACGACGTCATGCGTGAGTCACCACCATTGTATAGTATGCTCATTGTATTGTAGGACTATGCAAGTTGGTTCGAGTGACGGGGTTAGTTGGGAGTCAGTTGGATTGATTTGACCTCTCCATGACTAGTCAACAATAAAGTAGATCTTTACCGAATTCTTTTTACCTTCCCCCACTTTTTATGGAAAAATCAGAAGTTTTGGGTTAGGTAGGAATCGTCACTTGTCAAGGTCCATAGTAATGGGAGAGGGAGTTTACATTTAGTAAAAGGAAAGACATTCCTGATGACTTTACTTTCTACATTACATTATGGTTCTTTTAACCTAAATATTCTCTTCTTCTTCGATAAGATAAGGCTAAGACCTTGTTTAATCAATGGATGATTCAACATTTTGGTAAGCCTTCTAACCCTATTTGTTGTGATTATTGATGAGCGAGGATGATGAAAGGTGTAAGAATAGTATGGTGTGAGTGAAAGGCCCTGTTTGGGGGTCACATGTAGTTGAAACATTATTAAACTAACTATAAATGAGGATTCTAATGGAAGTTCCATGATCTATTAAGCAATTCTTGCTGCTTGGATAAAGAATGTAACAACCCATTTTTGGTCAAATCAAAATAGTGTTTTCAGAACCACAAATCTAAATTTAAAATATTTATTTTATTATTAGATTAAGGTCAACAGTATGAATATATGATGGTGTGAAATTTTCTTTAAGAAATTTTACCGTTTGGTTGCTCAATTTGATAAATAGGACTAAATCGCGTAAAGTGCAAAAGTGTTGTTCTATTAGTTAAAAGTGTCTAATAGCTATGGAACCTTAAAGTAAAGGTCCTTAAGTGGTAATTAACCCATTTGAGAGTTAGTGGATGATAGTGGAGTGGTATTTGGTGTAGTTATTAAATGTTATTAAGGTTAAAAAGGTTATTTGATTAATTAATGAAAAATAAATAAAACAAAAACCATTTTATATTATCATCATCTTCTCCAACCGATTGTATAAGGGAAACAAAGTCATTTTCAAGCTTTGAAATTTTGGGCAACTTCACTTGGCTATTTTTATCAAGAAAAGAGGAATTCAGACTTAGATCGGGAAAAAAAGTAAAGTAATTGAATAGTCAGTCCGTTTCATCATTTTCGTACATGAGGTAAGTTTGTATAATTGAACTTAAATGTGTATTTATTTAATTTAAGGATGGTAATGTGATTGTATTTAACTTTTTGGTTAAATTTGGAAGATTTTGAATTAAATGTACGGTTCAAGTAAGAAGAATTGCTAAATAAGACCATAGCTGGGCTATGGCAAATCGAAAAATAAGACTATAACCGGGTTATGGCATGTGAATGTAATACCACGGTAGGGCCATGGCATTGTATGTGTGAGACCATAGTTGGACTATGGCATTGGAAAATCGATGTACTCGTACCGTAAACATTTATAAACTCGAATGATTTTGATAAGTGAATTGGTGAGAAATAGATATGTATCGGTACAGGTATGTACGAAAAACTATTCGAATAACGAGCTAATGGAAGTTGAGAACTTTATGTTAACTTAGTGATTGATGCATTAATGTAAATTACGTTATCTATTTAGAAATGTTAATGAATGATGAGATTATTTCATTTTACATAGGAACTTACTAAGCTTTATAGCTTACTTTGTTTATTTCTTTCTATGTTTTATAGTATTTTGAAGCTAGCTTGGATTCGAGGATCGTAAGAGACTTCATCGCACTATTGGACAACTATTTTGGTAGTTTTAAAGTTGTGTAAATAAGGTATATGGAATGTATAGGCTTGAGTCATTTTGGTATGTTTGATAAAAATGTATTTTGGCCATTTGAGTTGGCTTGTGATGATGAATTTGATGATGTTTATAAATGTGCACATGGTTCTATTTTGAGTTTGGTAATTGACCTATATTGTGTGATTGAGGTTGAATTGATAATGCTTAATGATATTAGGTAATTTGATTGCGAAAAGGGTTGATAATTTGTAAAACTATGTGCTTGTGAATTGGTGAATGATAATGCATGTTTGGAATGGTTTAGTTAATTGAATTGTATATGTGAATTAGGTATGTAATTAGATGGAAAAATGTGGCATATTTGTGACTTTTATTATTGTTAATGAAATGGTATGAATTGAATATTGGTTGATAATATTTGGCTGCTTATTTGTATCTTGAAATGGAACTATTTGAGCTTGTATAGGTATGTGCAAAATGGGTGGAAAAATGGCTTGGTAAATAACCTATCTTTGTCCACACGAATAGAGACATGGGCGTGTGTCTCAGCCATGTGTGACACATGATCACGTTACACGATTGTAACATCCTAGATTATGGGTTATGCGTTCATGCATAATTCATGAGTAGTAGGATTTGGTAGTGTTTGGAAGAGAATTAAGGGTTTTTAAAATCCTAGGATGGAAGAGAAAGCTTTGGACAATTATTGGTTTTTAAGTTAAAGAGGGGGAGCTAGGCTAAGGTAGCCTTAAGAAAAGTTTTGGGGAGTTTAGGACACAAGAAGTGGTGTGGAAAAGTGGCAAGGGACGCCACCTAAGGTCCAAGAGTTATGGCATCAAGTGAAGTACTTTGAGGGAAGAGGTTCGAATCCCATTGTGCGTATTTTTAAAACCTTGGAAATGTATGGAAATGTATGGAAATGAAAGGAAATGTATGGAAATGTATGGAAATGCATAGAAATGTATGGAAATGTAAGGAAATAAAAGGAAATGTAAGGAAATGAAAGGAAATGAAAGGAAATGTAAGGAAATATAAGGAAATGATTTGGAAATGATTCAAAAGAGGTAAGTAAACATTTCGGGAAACTTGGAAATGTATGGAAATGTTACATTAAAAATAGGAAAGTAAACATTTTGGAAACTAGGGCCAGGTGACCCTAAAATAAAAAGCACATGAAATTTGACCCAAAAAACGGACTCGAAAAAGTGGCCTGAAGATGCCACTTAAAGCCCAAGGAGTGACGCCACTTAGGTGGATAATTTGGGCCTCGTATGGCCACAAGGAGTCCAATAAGAACAAGTTTAAATTCGGCTCATCAAGGGAAGGGGGTGGACGGCACCTAGCTAAAGCTTTAAGTGATTTTTTATTTAATTACTTAGAGAGGAAGCAATGGACGGCAATAGGGACTCTTAAGAGAAGAGTTTTATTCCCTTTAGAATTTCGGCTAAATAGGTGGATAAATGAAGAATTATTCTTTAATTAGGAAAATAAGGAAGAGTGGTGGCCAACTTACTTGATTCTTGGCCTAGTAATTTGGCTATAAAAGGATGAGACTAGGGCCATTCATTATTCATTCTCCTCTCTCTTTTCCTCTCGTCGAATATTCTTCCGAGCATCCATTCTTTTTCTTCTTTTCTTTTAGCCTCCTAGCTGATTCCTTCTAAGCCTATTATTCCTCTCTTCTTTCATCTTTGAAACCGAATACATAAGGGAATCATAGCCGATTGTTCATCAAGTCTCTAAGTCAAATCTCAAGGTTGAAGTGAAGGTGCAATCGATTTCTTCAAATAAGGGTAAGATCCAAGTTTGGTTTCCATTCTTTTATATTTTAGACTTATCGAAATCTAGGGCTAATCCCATTAATGTTCATGGTTGCCAAACTTTGAAGAGATCTTTCGGATTTACTAAGTGTAGGCTACAAGGAAGGAGAAGTTCTTTTCTCAAAGGTACACCATAGGCCGCGTGTTCCCTAGTTATTCGGTGAGTTTTGGGATTTAAAATCCACAAGGTAAGTGTCTATAGCTTTCGGCTAAGGCCTATTTTGATAATTAGATCTAATTCTTGTTTGTTTAAAAAGTAGAAACTAACCCCTGATGAGATTTAGTGCTTGGCCGAATACAAGGAGGAGCATAGCATAGATTTTGGGATTTGATTAGTATTGAAATCGGCAACAAGGTACGTTTTAAGAATACTAATCCTACTAGGATTTGGATTTATGGTCAAATGGTTTTTTTTTATTAAAGTAGTAAGTAATTAATCAAATGTAGGAATTGAGATCTAAAGAAATAGATCGGGTTTTCGGGATTTCATGGAATTGATAAGCAAATCAGGTGTGTACCCTACACTAAATCTTGATAGATTTACGGCTTTAATTCATTATATGTGTTAATATGAAAGTGTAAGAATATGGCTAAGGTATCGTGTGTACCCCACACTAAATCTTGATAGATTTACGGCTTTAATTTTATTATATGTGCTAATATAAAAGTGTAAGAATATGGCTAAGGTATCGTGTGTATCCCACACTAATCCTAGTAGATTTATAGCTTAATTATGTGATATATGTTAATATGAAAGTGTAAGAATGTGGCTAAAGTACCATATTATGGTACAAAGTACTCAGGTACGTTTTCCTACTCCTACTAGGATTTCGAAATATGTTATATTTAACACGTGAAAAGTGATGTGAAAGTGAAATTAAATATGATATGCATGATATGTATAATTTGGGGCATTCGGGTTATTTGAGAAAGTGGAAGTGAATGTGATGACTTGGTCTCACTAAGTGAAACGTGATGACTTGGTCTCACTAAGAATATGTGACGACTTGGTCTCACTAAGAATATGTGACGACTTGGTCTCACTAAGAATATGTGACGACTTGGTCTCACTAAGAATATGTGATGACTTGGTCGCACTAAGTGAATGTGGTAACCGGTTACATTATCTAAATGTGGTGTCTCATGACACAAATATCAGGTGGCTATGCCACAATATCTTAAGTGGGCGATGAGCATGTCGACTGCAGCGACTGCCTTCGATGGTGTGTAGCGGATGGAGGGTTGACTTAGTAGTCCCCACGGTGTGCAGGTTGGTACGGGTGGAGTGTAGCGGATGGCATATAGGTTTGGGTTCGGGTTTGCATCATTATCTTGAATTTTTATATGAATATGTTATGTATGGTGTGCCTATTTCTATTATGTTTTGGTGTTGGTTACACATTGAGTCTATCGACTCACCCCATTATGGGAACATGTTTCAGGTGATGAGCAGTAATGGACCGGGACGGCAGAACTTGTGGTGGCCATGTTCAGCTTGAAGTTTAATTTGATTTGAATCTTTATTTTATTTTAAGTACTGTGCAATTTTATTTTGGGTTTTGTTTTATGTAATAAGGCCATCGTGACAATTTTTATTTCTGCTTTAATTACTATGTTATGAATTTAGGGCTTTATAAAGAATAAGCCCAATTAGTTTAAAATAAGTTTAAACATTTTGTCACTGAAACAAATGGGTTTTGATATAAAATAAATTTGTTTTCAACTCGAGCCCAACCCACAACAGACAATCTTCCAAAACACACAAGTTTTTCCTAAGTATTCAAATGAATTTGAAGCGGGTTACTTCGAGGAACATACCAGATCCGGTCCATTCGCGTGGGCCGGGTGTGGGGTGTTTGAACGGTCGTGTGTCCCCTGGTGTTGAAATTAAAGTCAAGTCAGTATGTTTCACACGGCCTCACACACGGGTGTGTGATCTGCCGTGTGGTACAAGTTAGTATACCCCCTAATTGGCAAACGGCCTAGCACACGGGCGTGTGACTTGGCCGTGTTGCATAAGTCAGTATACCCTATAGGTTTGACACGGTCTAGCACACAGCATAGCATACAGGTGTGTGTGGCCACTTCAAAGGGCACACGGGCTAGACACATGGGGTAGGACATGGTCTGGGACACGACCATGTGTTCCCATTTCGAATGTCCACATGGCGTGACATAGGCGTGTCTGGTGGTCGTGTGAGACACACGGCCAAGCCACATTATGTCCCCTATTTTGAGAAAAAAATTATAAGTGTTAAAAAATTTCCCAAGTTGTTGGTTTAGTCCCGAACCACTCCCTATGCATGTTTAGGGCCTCATAGGCTCATTTTAGGGACAAATTGATTGATATTGAATGATGATTGTTTGTATTGATTAAATGTATAAGATAAGTTTGTGTAAATGTGTTTTAAGTTCGGTAATGCTTTGTAACCCTATTTCGGTGTGGAATACGGGTGAGGGGTGTTAGAGAGAAGGACTGTCAAAATAGAAGCCCTAGGCTGAGGTAAAGGTGAGTCTCGGGTGAGTCTTTTAACCTGACTCTTTCATGTCATTTTATGTTGGTTATGGTGTGGTTGATGTTCTTGTGAACAAGTATGTATTCTTATAGGGTGATGTAAATATGTTTACATGCGTTTTCTGAAAACTATCTACAAGTACGTAAATGAAGTAAGCAATGTGTGGCATGATATGATGTTGTATGGTATGCATGTATGGGAAATTATGTGTTTGAAAGTATGATTCTGTCATAACTATGAATCAGATTTACAAAGGTATCTCTGCTGTAATGAGTTGGTTCATGGAGTCTGGATGTGTGTGATATAAATTTTTTTACAACTATGAGTATGGTCATTGTCTAATACCTTCCTATTATACAATTCCAATATTGATAAATCTTTGTTATGTAAAAATGTGATAAGAATAATTGTTTGTGTAGTGACCTCCTTCAGATGTACTAACGTCTAGAGTGTGAATACATCAATAAAATATAGAACGACAAGGTAGTATCTACAAGTATACGAGTCGGGTTGTAATACAATTTTACAACGAAGTATGTGAGTACTCCGAGGATCGTACCCAAGGGAGGCGAGTGCTTGATCAATTCTAACCTAAACATTAAAAGATCTAATTAGTAATTTAAATAAATTATAGTATGGAAACCTAAAATAAAGGTTTTTAAAGTTTTTAGAATAATAAAATAACATAAAATAAATATAATTCAGGAGATAGAAGAGTAGAGTAAATCAAATCTTGATTATGGGTGATTAGCTCACTTCAGTCATCCCCATCAAATGTTGCTTCGGGTTCCTCGTCAATCAACTAGTCGTTATCCTAGCAGGATCTTTTGATCTTTCACTAACATAACGAGTCAGAAAGAACTACTTATCTTCCGACCTCATAGTCCAAACTGGCTTGGGTGAAGGTTTTCACGAATGGGCATTACCAATTTTTGGTTAATTCTCACCTTGATGACTTCCTAGGTTTGTCAGACCCAGGGTTTGCTTCACATTCTTTCTTTCTCAAACAGCTGATCCATTGAGTAACCCTATAAAATAATTAATTCCTCATGACTTTCATAGACAATGTGAAGAGAAAGCATGCTAATTAAATCGAAAAGATAAAGTAAATGAAAGAGCCTGATTGTATTGAAATTAAGCACAAATCCACAGAGTTTGAATGCTTCCACAATTTAGATCTCTTGAAATGAACAAGAACAAGTAAATGAAATCTAAAACCTAAGAATAAAAGAAACTAAACTAAATTTTACAGAGAGAATCTAGGCTAAAGGAATGATGTCTATAACATGTGCCAAAGGATCCTATTTATAGCTTTTAGGTGGTCATCGTCCTTAACCCTAGGTTAGATGATGTTCTCGAGCTTTAGGTTTGATTATGTAGACCAAAATGCCCTTGCTTCATATTTAATTTCTGTCATAGAGTCGTTGTCGCGACACACCAGGACTTGTGTCATGACATAGGTGACAATATACTCTTCCTTGAGACGTCTTCAGGGGTATGTCGCGACACCCTCAATCTGTGTCGTACATCGAACACAGACTTGAGTTTTCTCCATTCTGTTCCCTATGTTGCAACATCAAATCATCTACGTTGCGACATAGTGACAATATTCTTTTATTATGCCTTCTAATGATCTCTTGCACAGTTACAAAGTGCATTAGCTCACCCTTAGGCCTCGTTCGGCCCCTAAGGTTAATAAAAGACTCAATTTTCACATTTTATTAAATGTAAATAAAACTAAGAAAACTTAACTAAAACAAAATGCAAATGGTTGTATTCAAGCTCCTTAAATGCAAAAAATAGTTTAATTTGCTACACCTAATTACGACAGATCAAACTCCCCTACACTTAAGTAATTGCTTGTCCTCAAGCAACATAAAAAAAATAAGAAATAAAGGTGACAACCCTTGAGCAAATATCATACAATTATTGATTTCGAAGCATATGACTTAAACATTTCATGCTTAGTAACAATTTTAACATGATGAGTATCTGACTGACCACTTTTGATCTCACACATCTAAGTTTTGTATGTTACAAAATATACAAGTATTAAGGGTCTCACCCATAGAAGTGCATCAATAAATTGTACAAGTACTTTGATTATTGAAGAATACAAATAGTAAGCATAGGACTTTTCAGCTTGTAACGTTCTGAAACTTAGGACAGGTATGGAATTCAAATATAGTAAGCATCCAGAGGTTTACAAACACAAAAATAGTTTGGCACTTTGTATTGATCCCTACTCTTCGGCCATTAGTGACCCTTACCCGCTCACCACATTATTTCTCCTTCTCTCACCTTCCTTGTCTCTCCATATATAAGAAGTCATAGCATGACATAGTAACTACTGGCTAGCCTTTCGATTTTTTTGTACACTAATGAACAAGTTTTTCTTTCTTTTGTGACTTTGTGACTTTCTCTTTTTCACTACATCTCACTCATGATTGTTTTTTCACTAGTTTCAGACTTTTTCTACTAGTACTAATTCCCTTTCTGGGATTTTTTTTGTTTCACACATTAGGCTAACTTATAGTTTATATATCACACCAATCTTTCCTATTTCACTCTATTCTTACAAACTCCACCATAGTGAATTAAAATGTTATATTATTCTAAGCGAGTCTGTTTGTTTAGACTGATTGAAGATGTGATGTAACTAGTGTTCTGGCAATCTTTGGATCATGTAAAGGAATCCATCAAGAGTATCACTCGTTGAGTATCATTTTGAGAAGTGCATCCAACTACTATCTGTAAAGAAATTGTGTAAAGGGATTCAAAATAGGGTATAAAGTCTGTGATCCGCCAATCAAGTGAAGTGTGTATAAGATTAATGTATGGTTATCCACCAACTAGGAATCAGAAATGTGTCCGCAAAAGTTTAAAAGGAACTCCAAAAGGAAGTCTGAAAGGAAGTCAAATATTTCAACAATAACATTAAAAGGTAATAACGATTGGGACTTATTAAGTTCCATTGAACTTATGAGTGTTTATTTGCAATGCATGTTATTAGGTTTGAACCAGTTTTCCAGAAAGGTCCAAGACAAAAATGTGCCAAAATAGTTGATCGTAGAGTGATATTATGTATACAATTAAGAATATGTTTTCAAGTGGTGAATAGTATTATAAGCTGCGATTGGGTCTATTTTAATAAATTTTTAAGTGGTATTGTCTTATACTATCATTGAGAATCAGTTGTAATCAAGTAAACATTTATCTTTAGAATATGTGACTTAGAATAATGATAAATAGGTAAAAAGTATGTTTAGTAAAGTCTTCGCCCATTTTAAAATTTCTGTTAAGTGTTTAAGTCAAGTGGCAACCTATTTTTGGACCTGGTAAATCAGGTCGGGTATAGGGTGTTACAAGTGCTTCGGTTCACTTTCAGCTTTTTGAAACTATCCTGACACTAATCATGTAATAGCCCAATTTCTATGGTGTCGAAAATAGTAGTTTCGAGAACACGACTTCGACAAGTGAGTTATTATTTTAATATTTATTTAATATTTATATGGTTAATTTAAGGTAGTATTAAAATTTTGTTAAGCAATTCGAAGTTTAATAAGTTAATTAGGTAAAAAAGACTAAATTGAAAAAAGTACAAAAGTTGAGTGCTATTAGTTAAAATGATTCAATGATTATGGAAAGGAACTGTAACGGCCCGATTTTGGGGCTAGTCGGAATAGTGGTTTGAAACCTCTAATCCAAAGTAGGAGAAAATTTTTAATATTACTTTATGTGTTTTAGCATGATAATATGAGTGCATGAAAATTTTGGGGCTTTAATTTTAGTGATTTCATGCTTAATTTTGAAAAAGGACTAAATCACATAAAGTTCAAAAGTTTTGTTCTACAAGCTAAAGGAGTGAAATAGATATTTAACCTTAAATTAGAGGTCCTTAAGGTGCAATTAGGCCCTTAAGAATGTGTTGGCCGGCCATACGGGACAAGAAATAAGATTGTCAAGGGATTAGGTGAGGTTTTGGTGACAAATTGTCTAGAAATAAAATAAAATAAAGAGAAAAAGATATCATCTCTTCCTCAACCTCCCTACCATCGAAATTTTCAGCAAACAGGGGCTTTGGAAAGCTTGAAAATTTTCAGCAACTTAAACCTTTGCAAGTAAGTATTTTTTATGGTCATTTTTGATAATTTTTGTACTTTTGAAACCCTTGTAGCTTAAGATAGCTAATGAGAGGGCTATTTTACAAAATGGTTGAGAGTCTAGGGCTTTTCCATGAGAAAATTAGTGTTGATTTCTGAAATTTTATGGAAGAAAATGAAACTTGGTTGTTAAATAAACAACTTTTATGAAAGGAGTAATAAATGGACCTTTTTGTAAAGGTTGTAAAATGGGTAGTAAATGTGTGAAACAATTGAAATGCTAAGTTTCCATAAGAGTAATAAAGGTTCGGCTAGGCTTACTAAAGGATTAAATTTGATTAAAATCGATTTACAAGGCTAGGGGCAAAATCGTTATTTTGAGAAAGTTCAAGGGTAAAATAGTAATTTTGCCAAAGTAGGAATTTTGAAATGTCCCAATTTATGTGATGATTAAATGAGTGAATTTTATCATTTTAGATCAAGAAAAATAGAGTCCAGACCTAGACCGAGGGAAAGCCAAGCTAGTAGATTAACTCAATTTAGTCGCTCACTTTTTGTATGCCGAGGTAAGTTGTATGTAAATAATACAATGTTATTGAATTTATGCATTAAACAATTGATATTGCATGAATTGTTTGATTATTGCTATGATTATGCATAATTGGAGTTGATGTGATATACTTACGGTTGGACCTTAGGAATAGATTGGATACCCAAGCCATGACATTTGAGTGATATGTTTGCTAGTGTAAGACCATGTCTGGGACATGGCATCGGCGTTGATGTGTGAGCTAGTGTAAGTCCATGTTTAGGACATGGTGTCAGCCACAATATGAGTGCCAGTGTAAGACCATGTCTAGGACATGGCATCGGCAGTGATACGAGAGCTAGTGTAAGACCATGTCTGAGAATGGCATCGGCCTCGATATGTGAGCTAGTGTAAGACCATGTCTGGGACATGACATCGACCTCAATATGTGAGCCAGTGTAAGACCATGTCTGGGACATGGCATCGACATTTTACCCTCTTGTGTGAGGCTTGTTGGGTATCCTTTGGTATTCCAACTAGTTCAATGGGTAAGTTAGAGTTTGTGTAAAAAGTGAGGAAAGTTATGATTATGTTGTAAGAAATACAGATGCCTACATGAGATTCATGAGAAATGAGTTCGAATTATGATGTATGATTAGTAAGGGTGAAATGAGTAAGTTATGCCTTTATTAATTCGAAAATCATGTGCAAGTTTATAAAATGCTATGAGCATGAGAATTCATGGTAATTATTGATGATTATTTACCTAAGACTTACTAAGCTTTGTGCTTACTCTCTTTCCTTTCCATTTTCTTATAGTATTTCCAAGCTAGCTCAGTGATCAAAGGATGTCGGAGGCTTGATCACACTATCAATGGGAATATTTGGTATAGTTAGACTTATCTTTTTGAGTATGGCATGTATAAGGACTTAGTCTTTGAAGAGTTTCATATTGTTTTGGCCAAATGTGTTGGCTTATTTTAGAGATGAAATTATTTTGTATAAGGTCATAATTAATGGCTAATTCTTATTATTAATACATGAAAATGATGATGTTTATCATGAATGTGCAAATTGTATGGTCGAGTAATTGGTATAGATATGCATGATTTAATAAGTTTCTTGATATGGCTTATGTTGGTGTAAGTAGGGGTGGTAGAAAGGGCTTGGTAAAATAGCCTTGTTTTTGTTCACACAAACAGACACACGGGCGTGTGTTTATGCCGTGTGTGACACACGGTCTGCCCCATAGGCATGTAGTTCAGCCGTGTGTCCCCCTGCATCCGAAGTTGGCAAAACAAAATGCCTAGTAGTAACCACACGAGCTGAGACACGATCATGTGTCTCAACCATGTGGAAAACACGATCGTGTGTCTCAACCGTGTGGAAGACAAGGCCATAATACATGGGCATGTGCCTAGGTCATGTGAAGTTTGCACCTGAATTTAAGAATTTAATTCGCCACACGGCCTAAGGACACGGGTGTGTGCCTTGCCCGTGTGACCTTACTGGGTTGATGACGTCAGAAACAGAATGTCAAGGTTTTTGCACATGGGTCGAGACACGGGTGTGTCATGGCCATGTGAGGGACACGAGCCATGAACACGGGCGTGTGCCAGGCCGTGTGAAAACCTTTGTAGGTTTGAATTGAAATAAATCCACACGAGACATAGTTGTGTCCCTATATGATTAAGCCATGTGAGTTACACTGTCCTTCACCATGGCCATGTTATCAGGCCACACAGACGTGTCGCTTTTCCACATGAGTGTGTACCCCTTGTATTTAGTGACATTTTTCAAAGTTTTCTAAAGAACTCGGTTTGGTCCTGAACCATTTCTAAAGTGTGTTTTGGGCCTCGTAGGCCCATATTAAGGACTTTAAGATGAAGATTGAATAATTTTAAATTTAAACGAACTTTTATGACTTAGATTTGTATGTTTGTACGCATTTAAGTAAAGTAACTCCTCGTACCCTGTACCAGCGCCAGATATGGGTAAGGGGTGTTACATTTAGTGGTATCAGAGCTATGGTTTAGTTGATTCTAGACTAACCTAGCATGTGTATAAGTCTAGCTATACATGCCATATATGAATTATGATTGTGTGACGAATCCTGACATTTTAAAATGTATTTTTATATAGTAAGTGGATCCCAACGGAGCAGTGCGGATGATGTCGAGAGTAATACGCTGTCTCCCAAGAAGGGACCACGCCAATTGAAAGTGAGCCCGTGACATTGAGTCAGGACGGAGGGGCTTGAGAAGCCTTCCTTCATATGATGAATATTTGGTATTCAGAGTATGTTCATGCGAACTCGAACGCTCTACCTCCTCCACCCCCTAATTCCCAGCCTGCCCCTACAACTCCCCAAGTAGTGGAAACAATTAGAAGAGAAAAACCTCCGATAGATAGAATTCGGAAGTAAGGGGCTGAGGAATTTAGAGCAAATATTGATGACCCAGAGAGTGCATAATTCTGGCTAGAAAATACCATTAGAGTATTTGATGAATTGTCTTGCACACTGGGAGTGCATGAAGTGTGTGGTGTCACTCCTGCGAGACTTGGCCTACCAATGGTGGAACACCCTTGTGTCGGTAGTATGAAGGAAAGGATTACATGAGAGTTTTTCCAAGAAGAGTTCCATAAAAAGTACATTATCCAAAGGTTTATAGACCAGAAAAGGAAGGAATTTCTAGAATTGAAGCAAGGCCGTATGACAGTAATAGAATATGAGCGTGAGTTTGTGAAACTTAGCAAATACTCTAGGGATTGCGTATCTACCGAATCCATTATGTGCAAGAAATTTGAAGACGGATTGAACGAAGACATCCGATTATTAGTTGGCATATTAGAGTTAAGGGAGTTTGTGGTGCTTGTTGAAAGAGCTTGTAAAGCCGAGGAATTGGCCAAAGAGAAAAGGAAAGCTGATATTGAGTCTTAGGACTCAAAGAAAAGACAGTTAGGGAAATTGTTTCAGTCCTCATCCAAGAAATTAAGAGAGTTCACTACTCGATCCATTACTTTAGTTGGATTCTCGAACAGAAACAAGAATAAGTAATACAGACCACTTCAATTGCGAGTGTTGGTAGTGCCCGACCTAATAGACCGGAATACTCACAATGTGGTAGATGCCACTTTGGGTAATGCTGAGGAAATGAAAAAGGCTGCTTCAAGTTAGCTTCGCTAGACCAATTTATTCGAAACTGTCCTGAGATGGATAAGAAAGACAGAAAACAAGAAGTGCAAGCAAGTAATGTACCTTCGAGGGGTAGACCACTGAAGAACCCGAGAAGTGGGGCTAGCGGTAGAGGTGAGCCTAGAGACTCCACTGTGAGATCAGAGGGTAGAGCTCCTGCAAGGATATATGCCATTCACACTCGCAAAGAGGCATCGTCACCGATGTGATTACTGGTACTTTTTCCCTTCACGATAGCTCTGTTGTTGCTTTGAGTGATCAAGGTCTACCCATTCCTATATTTGTATGAAATTGGTGTCTAGTATGAATATGCCTGTTGAGTCTATGAATTTATGATAAAAGTGTCAAAGCCGTTAGGCAAGCATGTGATAGTTGACAAAGTGTGTAGAAACTGTCCCTTGATGATTAGAGGCCATTATTTTCCGGCTAACCTCATGCTACTACCTTTTGATGAATTTTACCTAATTCTTGGCATGGATTGGTTGAATGTTCATAATGTGTTAGTAAACTATGGTAGTAATTTTATTGAATTAAGATGTGTAAATAGAGATATTATTCGAGTTGAGTCGGGTGAATCAGATAGCTCGCCTGTAGTGATTTCTTCTATGCCAGCTGAGAAATGTATGAGAAAATGGTACAAGTCCTATCTTGCATTTGTGTTAAATACCCAAGAGTCGAAAGTAAAGATTGAATCAGTGCCTGTGGTATGCGAGTATCCGGATGTGTTTCCGGTAGAGTTACCTGGATTGCCTCCAGTTAGGGAGGTTGAGTTTGGTATTGAGCTGGCTTCTGGTATGACACCTATTTTGATTGCCCCATATAGGATGGCACCATTGGAGTTAAAAGAATTGAAGTCTCAGTTACAAGAGTTGAATGATAAAGGTTTCGCAAGACCAACCTATTCTCGTGGGGTGCTCTGGTACTTTTTTGTGAAAAAGAAAGATGGGTCGATGAGGTTATATATAGACTACAAGCAACTTAACAAGGTTACAGTTAAGAACAAGTATCCTCTGCCAAGGATCGACAATTTGTTTGACAAATTGAAAGGAACAAGATAGACCTGAGGTTTGTTTACTACCAGTTAAGAGTTAAGGAACAAGATGTACCGAAAACTGCATTTCGGACTAGGTATGGCCATTATGAGCTCCTTTGTAACACCCCTTACCCGTATTTGACACATGAACGGGTACGAGGCATTACCGTACTTAACTTGCTCAATTATACAACATTGATCCATAAAATTTCATTTCAAATTCAAAATTTTCATTTGAGACCTTAATGTCCTTAGTATAGGTCTACAATGCCCTAAACTTGCACTCGGAATGATTCGGGACCAAACTGGAAACTTTTGAACACTTAGAAATTTTGACACAAAATAGGGCCACACGCCCATGTCCTTAATCCGTGTGGATTTTATTTTAATTTCAAACCTAAAGGAGTTTTCACATGGCCTGACACACGTCCGTGTCCTCACCCATGTGTGAAAACCTTGACATTCTGTTTATGATGTCATCATCTCAATAAGGTCACACGGCCAAGGCATACGCCCGTATCCTTAGGCCATGTGTCAAATTAAATTTCTAATTTCAAGTGCAAACTTCACATGGCCCGGGCACATGCCCATGTCTTAGGTTGTGTCTACTACACAGTTGAGATGTATGGCCGTGTATCAACCCGTGTGTTTGCTACTGAGTATTTTGACTTGCCAACCTAGCATGCAAGGGACACACGACCCATCAACACGCCCGTGGGGCTGGCCGCGTGTGAGACACACGCCCGTGTGTCTACCCGTGTGGACAATTGTAAGGCTATATACCAAGCCAATTGCCACCCTACAAGGCAACCACACTTATACCAATTCAATTCAACATACATCATGACCATAAGGCACTTCTAAGAACCCAAAATTAAGACATCCACACAAGCATACACTTTATGAATTTCATCATCATTGAATATATAAACTTGTCAAGTATTGGCGAATTTCCAATGGCCATTTTACAAAATGAATTGAATAACTTTAATAGCCACCCATTGGCTAGCAAATATGACATAACACAAAATAACCAAGTTCCTATAATTGCCATACTCAAAATTAATCAAACTATGCTATACCAAGAGAAGTTGATAGTGTGATTCCAAACTCTGACATCCCACGATCCCTGAGTTAGCTTTGTGATACTACAAGGAAAAGGAAAATGAGAAAGGTAAGCATGAAACTTAGTAAGTTTGCATGAAATAAATAGCAACATAAAGGCTCATATTGTCATCCATCCATTGCATTGAATAAAAACACAAGGTCTCAAACACATTGCCATAACTTACTCATGCTTACTCTTACCAATTACATGTCATGTCACATATTGTAAACATTTCTCGCAAATTACTCACATGTACTTATATCACTTCATCACATAGCTTTAGCACTACTTTCATCTCTATTTTAAACTTAACTATTTATCGCGATGAATCACTTGGAATACCCGAGGATACACAATCATCATCGTACACATAAACACGATGCCAATGCCATATCCCAGATATGGTCTTACATGGGCTCACATCTCAATGCCGATGCCATATCCAGATATGGTCTTATACGAGATCTCATATCAATGTCGATGCCATATCCCAGATATTGTCTTATACGATTTTCATATTCGATGCTGTAGCCATATCCCAGATATAGTCTTCAACATCATAAATTTTCATCACTTTCTCATTGAACAACAATACTTTTTCATAGAAATATTGTACATTTTCATGAATATCAAACACTTTAAAACATACTAGCATGATGTTGAATTTATTAAACACAAACTTACCTCGATACCAAAATAGGCCAATTTGCCAATCTAGTCCGAAACCTTGCCTTGCCCTCTGTCAAGGTTAATTCCTCATTCTTCTTGATCTATAATAGAAAATTGGCTCATTTAATTACCACATTAATCAATACATTTCAATAATCATACTTTGGCAAAATTACCATTTTTCCCTTAAACTTTCACAAAATGATGATTTTACCTCTAGGCTCGTAAATCAATTCTAATCAAATTTCTTCCTTTAACGAGCCTAGGTGAACATTTATTACTCTTATAGCAACTCTCAATACTCATTATTTCACACATTTAACACCTATTTATAACCTTTTCAAAAAGGTCCTTTTTAGGTTTTTTATGGAAACATCTTTCACAAAAATTGTTTATCTAACAACTAAGACTCATTTTTTTCCATAAAAATGCAGCAAACGACATTAATGATGACATGGAAAAACCCTAAACTTTCAATCATTTTGCTAAATAATCCCTCTTTAGCTAGCTTAAGCTTTAGGGGTTCCAAAAGTACAAATATTATCAAGAAAGACCACTAAAATCACTTACTTGTAAGAGGATAGCTTGTCTAAAAGTTTGAGCTTCAAAAACTCCTATTTCTTGTTGAAAATTTGGTGGAAGAAGAGGATGATAAAAAAAATGTGATAGCTTTCTTGTTTTTGTTTTATTTTATTCATTAATCACCTAACACCACCCAACATTGACTAAATTAAGCCTCTTGCCCCCCTATGGCCAGCTATGACCTTTAAAAAGGCATAATTTCACATTGAGGGCCTCCAATTAAAATTCTATAGCTATTTGGCACCTTTAGCTTGTAAAATAGAACTTTTGCACTTTATGCAATTTAGTCCTTTTTCGCAATTAAGCATGCAATCGCTAAAATTAAAGCACCAAAATTTTCATGCACCCATATAATCATGCTATAACACATAAAATAATATTAAAATAATTTTATTTAACCTTAAATTAGTGGTTTTGAAATTACTATTTTGATTAGCCCCTAAATCGGGTTGTTACAATTCTTGCCTGTAACACCCAAACCCGGCCTAGACGTTTCGACCAGATCTGACGTGTCACATCATTGTGTCGTTTGAAAATCGATTGGTTTGATAAAAGCTCAATACTAAAATTAATTTTTGAAGACGTTAGGGTTGTAAAATCATAAAACTCGTTATTCCTTTATTGGTCATATCAGTTATTAATCAGGATTTAAAAATCAAGGAAGCATGTTCAAGTTGTCAATTTTTTGAAAATCAAAATGCTATTGTTTTAAAAACCGCGTTTCCTAGTGTAGTAGATCGTAATTAAAAGAAGATAGCAAATAAAGGTTAACCCCAAATGGCCTTATTACAAAAATACCAACCCGATATAAAGTATTAAAAATTAATATATCTAAGTTTAAAAATTTAAGCAAGTCGAGCGTGTGGCCACCTCTGAGTCCCTCACAGCTCTAAATCATCTAAAACTGGATTACCTACACAATTAAGGAAAAAGGGTGAGTTGCGAGAACTCAGTGTGTAATCCCCTAATAGCCTAGGCCCAAGCCATAAACGGTATATAGAAACAAAATGGACCTAAGCTAAAATCATGACAATTCAGAACAGAGATGTAACCCAACCTATTCCAGCCAACACACCTCCCGTACCAACTAACCCATCTCGTGGGGACCAAGTCGACCCACCTAGCCAACACACCAATAACGCAGCCTGGCTGCTAATATCAACGCAGCAATGCTGCTAATAACAATATACATGGCCGAGCCACTAAAATCAGTATACGTGGCTGAGCCACTAAAATCAGGATACGTGGCTGAGCCACTAAGTTAGGATACGTGGCTGAGCCCCTAAATCAGCAAAACATGGCGGAGCCACTAGTACAGTACTTCCTCCTCATACTAAACCCAACCCAATCAGTATGTCATGTCATAACTAACCCATGTATGCAGAATGTCACAATCATAATCAATCATACAAATACCTCACATACCTTCCTTACACTACCACGAGGGGTATAACGGTCATTTTGTCAGTTATGGTAAACGGTAATTTCACCCATCGATGGTATTTCTATAATTTTTCAAATCGAGGTATTTTGGTGATTTCGCAAACTAGGGGTATTTCGATAATTTTGCAAACCGAGGGTATTTCAGTAATTTTGTAAACCAAGGGTATTTTAGTAATTTTGTAAACCAATATATTCTAAACAGAGATAGCGATGCGAATGGGCCTATGGCCCATTCTAGGCCCAAATGGGCCCACACGCTCGTGTGGCCCATTTAGCCCAAATCTAGCCCAGATATGAGATTCACATAGTCCAGTCCAATATTTACTACACAATCATACAACTTATCCAATTGGGCCCACGGGCCCATTGGCCTCCATCGTGGCCCAAATAGCCTAAACCCACAAAAACACTCATGATGGCCTTAACTATCACATCGAAGCTCCCACATATGCGCTCGCACGCTTGTGTGGCTACCATCACCGTGTGACTAGCATTTCGACAATTGCCGCTCTACAGCTAGAGTAGTGCTAAATGCCGATCAACAACTAGAGCAGTGCATACGATTACACACCTTATCACATAGAGTACTAAACAATCACGAGTGTCGTCACCTATACAAAACATAACACACAATTAACTCATTTAACAAAATAATTGGGAGATCTCTAATCCAAACACCTAGCAATGGGATTCCCTATCACTTGCCTTCACTAGAGCGATCAACTGAAATTTGCCTAGTTAAACCAAAGTTTGATGCAATCACCCTTCCGCATCCTGGCGGAAAGTCCCAAATGCTGACACCCTACGCCGCTTAAACTTGGAAGTAGAGGCTATGCACACAGTCTCGGCTGGCACCTTTGCCGCCAACTTATGGCTAAAATCCCCTTTGCTCATCAAGAACACAATCTTACAGAACTAGAGTCAACACGAATGCAAATAGCAAGGTAAACTAAACTAAAAGAAATGGAATAGAGAAAGAAAGTAGAACTTGGCCAAAGAAGGATTAAGAAAAAAGAAAGAAAAAGGATATATGATGATGACAAAAGGTAGAGAAAGTGGAACAAATTGGCAGAATAGGATTAGAAAGAAGTTGAATTCAGTCAAGAGAAAATTAGGGTAGAGAGATGATAAATTCGGCCCTAAGGAAATTGTGAGAAGAAAAGAAGATGGGTAAGCAGGCAGAGCAATAATCGGATAGGGCTTAAAATGAACAAAGAGAGAGCAAAACCAGAATTAATGATGGAAGTAGGAAGCATTCGGCCTACAAGAAACAATAGTGTTGAGACTCAAAAGGAGAAGAAAGGATGCACTAAAGGTCCCCAACAACCAGTACTGTAAAAGAAGAAAGCAAAACAAATACCTCAAATGCCCCAAAAGAGAATTAGGCTACCAAAATGCTCAAAGTGCCGAAATGCCTATTTCTTAATGCTCTTAGCTGAAATTTTCCTAATCAATACCCCCATTCAGCTAGAACATTCCCTCAAGCTCAACTTCCTGATTTCCCCTTCCCCCCAAGATTACTCATTGATTTACTCCAACCATTTATTCAAATTCAAAATCAAATTCCAACCACTATGACCAAGTCAATTCCCTTCTTTTACCAAGTCTTCAACCAATTCCAAGTGTTTGAATCTAAGTCCATCTCTTACCATCCCTAAATAGTAAAATAACAACTATTTGCTTGCAAATGGACTCGAACCCAAGCCCCCTCAATAGCTCAACAAGCCACTTGCCTCCTTGCCACAAGTTCTTTTTGTGTCATTTTTTTCCCACATTTTATTTTTAAAGCCTACTTACTTACTCCTAGGGTTTTATTCGCCTAAAACCAAAATTTTTCCTAAAGCCCAGGTTCATACCCAAGACTTCATGGAAGCCCCCCCAACCTTCCCAAAACACTCACCTAATAGGTCCAACTTGTATTTGTGTCGTGCTCTTGTTCTCAAAAATTTTAAATGCTCCCATGCCCAAGGCCTAATAGGCCCAATTCTACTAGGCCCAAATTTAGGGTGTTACTATTCTACCTCCCTTAAAGAAATTTCATCCCCAAAATTTCTAGCTAACAGGGTAGTCGTGTAACAACTACCCCACTATGCCACTGCTGTGCTCTCAGATCTCAGCGTCTTTAACACACATCTAAAAAATCCACCTATCGTAGCAGCTAAGTTACAATTTCTATGTCTAGAACATCACATCCAACGTTTCCAAACATACACATAATAAATACCAAAAATACAGTCCAATATCTAAAGAGACCACCGTATTTCTAACTCACTGTATTTAAATTTCTAAAAAGATGAAAGTATTTAGAAAACTTATGGATTCGGAGCCGAAAACTTGGTGTGTAACATCCCGAAATAGGGCCTAAACAAAATAGTGGTTGTGAAACCATGAATTTGAGCTATAAAAGTTTATTATGATTAATTATTATGATTTTCGAGTGATTAAATACATGTGTTAAAGTATTGATAAGAAATTTTATTGATTTCATGCTTAAATTGCCTATTAGGACTTGTTTGCAAAAGTTGCTAAATAGGGGTTCTAATTTATAGAGTACTTGATTGAAATGGGGGTTTGAAGTAGGAGTCCTTAAATGGTAATTAGACCATTATATTTTCATAGACAAAAATGGACATATATAGGTAGAAAGAACCAAAGTTTTTAATGAAGGGTAATTTAGTCATTTGGTAATAAAAAGAAATTAAAAAGGGAAAAAGATGGAAAAATATGCTCATCTTCTTCATTAGGCTGAATTTTCAAGTGTTCACCATAGCTAGGATTTGTTTGAAGCTTCCAAGCTCCATAGTAAGTGATTCCAAGCCCCGTTTTTAATGTTCTTTACATTTTTTAAGCCCCGATAGCTCGGTTTAGCTTATTCTATCAATAATTCATGCTAGGGTTCATATTTGGAAAAATACTCATAAGTGAAATGTGTTTATTTTGATGTTTTATGATAGAATATGAAGTCTGAAATTATGTTAAGCAACTTTTGCTAAGTGATTTTAAGTGAAAATGAGTAAAACGGCTTAATCGGTAAAAATACCTAATGTTCATAAGTACATGTTAGAGTGAGAATTTGATGTTTCCATAGAAGAGAAAAATGATCATCATGTCATAAAACATAAGGATAAGGGATAAAGTATAATTTCTAAGCTTTGGGGAAATGTGTAAATATGTAAAAGTTTAGGCACAAAATTGTAATTTTGCCAAAGTTAGACTTAAGGACTGTTTTGATAAATGAGAGTATTAAATAAGATAAATTTGCTATTATAGATCAAGAAGAATGAAATCCGGAGTTAGATCGGGGAAAGAAAAAGATAGTGGACTAAATCGATATAGTTTATCGTATTTTGTTTCGAGGTAAGTTTGCGGTAAATAAATGCAATATTCTATTATTTTACATTTCATATTATTAAATTCCATAATTTACATATTTATTCTGTAGATTTATTATTAAAGACTCAAGTATGAATTGATGGAGAAACAATCTCAGAAAGTTCCAGTTGAACCTTAGGAATGTGTAGGATACAAATGTCATGACATTAGGGTTTAAGGAAATCATGTAAGACCATGTCAAGACATGACATTGATAAGTTAATATAAGGCAAAGGTCCCATGTAAGACCATGACAAGGCATGGCATTGGTAAATTTATAAGGTAAAGGTCCCATGTAAGACTATGCCAAGGCATGGCATTGGTGAGTTCATAAGGCAAGGATATCACGTAAGACCATGTCAAGACATGGCAATGGTTAAGTTTCACAAGGAAAGGTACTCACGTATCCTTAGTATTCCAAGTGGTTCAACGGGAAAAATTTTAAGAGTATACCAAAGGAAAGGTAAGACAAGTTCAAGCTAAAAAGGTACAGGTAAGAATTTAAGACTTAAGTATATTAAGTTAAAGGCTTAAATAATTTTGGTAAGAAAAGAATATGATAATGCATTAAGAACGTTGTTATTTATTTACATGCAAACTTACTAAGCTTAATGCTTACTCCCATTCATTTCTTTCTTTTCATAGTTTTACAAGCCAACTCGGGGATCGTAAGGACGTCGGAGATCGTTACACACTATCAAAGGATTATATTGGTATTTTGTGACTCGAATGTTTTAAGTTATGGCATGTATAGGGACTTAGCCATTTTGTGTGTATGGCCTTATGATATGGCTTAATATTGGCTTGTAAATGTTTGGTAATGATTAGCTATTAAAATGGTTAATTAACATGTTTTGGATGTTATGTAATGCCTAGTTGATAGTTATTTTAAGAAATTATGTAATTATATGCAGGGGAACAGTTTGGACAGCAGCAGTAACATGATTTTGAAAAATCACCAAAAATATTAGAAATGGAATTAGGTTGTGCATGAGATATAGAATTAAATATTATTGAGTCTATTTTTATATAAAAAAATAGTGTAGGAAAAAGAGTTGTATATTATTAGATAATTGATTTTTAGTGAAGAGAGGTCAGAACTGTCAAACTGTGCAACAGGGGAGACTTTAACTAATAAACTGTACTAATTGGCCCCACTAAAAATTTTGGAAAAATTATATTAATAAGATATATGAGTATAGTTTCAAGTAAAATTTACGGATCTATATTTTGAGTTTCGTAACTTGAGTTATAGTTAATTTAATGAACATGACGCAGATGGATAGTTTCAATTTTTATGCCCTGATCTAGTAAGTTAAGTCTAGTAATGTCTCGTGCTCGACTCCGGCAACGGTATTGGGTAAGAGGTGTTACACGGTGTGCCACACTTTCAGGAAACGGTCAATACATCATTTCATAATTTTAAATCTTTTCAAGCCCTTTTTTGAAACAACACTTTCAGAAATTAAATTTTGAAAACCCAATCCACAGCCAAGTTTTGCAAACCTGGCTCTGGTACCACTATGTAACCCAGGACTTGAACCTCAAATCTCTCAGTTATACCAAGGATTTTTGTCCTCGAAAATTTTACCAGTGAAAAGGCTGGGATATTGGTTTCTCATAGCCTCCTCGGGCTCCCATGTAGCCTCTTCTACCCTGTGCCTTTGCCATAGTACTTTCACAAGAGATATATGTTTGTTTTTTCAACTGTTTGACCTCTCATGCCAAAATCTTAACTGGCTCTTCGCCATAATTCATGTCCGGTTGAATTTCTACCTTTGATAGTATAATCAAATGTGAAGGATCTGATCGGTAGCGACATAACATAGACATGTGGAATACACCATGTCTTCTCCAACTCAGATGGGAATGCCAAACGATAAGCTACCGACCCTATCCTCTCGGTAACCTCATACGGTCCGATAAAGTGAGGACTCAATTTGCCATTCTGGCAAAATCTGAGAACCTTCTTCTAAGGTGATACTTTCAGAAACACTTTATCATCGACTTGAAACTCAATCTCTTTCGTCTCAAATCCGCGTAGGACTCTTTGTCTATCTGAAGCAGCCTTTAAACACTCACGTATCACATTTACCTTATCTTGATTTCTCTAACCAAATCAACCCCGTGAATCTGATTTTCCCTGAGTTCGGTCCAATACAGGGGCATTTGGCACTTATGCCCATACAACGCCTCATAAGGTGCCATCTTCAAACTCGACTAAAAGTTGTTATTGTATTCGAATTCCACCAATGGCAAGTATCTCTTCCAATTACCTTGGAATTCCAAAAAACAACATCGAAGCATGTCTTCAAGTATCCGTATTACTCTCTCTGACTGCCCGTCGGTTTGTGGACAGAAAGCTGTACTAAAGCTCAATTTTGTGCCTAAGGCCTCTTGCAACTTTTTCCAAAACCATGACGTAAATGTCGAATCTCTATCCGAAATAATTGACAATGGTACTCCGAGAAGTCTTAATATTACTGACACATACAAATCCGCCAAGTTATCAAGTGAATAATCAACTCGTACCAGTACGAAATGAGTTGACTTCGTAAGTCTATCAATAACGACCCATACAACATCTTTCTTTTTCAGTGTCAACATAAATCCGTCACAAAATCCATAGCAATCTGGTCCCATTTCCACTCGGGAACCATAATAGGCTTTAGTAGACCCATAGGTACTTGGTGTTCAACTTTCACTTGTTGACAAATTAGGCATCTCGATACAAACTCAGAAATGTCTTTCTTCATTCTTATCCACTAATACCATTTCTTCAAGTCATTATACATATTCGTGCTGCGTGGAAGTACAGACAAACATCCACTATGTGCTTCCTATAAAATTTTCTGAATAAGCTCATCATTCTTTGGTACACAGACTCTGTCTCGGAACGTTAAACATCCTTCGGAATTAATCAAAAAATCTGACTTAACATTTGACTCACATTGAACTCTTTTAGCTTGGAAATCATTGTCGCCTTTCTGAGCTTCACAAATCTCTTGGATAAATAATGGTCTAGCCCTCAACTCGGCTAGACTAGAACCATCATCTGACAAAGCCATCCGTGTATTCATGGATCTCAGTGCAAATAAGGATTTCCTGCTCAAGGCATCGTCGACCACGTTTGCCTTTTCCGGATGGTAGTCAATTACTAACTCATAATCCTTTATTAACTCTAACCATCTTCTCTGCCTTAAATTCAACTCCTTTTGAGTCATCAAGTACTTTAAGCTCTTATGATCAGTGAACACCCGACATTTCTCACCATACAAATGGTGTCTCCAAATCTTTTGTGCAAATACAATTGCGGCTAACTCTAAATCGTGGGTCGGGTAGTTCTTCTCGTGTGGCTTTAATTGTCTAGAGGCATATGCTATCAACTTGACCTCTTACATGAGTACACAACCCAATCCATTCAAGGATGCATCACTATAAACCACAAATTATTTTCCTGGTTCGGGTTGTACTAGCACTAGAGCCTCGGTCAACAATGCCTTCAATCTCTCAAAACTCTGTTTGCACCTTTCTCTCCACTCGGACTGCACATCCTTTTGCAGTAGTCTCGTCATTGGGGTAGCTATCATAGAAAATCCCTTGACAAACCGCTTGTAATAGCCAGCTAGGCCCAGAAAAATCCTAACCTGTTACATTCCTTGGTGGTTTCCATTCCACAATTGCTGAGATCTTACTCGGGTCAAATCTAATACCATCTCCCGAAACAATGTGCCCTAAAAATCCAATTTCCTTAAGCCAAAATTCACTTTTACTAAACTTGGCATATAATTGTTTATCTCTTAAAATTTGCAAAACGGTTCTCAAATGCTCAGCATGCTCGTTCTCATCCCGATAGTAGATCAATATATCATCAATAAAGACTACAACAAATTTATCCAAATATGGCCAGAAGATACGATTCATCAAATCCATGAAAACTGTAGGGGCTTTTGGTAAACCGAAAGGCATGACAAAAAATTCATAGTGACCATACCTTTTCTGAAATACGATTTTCAGCACATCCTAGTTCTTGACTCTCAACTGATAATATCCAGACCTCAAGTCTATCTTGGAAAACACCGTGGCTCCCTTCAATTGATCAAACAAATTATCGATTCTTGGCAACGGGTACTTGTTCTTCACAGTTACTTTATTAAGCTGCCGATAATCTATACACAACCTCATGGAACCATCTTTCTTTTTCACAAATAATACAGGAGGACCCCACGGAGAATAACTCGATCTTGTGAAGACTTTATCCGTTAACTCTTGTAATTGTGCCTTCAGTTCTTTTAGCTCGGTTGGAGCTATTCTGTATGGAGCAATTGAAATGGGGGTAGTACCAGGAGCTAACTCAATCCCAAATTTAATCTCTCTAACCAGAGGTAACCCTGGCAATTCCTCTGGGAAAACATTTGGATACTCAATACTATGGGCACTGATTCAATTCTTAACTCAGTCTCTTTAGCATTCATCACAAAGGTAAAGTAAGCTTCGTACCTCTTTCTTACGTATTTCTAAGTAGACATATAAGAAATCACTACAGGCAACTTGTCTTTTTCATCTAATTCAACACGAAGAATATCCCCATTTTTACATTTTAACTCAATAAATTTTCCTCCACAATTCACTATCACATCAAGAGTAGTTAACTAATCTATTCCAAGGATGACATTAAATTCATCAAACAGTAATAACATGAGATTAACCGGAAAGTAATGGCCTCTAATCATCAAAGGACAATCTTGGCATACTCTATCAACTAACACACATTTGCCTAGGGGATTTGACACTCTCACCACAAATTCATTAGACTCTATAGGTATGTTCATGCTAGAGACTAATTTCATGTAAATATATGAATGGGTAGATCTCGGATCAATTAAAGCTATAACATGAGTATCATAGAGAGAAAATGTACCTGTGATCACATCGGGAGAGGACGCTTCTTCTCGATCGCGAATGGCATATGTTCTCAGCCGGTGCTCTGCCCTCAACTCTTGTAGTTTGCTCTTTAGATATATTCTTACTATTCATTTCATTTCTCAAGTTTCTCTACAGTCTTCCTCTAGTAGTACTTCGAGGTCTTCCTCTACCTCGAGGCAATCTCTAATAAAGTGGCCTAGGGATCCACACTTGAAACAAGCTTTGTCGTTTGCTTGACATTCCCCGAGATGACGTTTGCCACACTGCGGGCATTCCGGTCTACTTGGCTGAGCATTGCCAACACTAGCAACCGAAGTGGTCTGAGCTTTAGATCCCGAGTACTATTTACCCTTACTTCTATTTGAAAACCCAGGTGAAGTGGCCGATCGGGTAATAAATTCTCTTGATTTCTTGGATGAAAATTGGAATGATTTGCCCAACTATCTCTTCCTCGAGTCACGTGACTCGATTTTAGCTCTTCTTTTCTCTTTGAACAGTTCTTTGGCCTTACAGACTCGATCCACTAACACAAAAAATTTTTTTAGTTCTAGGACACCAACAAATAAATAGACATCCTCATTTAACCTGTCCTCGAACCGTTCGCACACCATGGCCTCTGTCAATACGCACTCCGGCGTATTTACTATGTCTCACGAACTCAAGATCATATTTGGTCACAATCATTCGACCTTGCTTTAGCTCCAAAAATTCCTTTCTTTTCTGGTCAACAAACCTTTGATTAATATACTTCTTTCGAAACTCCTCTTGGAAGAATTCCCAGTTAACTCTCTCCCTTGGTACCACCGACACAAGGGTGCTCCACCACTGATAGGCCAAATCTCTCAAGACAGATACCACACACTCCATGCACTCTTTAAGTGTGCATGGCAACTCATCGAATACCTGACGATATTCTAAAGCTAGAATTCTTCCCTCTCCGGATCATCTTTACTAGCTCAAAATTCCTCATCTCCTTACTTCTGGATTCTATCTACCGGATGCTTTTCTCTTCTTACTACCTCAACCACTTGGGGAGCTACAGTGGTAGGCTGAGGAATAGGTAGGGGTGGAGGGGGTTGAGCATTATGATTTGCTCTAATAAACTTAGTGTACCAGTTGCTCATCATATGGAGAAAGCCTTCTCGAGCCTCTTCTCCTTGACCCAAAGTCTCGGGTCTACTTTTTACTGGTGTAGTCCCTTGTGCGAAAGCTAGTGCATTACTTGTAGAATCATCGATCGCAGCTCGGTCGGGATCCATTTACTATATAAAAACACAATTTAAATTGCCAGGAGTCGTCACACTATCATCATGTAAATACTCATTCGTATGGAATGTATAGCTAGACTCATACTTATGCTATGTTAGTCCGAGAATTGACTAAACCGTAGTTTTGGTACCACTAAATGTAACAGCCCTTACCCGTATTCGACACCTGAACAGGGTCTGAGGTATTACCGTACTTAACTTGCTCAATTATACAACATCAATCCATAAAATTTCATTTCAAATTAAAACTTTCCATTCGAGACCTTAATGTCCTTATTATAATTCTACTAGACCCTAAACTTGCACCCAAAATGATTCAGGACCAAACCGAAAACTTTTGAACACATAGAAAATTTTGACACAAAATAAGGCCACACACTCGTGTGAAGAGGGACACGCCCGTATGGGCTGGCTGTGTAATCACACACGCCCATGTCCCTAATTCGTGTGGATTTTATTTTCATTTTGAACCTAAAAGAGTTTTCATATGAGTGAGGACATGCCCGTGTCAATAGCCCGTGTCCCTCACGCGCCATGACACGCCCGTGTCCTCACCCGTGTGTGAAAATCTTGACATTCTATTTATAACATCATCATCTTAATAAGGTCACATGGCCAAGGCAAGCGCCCATGTCCTTAGGCCGTGTGTCAAATTAAATTCCTAATTTAGGGTGCAAACTTCACACGGCCCAGGATATGCCCGTGTCTTAGGCCGTGTCTACCACACGGTTGACACGCACAGGCCGTGTCTCAGCCCGTGTGTTTACTATTGAGTATTCTGACTTGCCAACCTAGCATGCTTGGGGACACACGACCCATCAACACGTCCGTGGAGCTGGCCGTGTATCACACATGGCCTAGACACATGCCCGTGTGTCTACCTGTGTGGACAATTGTAAGGCTATCTACCAAGCCAATTGCCACCCTACAAGGTAACCACACTTATACCAATTCAATTCAACATACATCATGACCATAAGGCACTTCTAAGAACCCAAAATAAAGACATCCACACAAGCATACACTTCATGAATTTCATCATCACTGAATATATAAACTTGTCAAGTATTGGCCAATTTCCAATGGCCATTTTAAAAAATGAATTGAATAACATTAATAGCCACCCATTGGCTAACAAATATGACATAACACAAAATAACCAAGTTCCTATACATGCCATACTTAAAATTAATTAAACTATGTTATACCAAGAGAAGTTGATAGTGTGATTTTGAACTCTGACATCCCACGATCCCCGAGTTAGCTTGGCGATACTACAAGGAAAAGGAAAATGAGAAAGGTAAGCATGAAGCTTAGTAAGTTTGCATGAAATAAATAGCAACATAAAGGCTCATATTGTCATCCATCCATTGCATTGAATAAAAACACAAGGTCTCAAACACATTGCCATAACTTACTCATGCTTACTCCTACCAATTACATGTCATGTCACATATCGTAAACATTTCTTGCGAATTACTCACATGTACCTGTATCACTTCATCACATAACTTTAGCACTACTTTCATCTCCATTTTAAACTTAACTACTTTTCCCAATTAATCACTTGGAATACCTGAGAGTACACAATCATCATCGTACACATAAACACGACGCCAATGCCGTATCCAAGTTATGGTCTTACATGGGGTCACATCTCGATGCTGATGCCATATCCCAGATATGGTCTTATACGGATCTCATATCAATGTCGATGCCATAACCCAGTTATGGTCTTATACGATTTTGATATTTGCTGCTGTTGCCATATCCCAGATATGGCCTTATACGGGATCTCAATTCGGTGCCGAGGCCATGTCCTAGACATGGTCTTATACGAGACCTTACCAATCTCATGTCTCGATAATGATATCCTCTCACTTTTTAAAGTTCAACCGGAACTTAAACATCATAAATTTTCATCACTTTCTCATTGAACAACCATACTCATTTTCATAGAAATATTGTACATTTTCACGAATATCAAACACTTTAAAACATACTAGCATGATGTTGAATTTATTACACACAAACTTACCTCGATACCAAAATAGGCCAATTTGCCGATCTAGTCCAAACCTTGCCTTGTCCTCGGTCAAGGTTAATTCCTCGTTCTTCTTGATCTATAATAGCAAATTTGCTCATTTAATTACCACATTAATCAATACATTTCAAAAATCATACTTTGGCAAAATTACCATTTACCCTTAAACTTTAACAAAATGATGATTTTACCCCTAGGCTCGTAAATCAATTCTAATCAAATTTCCTCCTTTAACGAGCTTAGGTGAACATTTATTACTCTATAGCAACTCTCAATACTCATTATTTCACACATTTAACACCTATTTACAACCTTTACAAAAATGTCCTTTTTAGGTGTTTTTATGGAAACACCTTTCACAAAAGTTTTTTATCTAACAACTAAGACTCATTTTCTTCCATAAAAATGAAGCAAACAACATTAATGCTCACATAGAAAAACCCTAAATTTTCAACCATTTTGCAAAATAGTCCCCTCTTTAGCTAGCTTAAGCTTTAGGGGTTCCACAAGTACAAATATTATAAAGAAAGACCACTAAAATCACTTACTTTTAAGAGGATAGCTTGGCTGAAATTTTGAACTTCAAAAACTCCTATTTCTTGCTGAAATTTTGGTGGAGGAAGAGGATGATAAAAAAATGTGATAGCTTTCTTGTTTTTCTTTTCTTTTATTCATTAATCACCTAACAACACCCAACATTGACTAAATTCAGCCTCTTGGCCCCCTATGGCTGGCTATAACCTTTAAAAAGGCATAATTCCACATTGAGGGCCTCCAATTAAAATTCTATAGCTATTTGGCACCTCTAGCTTGTAAAATGGAACTTTCGCACTTTATGCAATTTAGTCTTTTTTTTTTGAAATTAAGCATGCAATCGCTAAAATTAAAGCACCAAAATTTTCTTGCACCCATATAATCATGCTATAACACATAAAATAATATTATAATATTTTTCTTCAACCTAAGATTAGTGGTTCTGAAATCACTATTCTGACTAGCCCCTAAATCGGGCTATTATAATTCTCGCCCCTTAAGGATTTTCGTCCCGAAAAATCTTACCTGTGAAAAGGTTGGGATATTGGTTTCTCATAGCCTCCTCGGGCTCCCATGTAGCCTCTTCTACCCCGTGCCTTTGCCATAGTACTTTAACAAGAGATATACATTTGTTTCTCAACTGTTTGACCTCTCGTGCCAAAATCTTAATCGGCTCTTCGACATAAGTTATGTCCAGTTGAATTTCTACCTTTGATGGTTCAATGACATGCGAAGGGTTTGATCGATAGCGACGCAACATAGACGCGTGGAATACATCATATGTCTTCTCCAACTTAGATGACAATGCCAAACGATAAGCTACCAGCCCAATCCTCTCGCTAACCTCATACAGTCCGATAAAACGCGGACTCAATTAGCCTTTTCGGCCAAATCTGAGAACCTTCTTCCATGGTGATACTTTCAGAAATAGTTTATCACCGACTTGAAACTCAATCTCTTTCCATTTCAAATCCGTGTAAGACTTTTGTCTATCTGATGCAGTCTTTAAACACTCACGTATCACTTTTACCTTCTCTTCGATTTCTCTGACCAAATTGACCCCATGAATCTAATTCTCTCTGAGTTTGATCCAATATAGGTGTGTTCGGTACTTACGCTCATACACATCATAAGGTTCCATCTTTAAACTCGACTGAAAGCTGTTATTGTATGCGAATTCCACCAATGGCAAGTATTTCTCCCAATTGCCTTGGAATTCCTAAACATAACATCAATGCATTTCTTTAAGTATCTGTATTATTCTCACCGATTGCCCATCAGTTTGTGGATGGAAAGCTGCACTAAAGCTCAGTTTTGTGCCTAAGGCCTCTTGCAACTTTTTCCAAAATCATGACGTAAATGTCAGATCTCTATCTGAAATAATCGACAACGGTACTCCATGAAGTCTTATTATTTCAGACACATACAAATCTGCCAACTTATCCAGTGAATAATCAACTCGTACCGGTACGAAATGAGCTGACTTTATAAGTCTATCAATAACGACCCATACGACATCTTTCTTTTTCGGTGTCAACGGTAAACCCGTCACAAAATCTATAGCAATCCGATCCCATTTCCACTCGGGAACCATAATAGGATGAAGTAGACCCGTAGGTACTTGGTGTTCAGCCTTCACTTGTTAACAAATTACTCATCTCGATACAAACTCGAAAATGTCTTTCTTCATACTCAGCCACCAATACCATTTCTTCAAGTCATTGCACATCTTCGGGATGCCTAGATGTACAGAAAAACATCCACTATGTCCTTTGTGCAAAATTTTTGAATAAGCTCATCATTCTTTGGTACACAGACTCTATCTCGGAACGTTAAACATCCTTCAAAATTAATCCAAAAATCTGACTCAACATTTGATTCACATTGAACTCTTTTAGCTTGCAAATCCTTATCGCCTTTCTGAGCTTCACAAATCTCTTGGATAAACAATGGTCTAGCCCTCAACTCGGCTAGAATAGAACCATCATCGGACAAAGCCATCCGTGTACTCATGGCTCTCAGTGCAAATAAGGATTTCCTGCTCAAAGCATCGGCGACCACATTCACCTTTCCTAGATGGTAGTCAATTACTAACTCATAATCCTTTATTAACTCTAACCATGTTCTCTGCCTTAAATTCAACTCCATTTGAGTCATCAAGTACTTTAAGCTCTTATGATCAGTGAACACCAGACATTTCTCACCATACAAATGGTGTCTCCAAATCTTTTGTGCAAATACAATTACAGCTAACTCTAAATCGTGGGTCAGGTAATTCTTATCTTGTTGCTTTAATTGCCTAGAGGCATATGCTATCACCTTGCCCTCTTGCATGAGTACGCAACCCAATCCATTCAAGGATGCATCACTATAAACCACATATTATTTTCCTATTTCGGGTTGTACTAGCACTAGAGCCTCGGTCAACAATGCCTTCAATCTCTCAAAACTCTATTGGCACCTTTCTCTCTACTCGGACTGCACATCCTTTTACAATAGTCTCATCATCGGGGTAGCTATCATAGAAAATCCCTTGACAAACCGCCTGTAATAGCCAGCTAGGCCCAGAAAACTCCTAACCTCGATTACATTCCTTGGTGGTTTCCATTCCACAATTGCTGAGATCTTACTTGGGTCAACTCTAATTCCATCTCCCAAGATAATGTGCCCTAAAATTCCAACTTCCTTAAGCCATAATTCACTTTTACTAAACTTGGCATATAATTGTTTATCTCTCAAAATTTGCAAAACCGTTCTCAAATGCTCAGCATGCTTGTTCTCTTCCCTAGAATAGATCAATATATCATCAATAAAGGCTACAAAAAATCTATCCAAATATGGCCAGAAGATACGATTCATCAAATCCATGAAAACTATAGGGGCATTTGTTAAACTGAAAGGCATGACCAAAAATTCATAGTGACCATACCTTGTCTGAAAAGTAGTTTTGGCACATCCGAGTCCTTGACTCTCAATTGATAATATCCAAACCTCAAGTCTATCTTGGAAAACACCGTGGCTCCCTTCAATTGATCAAACAAATCATCGATTCTTGGCAACGGGTACTTGATCTTCACAGTGACTTTATTGAGCTGTCGATAATCTATACATAACCTCATGGGACCATCTTTCCTCTTCACAAATAATATAGAAGGACCCCACGGAGAATAACTCGATCTTGCGAAGCCTTTATCCGTTAACTCTTGTAATTGTGCCTTCAGTTCTTTTAACCCGGTTGGAGCCATTCTATATGGAGCAATTGAAATTAGGGTAGTAACAGGAGCTAACTCAATCCCAAATTCAATCTCTCTAACCGGAGGTAACCCTAGAAATTCCTCTGGGAAAACATCTGGATACTCACATACTATAGGCACTGATTCAATTCTTAACTCAGTCTCTTTAGCATTCATCACAAAGGCAAACTAAGATTCGTACCCCTTTCTTACGTATTTTCGAGCAGACATATAAGAAATCACTACAGGAAACTTGTCTTGTTCATGTGATTCAACACGAAGAATATCCCCATTTTCACATTTTAACTTAATAAATTTCCCTCCACAATTCACTATCACATCATAAGTAGTTAGCCAATCCATCCCAAGGATGACATCGAACTCATCAAACGAAAATTACATGAGATTAACCAAAAAGTAATGGCCTCTAATCATCAAAGGACAATCTTGGCATACTCTATCGACTAACACACATTTGCCTAGGGATTTGACACTCTCACCACAAATTCAGTAGACTCTACAGGTATGTTCATGCTAGAGACTAATTTTATACAAATATACGAGTGGGTAGATCCCGGATCAATTAAAGCTATAACATGAGTATCATAGAGAGAAAATGTACCCATGATTACATCGGGGGAGGATGCTTCTTCTCGAGCGTGAATGGCATATGTTCTCGCCGGTGCTTTATCCTTAGCTCTTACAGTCTGCTCTCGAGATATGTTCTTACTATTCATTTCATTTCTCGGGTTTCTCTGCAGCCTTCCCTAGCAGTACTTCCAGGTCTTGCACTCTTAGGTTTCTCTTTCTCACCAACCTCGGGGCAATCTCTGGTAAAGTGGTCTAGGGATCCACACTTGAAACAAGCTTTCTCGTTTCTTTGATACTCCCCGGGATGATGTCTGCCACACTGCGGACATTTCGGTCTACTTGGTCGAGTGTTGCCAACACTAGCAACCGAAGTGGTCTGAGCTTTAGATCCCGAGTATTGTTTACCCTTACTTCTATTTGAAAACCCAAGCGAAGTGGCTGATTGGGTAGTAAATTATCTTGATTTCTTGGATGAATATTGGAATGATTTGCCCAACTGTCTCTTACTCGAGTCACGAGAGTCGATTTCAGCTCTTCTTTTCTCTTTGACCAGTTCTTCGGCCTTACAGGCTCTATCCACTAACACAACAAATTCTTTTAGTTCTTGGACACCAACAAATAAATGGACATCCTCATTTAACCTGTCCTCGAACCGTTTGCACACCATGGCTTCTGTCGATACGCACTCCCGTGCGTATTTACTATGTCTCGCGAACTCAGATCATATTTGGTCATATTCGATCAGTGTCATTCCACCATGCTTTAGCTCCAAAAATTCTTTTTTTTCTGGTCAACAAACCTTTGACTAAGATACTTCTTCCGAAACTTCTCTTGGAAGAATTCCCAAGGAACTCTCTCCCTTGGTACCACCGACACAAGGGTGCTCCACCACTGATAGGCCGAATCTCTCAAGAGAGATACCACACACTTCATGCACTCTTCAGGTGTGCATGACAACTCATCGAATACCATGATGGTATTCTCAAGCCAGAATTCCTCCCTCTTCTGATCATCATCTTTGCTAGCTCGAAATTCCTCAACTCCTTTATCTACCAAATGCTTTTCTCTTCTTACTACCTCTACTACTTGGGGAGCTACAGGGGTAGGCTAAGGAATAGGTGGGGGTGGAGGGGGTTGAGCATTAGGATTTTCTCTAATAAACCTAGTGTACCAGTTGCTTATCATATGGAGAAAGGCTTCTCGAGCCTCTTTTCTCTAACCCAAAGTCTCGGGTCTACTTTCTACTGGTGCGATCCCTTGCGCGGAGTCGGCGCATTACTTGCAACATCATCGATCGCAGCTTGGTTAGGATCTATTTACTATATAAAAACACAATTTAAATCGTCAGGAGTCGTCACACTATCATCATGTAAATACTCATACGTATGACATGTAGAATCAACTAAACCGTAGCTCTAATACCACTAAATGTAACACCCTTTACTCGTATTCGACACTTGAACTAGGTACGAGGCATTATCGTACTTAACTTACTTAATTATACAACATCGATCCATAAAATTTCATTTCAAAATAAAACTTTTAATTTGAGACCTTAATGTCCTTATTATAGGTCTATGAGATCCTAAAATTGCACCCAGAATGATTCGAGACCAAACCAAAAACTTTTGAACACTTAGAAAATTTTAACACAAAACAGAACACGCCCGTATGGAAAGGGACACGCTCATGTGGGCTGGCCGTGTAATCACACAAGCATATGGCCCTAATCCTTGTGGATTTTATTTTCATTTCGAACCTAAAGGTGTTTTCACACGGCCTAACACATGCCCATGTCCATAGCCCATGTCCCTCACATGGCCATGACTCGCCCGTGTCCTCACCTGAGTGTGAAAACCTTGACATTCTGTTTATGACATCATCAACTCAATAAGGTCACACGGCCAAGGCACACGCCCATGTCCTTAAGCTGTGAATAAATTCAATTCCTAATTTCAGGTGCAGACTTCACACGGCCCGAGCACATGCCCGTGTCTTAGGCCGTGTCTACCACACGGTTGAGATGCATGGTCGTGTCTCAGCCCGTGTGTTTACTACTGAGTATTCTGACTTACCAACCTAGCATGCATTGGGACACACGACCCATCAACATGCCTGTAGGGCTGGCCATGTGTCACACACGACCTAGACACACATCCATGTGTCTACCCATGTGGACAATTGTAAGGCTATCTACCAAGCCAATTGCCACCCTACAAGGCAACCACACTTATACCAATTCAATTCAACATACATCATGACCATAAGGCACTTCTAAGAACCCAAAATTAAGACATCCACACAAGCATACACTTCCTAAATTTCATCATCATTGAATATATAAACTTGTCAAGTATTGGCCAATTTCCAATGGCCATTTTACAAAATGAATTGAATAACATTAATAGCCACCCATTGGCTAACAAATATGACATAACACAAAATAACAAAGTTCCTATACATGCCATACTCTAAATTAATCAAACTATGCTATACCAAGAGAAGTTGATAGTGTGATTCGAACTCTCGACGTCCCACGATGCCCGAGTTAGCATGGCGATACTACAAGGAAAAAGGGAAATTAGAAAGGTAAGCATGAAGCTTAGTAAGTTTGCATGAAATAAATAGCAACATAAAGGCTCATATTGTCATCTACATATTGCTTGAATAAAAACACAAAGTCTCAAACACATTGCCATAACTTACTTATGCTTACTCTTACTAATTACATGTCATGTCACATATCGTAAACATTTCTCACGAATTACTCATATGTACCTGTAGCACTTCATCACATAGCTTTAGCACTACTTTCATCTCTATTTTAAGCTTAACTATTTATCCTGATGAATCACTTGGAATGCTCAAGGATACATAATCATCATCGTACACATAAACACGACACCAATTTCCGTATCCCAGATATGGTCTTACATGGGTCACATCTCGATGCCGATGCCATATCCCAGATATGGTCTTATACGGGATCTCATATCAATGTCGATGCCATATCCCAAATATAATCTTATATGATTTTCATTTTCGATGCAGTTGCCATATCCCAGATATGGTCTTATACGGGATCTCAATTCGATACCGAGGCCATGTCCCAGACATGGTCTTATGCAGGACCTTACCAATCTCATGTCTCGATGATGATATCCTCTCACTTTTTAATGTCCAACCGGAACTTCAACATCATAATTTTTTATTACTTTCTCATTGAACAACAATACTCATTTTCATAGAAATATTGTACATTTTCTCGAATATCAAACACTTTAAAACATACTAGCATGATGTTGAATTTATTACAAACAAACTTACCTCGATACCAAAATAAGCCAATTTGTCGATCTAGTCCGAAACCTTGCCTTGTCCTCGGTCAAGGTTAATTCCTCGTTCTTCTTGATCTATAATAGCAAATTAGTTCATTTAATTACCGCATTAATCAATACATTTCAATAATCATACTTTGGCAAAATTACCATTTTGCCCTTAGACTTTCACAAAATAACTATTTTACCCCTAGGCTCGTAAATCAATTCTAATCAAATTTTCTCCTTTAACAAGCCTAGGTGAACATTTATTAATCGTATAGCAACTCTCAATACTCATTATTTCACACATTTAACACCTATTTACAAACTTTACAAAAAGGTCCTTTTTAGATGTTTTTATGGAAACACCTTTCACAAAAGTTGTTTATCTAACAACTAAGACTCATTTTTTCCATAAAAATGCAGCAAAAAAATTAATGCTCACATGGAAAAACCCTAAAGTTTCAACCATTTTGCAAAATAGTCCCCTCTTTAGCTAGCTTAAGCTTTAGGGGTTCCAAAAGTACAAATAATATCAAGAAAGACCACTAAAATCACTTATTTGTAAGAGGATGGCTTGACTGAAAGTTTGAGCTTCAAAAAATCCTATTTCTTGCTGAAAATTTTGGTGGAGGAAGAGGATGATAAAAAAAGTAATAGCTTTCTTGTTTTTGTTTTATTTTATTCATTAGTCACCTAACACCACCCAAGATTGACTAAATTAAGCCTCTTGTCCCCCCTATGGTTGGCTATGACCTTTAAAAAGGCCTAATTTCACATTGAGGACCTCCAATTAAAATTCTATAGCTATTTGGCACCTCTAGCTTGTAAAATAGAACTTTCACACTTTGTGCGATTTAGTCCTTTTTCGCAATTAAGCTTGCAATCGCTAAAATTAAAGCACCAAATTTTTCATGCACCCATATAATCATGCTATAACACATAAAATAATATTAAAATAAATTTTTTAGCCTCAGATTAGTGGTTTCAAAATCACTGTTCCGACTAGCCCTTAAATTGGGCTGTTACATCCTCGTTATGCCTTTGGTTTAACAAATGCTCCTGTCGTGTTTATGGATTTAATGAATTGTATTGTAACACCCCTAGCTCGTAACCATCGTCGGTCTAGGGTTAAAGGCATTATCAAACAAATCGAATCTTTTACGAACATTTCACTTAATAATCTAGCAATTTAAATTAAAGAGTCTCTTAAGAAGGTCTACGAGACCTTAAATATGCATTAGAAAGAGGTCGGGACTAAACTGAACAATTACAAAATTTTTCTAATATTCAAATATTTTTCCAAGCTATAGAGGTCACACACCCGTGTGGGCATACCGTGTGCCTCACACGGCCTCAAACACGCCCGTGTGTCTAACCCGTGGCAAAACAGGGCATACATATTGACTTGTCCACATGGCTTGAGACACGCCCGTGTGCCTCACCCGTGGTCGACACTGACTTGCACCACACGACCCAAGAACACGCAAGTGTGTCCAGCCCGTGGTAGAAACTGACTTGTTTTGAAATGTAACCACGAAAGACACGGTCGAGCCACAAGTCCGTGTGCTCAACCGTGTAGGCAAATATAGGCCATTTGCAAGGCCAATTTTCCACCCACACTTTGGTTTATACCTACAAGCACAAATAAGCATAATTCCAAGCATAAAAAATAACCAAAATGAGCATCTTTTCTAACCATTCAAGAACATATCAAATTCACCACCATATGTATCATTTAGCTCAATCTAATCATAAGCATTTCTAAGCAAAATCCATCCACAAACTTACCAATTCATAGTGAAATCTTTTCATCTATAATATACCCACTTTGCATCACAAGACATACATAGCATTTACCACATTCACATCTCATTTACAAGCCATATCACATAGCTTATATGCACAACTAAAATACCATCCAATTCAACTAGACTATACATGCCATACTTTTATATGTACATATTCAAAAGGTACCAAAATAGAGTTTGATAGAGTGGTGACGATCCTCGACGATCCCTGAGCCTTCCGTAGCTTTAACGATATATAAAACCATGCAAACACACATAGAGTAAGCTTTCAAAATCTTAGTAAGCTATATACAAATAAACATAACATATAAACATTCAAAACTATATCAAATAAAAGATCATTGATATCTCAAGTGCAAATTAATAATTCTTCTTTGGTCCATTTGTTTAACCATTGCTTACCAACACATCATATCTCCAAATATCTCTTTTGTTCATAGCACATTCATATATATATCACATTTAGTCTCAACAAGACTATACACATATCTCACTTGAGAAAATTTACATATACTCACTTTTCATACTCAAACATAGTATTCATTTCCAACATACCTGTATCGATTACACAATTCACATAGTCTTTCATTTCTCAGAATTGCCCGTTGAACCATTCGGAATCAAATAGGATACTCGGATACTCGGATAACTCAGAATACTCGTACAATGCCAATGTCCCAGACGTGGTCTTACATGTAATCAAATATTAATGCCACTGTCCCAGACAGGGTCTTACACGAATCAAATACGATGCCAATGTCCTAGACATGGTTTTACACGTAAATCTCAAATCAACGCCAATGTCCCAAACATGGTCATACACGATATCACATATCGGAATCCCTATGTCATGACATATGAATCCTATCTATTCCTAAAGTTTGTACGGGACTTTTATGACATTGAGACACTGTCGATACTTTCTCGGATTTTATGTATATACCTTCCGTAATCATTCATCGCAATTCAAATTCATATGAACATAAATAAATTAATTCAAATATATTTATTTGTATATAGACTTACCTCATATTCGGATTAAACGGACGGATTCGACTACTCGTTCACTTTCAAATTTCCTCGATCTAAATCAGTTTTCCTTTGTTCTTGATCTATAAATATTCAAATTTAACTCATTTATTCACCAAATCATTCAATTCAATCCAAAAACACACATTTAGGGCATTTTACAAATCAGCCCTCATATTTTCACATTTTAACATTTAAGTTTTTATTACACAAAATCACAAAATTCACATAATTTCTTTATGCCCATGCTTAGTCGAATTTTCACATGCTTCATATAAGCCCTCACATTTCATTTATTTCACATTTTAGTCGCTCAAAATATTATTTTCACAATTTAGTCCAAATTACTCAAATTTACCAAAAATCCAAAGACAAAACATGTTAATCTAACACATATATTTCATATTTCATACACTAACATCACAAAGCTTAAAGATTCATTAATGGCACATCTCATAATCTTCATCAAATTCCAAAATTGAAGCATGGGTTTGAGAGAACACGAAGCAACGATCATGAAAACGTAGAAATTATCAAAAACCAAGTAAAAAACATACCTCAATCAAGATGAACAAGAACCGAACCCTAGCTTGGTTTAGTTTCTTTCTTTTTCTTTGAATTTCAGCACAAACAAGATGATAATCATCTAATTTTCATGTTTGTTTAATTAAAAATCTTAATAATTATAAACTTCCATGTTTACCCTTAATGAAACATTCATGAAAAACATTTAATCTATGGACATAATTGTCCACTAACTTAAAAATGGCATAATAACATCATAAGGACTTCATATTAATAAAGACATAGAACATAGGTACTTTTAACACATGGCATACTCATTTTGCATTTTATGCAATTAGATCCTTTATCAAATTAAGCACACAAACGGAGAAATTAAATCACAAAACTTTCACACATGCTTAATCACATACAGTAAACACAGAAAATAATATTAAAATATTTTTTGACTCAGATTTGTGGTCCCAAAACCACTATTCCGACTAGGGTCTAAACCAGACTGTTACAATTCTTCCCCTTAAACATTTTCGTCTCGAAAATCTTACTATTAAACAGATTCGAATATTGTTGTTTCATAGTATTTTCAGGCTCCCACGCAGCCTCTTCCACTCCGTGTCGATGCCATAAGACTTTCACTAATGAGATTTTCTTATTTCTCAATTCTTTCACATTAGGATCTAAAATCTGGATCGATTCTTCCTCATAAGTCATATCGGATCAAATTTCTACCTCAGACGAAGAAATCACATGTGATGGGCTAGAATTGAAGTTAATAGCTCTGATTTGTATAGTAATGCTCCGTAACCCTAATTTGATAATGGAGACGGGTTAGGGGTGTTACTAATCACGCCAATTAAATGGTACGTTCTTTTGTAGTAACTTCATCATTGGTGTAGCTATCTTATAAAATCCATTTATGAATCTTCAGTAATATCCGGCCAAACCAAGGAAACTTCAAACCTTTGCATTTTTCTGTGTTTTCCACTGAAAGATAGATTCGATCTTTTTTGGATCAACACGAATTCCTTCTGTCGAAATAACATGTCTCAAGAATACGACCTCAGGTAACCAGAATTCACATTTACTTAGTTTCTCGTATAGTTGCTTCTCTTGCAAAACTTGCAAAACAATTCTAAGGTGTTTGTAACACCCCTTACCCGAAACCTTTGCCGGAGTCGAGTATGTGGCATTACTAGACTTGACTACTAATCTAGGGCATAAAAATTTAAAGCTATCCAACTGCGTCATGCTGACTAAATTGACCATAACTCGAGTTACAAAACTCGAAATTTAGATCCGTAAATTTTCCTTGAAACTAGACTCATATAAATTTTTACCATAATTTTTCCAGAATTTTTAATGTGGCCAATTAGTACAGTTTATTCATCAAAGTTACTCCTATTTCACTGTTTGAGAATTCTGACCTATCTTTACAAAAACTCAGTTATTTCATTGTACAAAATTTCAATAATGTTCTTGTTTATTCCAATCAAAATAGACTCATTAATGATTCTAAACATATAAAGTATGCTCCATAATTATTTTTTACAATTTTGACAATTTTTCCAAGACAGAACAGGGACTCACGAATTCATTCAGGACAAGTCTCACTAAAACTTAAATATCTCATAATATATAATTCCTTTGCCTACTCTGTTTCTTTCATATAAAAATAGACACAATAAACTTTAATTCTATAATTTATTCACTTTCTAATTCAATTTATCCTATTTTTGGTGATTTTTAAAAATCACATCTCTGCTGCTAACTAAAAACTATTTCATTGCAAAATATGATTTACTAGTTTATAATCGAACATACCCACATACAACTCATACTGTCCATGCATTTTAAATCCTTTATGCAAATTAACTTATACCTAAAACATTCACATAATATCCTAATTCAAAGGTTCATTTCAGAAACATACACTTTCTTACCAAAAACGATTAAACTTCACTAAAAATGCACTAACATTACCAACATAAACCGACATTGTATCAAAAGCACAAAAGCATACTTAACTAAACTTTAGCCATATTCGCATGGCTATTATATACATGAACCAAAAGTTTTCATCAAACAAAGACAAAGTCTTTCCTATACATGCCTTCATTCAAAACCAAAATGAAAGAGTACCAAAATAGTTTGATAGTGTGGACGACTTTCCTAACGATCCCGACGAGCTTGTAGCTTGTACCTAATCTATAAAACAGAGGAAACATTTCACACAAATAAGCTTACTAGCTTAGTAAGTCCTAAATTCATAAAAAATAACATTCAAATATTTAAATTACAATAATTCAACTTGTACTTTGTACTCACATTTGCTTTCAAGCTTCCAATTTCATACCTATATAACGATGAATTCATAGAACAATTTCTCTTTAACCGCATGCTTATGATCAAATTATATTTACTCATATTCCAATCTTTCAAAACCCAAAATTTGTCATCATGTATCCATAGGTACAAACATTCATATACTTAAATTTTTATAATATAGCATCAAATACACAACAATCCATGTGGCGAATATACCTAGTCTTATATCCACATATTAGAAAACCAAAGCCACAATATTCATATCATTCATTAGTAAAACCAAGAATACATATTATAACCACATATATATGTGTATAAATTTCATTTGTAACACATACAATTTGTAATAAATAATCAATTACTTGCTTACCTTATTTTAAAATGTGTAAGAAGTAAATTCCTACTTTACATGCTTACTCGAGCCATTAACTCGATAAATTAGCTTTAATTCGCCTTGAACACAATTTTGGTTTCTCTTTGTAAAATACTTCACCCAAGATCAAGCTCGCTAGGCGTAAAAGCCCGATTAGTAACACAAGCACAAGGCACGCTAGGCGTAAAAGCCCGATTAGTAACACTGCACAAGGCACGCTAGGCGTAAAGCCCGAGTCATGTCAATGTAGTTAAACATCCCCAACACACTTCATAACTATTATATACACATGTCCAATTCAATTGGGCTCGATCACATTAAACCAACAAAACCATTATATCATAATACAATCCAACAATTCCCATCACACAACCAACTTTAATTATCAACCTAGTATGCCTATATACATTCGGCCATGATATAAATGGGTACTAAAATTCATTAATTTACTATTTAAGATAACCATAATTAATTCCTTGAGATATTTTAGCTAAAGGACTTACCTAGGTTGTCGATAGTCTGTGCGAATCGGCTATTCAAGAACCTTCGTCTTTCCCCGGTCTAATTCCATTTTTCTTTGCTCTTGATCTAACACATTAAAATTTAGTTCATTTAATTGCATTTCATCTCAATTTAGTCCCAAAACACACAAATGGGCAATTTACCATTTTGCTCCTAATGTTTCCCATTTTTACAAATTGGTCCTATTTACACAAAACTCAAAATATTCAAAATTCCTTAACACCATTGCTAGGCCGAATCTTCCCCATAGCTATGTGTGTCCATGCATTTCATTTATTTCATGTTTTAGTCCTTCTAGAATTTTATTTTTTTCAAATAAATCCCTAACATCCAATTTCATCACAACTTCTAATTCTAAAGATGATGATTTAACACATACTAATTATAATCTACTATCAAACATTTCATGCCATGCATATACAACCATAGCCTAATTTCAATGTGCCAAAATCTCAAAATTTCCACATGGGTTGTATAGCATTCAATGCAACCATTCCAAAAATGTAAAAATTATCAAAACTAAGCAAAATACATACCCTAATTAAGCTCTAAGTTGCCAAATTTCAAGCTTCAACAATGGAGTTTTCTTCCTCCAACTTTCGACCAAGAAGATGAACAAGGTATGTTCTCTTTCTTCCCACTTGTTTTTATTATTTTATGTTGTATCTAACATTAATTAACAAATATACTAATATAACTTTATATTAAAATTTAAACTAACATAAAATTTGTAGTTGGAGTGGCCCATTGTCGCTCCTTATTATTGATTTTGGGCTAATTGCCCTTTTAGTACATCCACTTAAAAGCCGCAATCAATTTAGTACCTTTCACTTTAGCATGCAACTTTGCGCTTTTCTCGATTAAATCCTTTTCATCAAATTAAGCACTTAAACGACTAAATTTTTCTACGAAACTTTCACACTCACTAAATCACACATAATAAACGCAAAATATAATATTTAAATATTTCTCGGACTCGGATTCGTGGTCCCGAACCACCGTTTCGATTAGGGTCAAAATTGGTCTCATATAACTCTCCCTTAAGAATTTTCGTCCTCGAAAATTTTACCGTTAAACAAGGTCGGATATTGTTGCCTCATTGACTCTTCAGGTTCCCACGTAGCCTCTTCAACTCCGTGACAATTCCATAGCACCTTTACTAATGGAATTCTTTTATTTCTCAACTCTTTTATTTCCCGAGCTAAGATACGGATCGGTTCCTCATCATATGTCAAATCGATCAATTTCAATCTCCGATTGTGTGATCACATGGGTCGGATCCGATCAGATTTGAAGCATCAAACGTGAAATACATTGTGTATCTTTTCTAAGTCAAGGGCAATTTCAATCTATAAGCAACAGCCCTATACGCCGATGATTTCATAAGGTCCGATAATCCTCTGACTCAACTTGCCTTCCGACCAAATCGAGAATTTTTTCTTCCACGAGAAACTTTTAAGAACACCCGATCTCCAACCCGAAATTCAATGTCCTTACGCTTCAAATTGGCATAAGACTTTTGACGATCCGGCAATTTTCAAATTACTCTTAATAACAACCACCTTTCGCTCGCTTTCTTTAATCCAATCAACCTCGTGTATCTTATTTTCATTGAGCTCACCAAGATAACGGTGCGACATTTTCACCGTATAAGGCTTCATAAGGCGCTATTTTTATACTAGATTTGAAACTATTATTGTAAGCAAATTCAACCAAAGGTAGGTATCTTTCCCACGTACCTTCAAATTCGAGAACGCAACACCTCAACATGTCCTCAAGTATCAAAATAGTTCGCTCAGACCGACCGTCTGCTTATGGATGGAAGGTCAGACTAAAATGAAGCTTAGTACCTAAAGCATCTTGCAATTTCTTCCAAAATCGCGATGTGAATCTCGGGTCTCGTCGAAATAATAGAACTTTGACACCGTGCATCCTTACAACTGTGACACATACAATTCGCAAGCTTATCAAGTGAATAGTCGGTACATATTCGGTACAAAATGAGCTGATTTAGTCATCGATCAACGATAACCCATACAAAGATCTTTCTTACTCTTGTCATAGGAAGACCGGATACAAAATCCATTGTAATTCTATCCCATTTCCATTCGTGTATCATGATTGGTTGAAGTAATCCGGATGGTACTTGATGCTCACTTTTACTCACGACAGATTAAGCACTTGGAAACAAATTCGATATATCACGCTTCATACCAAGCCACCAATAGAACGCTTCAAATCGTTATACATTTTAGTGCTACCCGAGTGTATCGATAGTCGACCACAATGGGCCTCACTCAGATCATCTCAGATCAACCGAGTTCTTTGGAACACACAATCGGCTTTTATAATTCAAGCAATCATTTGCATCAATCTAAAAATCGATTCGCACTGCTTTCACACCGAATCCGAATAGAAATCAAATTTTTGTCAACTTTCATGCATCACAAATATTTGAATAAACATCGGTCTTGCTTGTAACTCGCTATGATCGAACCATCATCGACATAGCCATCCGTATGCTCAATGCACGAAGAGCAAATAATGATTTTTGACTTAACGATCCGCCACAACATTAGCTTTCCCTGATGGTAGTCAATCACTAATTCATAGTCTTTCAGCAATTCTAACCATCTGCGTTGTCTCAAGTTTAGATCTTTCTAAGTCATCAAATATTTTAGACTTTTATGATCTGAATAAATATGACATTTTTCGCCGAATAAGTAGTGACGCCAAATTTTCAATGCGAACAGAATGGCTGCTAACTCCAAATCGTGAGTTGGATAATTTTTCTCATACGGCTTCAATTGTCTTGAAGCGTAGGCTATCACCTTGCCTTCTTGCATTAAAACGCAACCCAACACATTCAAGGAAGCATCACTAAAAACAATAAATTCTTTACCCGATTCAGGTTGAGTTAACACTGGAGCTTTAGTCAAAAGGGCTTTCAACTGCTCGAAACTTTTCTGACACTTTTCTGACCACTCAAACTTGGCATCTTTCTATAGTAGTTTTGTCAAAGGTGTAGCTATTATAGAAAAACCTTTTACAAATCGTTTATAATATCCCGCAAGGCCTAGGAAACTTTGGATCTCGGAAACATTCTTTGGTGGTTTCAATCGAGTATAGCTGCTATTTTGTTTGGATCCACCAATACCGACCTTGAAACAACATGACCCAAGAAGTGACCTCATTCATCCGTAACTCACACTTCATCGAACTTTGCATACAATCGTTGATTTCTCAAAGTTTGTAGTACTAATCTTAAATGCTCATCATGTTCCGTTTCATTTTTGGAGTAGATTAGTATATCATCAATAAACACTACTACAAACCGATCCAAAAACTGTCGGAAGACTCGGTTCATTAGATCCATAAAAATAGCAGGTGCATTAGTGAGTCCAAAAGACATAACCAAAAACTCATAATGTCCGTACCTCGTTCGGAATGCAGTCTTTGGCACATCTTTATCTCTGACCCGCAACTAATAATAGCCCGATCTCAAATCTATCTTCGAAAACATCAAGCCCCTTCAACTGATCAAATAAATCATCAATCCAAGGTTACGGGTACTTATTCTTTATAGTTACCTTATTTAGTTACCGGTAGTCGATACACATTCGCATAGTCCCATCTTTCTTTTTCACAAATAAAATCGGTGCACCCCACGGAGAGAAACCTTACCGTGCGAAGCCCCTATCTGGTCAACTCTGCAACTACGCTTTCAATTCTTTTAATTCAGTAGGTGCCATTGGTACGGAGCTATCAAAATCGAGTCGCATCCTGCGGTACTAACTCAATGTCGAATTCAATCTCTCGTACTGGTGGTAAACCCTGTAGTCCTTCAGGAAACACATCGGGGTATTCACATACAACTGATACAGATTCAATTTGTTTCTCGGACATTTTATTATCTAATACATAAGCTAAATAAGCTTCACACCCTTTTCTCACATACTTCCTGGCTAACATTGAAGATATTACTGTAGGCAACCCATTTACATCACAGGATTTAATTCTGATGGTCTCACCGTTTCGACATTTCAAATCAATAAGCTTTCTTTTACAATCCACTACTGCCTCATGTGAAGTTAACCAGTCCATACCCAAGATTATATCAAATTCACAAAGGGCAACAACATTAAATCACCGGGAAGCAATAATCTCAATCATCAACGGGCAACCTCTACACACTTTATTAACAAGCACACATCTACCCAAAGGGTTGAACACACGAATCACAAACTCTAGAGACTCAACTAGCGAGTCTTGCCAAATTCTAAAGTTTCACACACATAAGAATGAGTTGAACCAGATCAATTAGTGCAATCACGTAGTATCATAAAGAGTGAAAGTACCAGTAATGACGTCGGGAGGAAGCATCCTCTCGGCTCGTGCAAAGATAAGCTCTAGCCGAGCTCTAGCCTCAGATCGAATCAGTAGTGTTCTTCGCTCCTTTTCGACTACCACCCACGCTTCCCGAATGTCGGGTGGTCTACCTCAGACCGACGTGTTGCTCGGCTTAGTGTTCGAATCGATTCTCGCTTCACCAACCTCGGACATTCCTCGATAAAATGATCTGACGACCCGCATTTAAAGCAAGACCGATCATGAAATCTACAACTCCCTGAGTGCCATTTTCCACAGTGCTTGCATTCAACTCTATTCTGTGGAACGTTACCAACACTGGCTATCGAGGTAGCTCGAGAGCTCATAGGAGGTCAATCCCGCTCTAGGTGGATCGGTAGTAGCTTTATGTCTACCGTAGTCATCTCTCGAACTTCTTGGTTGTGGAATGAAAGACCTTACCAAGGTCTTTTACAAATGTCTCTAGCTTCGTCTCACCTTTCTTTTCTCTTTCCGAGCTCTTCAAACTTTGCAAGCTCTCTCAACTAAAGTCACAAACTCTTGAATTTCAAGAATGCCAACAAACATCTTTATATCTTCATTCAGCCATCTTCAAATCTTTTACACATAATAGCTTCAGTAGAAACACACTCTCTAGCATATCTGCTGAGCCTGACAAATTTTCTTTCATATTCCGTTATAGTCATTCGCCCCTGTTTCAGCTCAAGGAACTCCTTTCGCTTTTGATCAACAAATCTTTGATCGGTATATTTCTTGCGAATTCATTTCGAAGAAATCCCATGTCACTTTCTCTTCGAACTCATCGATACTAGTGTATTCCACCGTGATATGCGGTGTCCGTAGTAAAGATATAACACACTTCAGCATTCATCCGAGTACATGATAACTCATCAAGTACCCGAATAGTGTTATCAAGCCACATTTCATTTCGCTCTGCGTCATCATCATCATTGGCTTTAAATTCTTCTACCCCAAATTTTGGATTTTATCAATCAGGGCCTACTAGATCTCACCGGATCTATCATCGAAGTGTCAAGGAATCGGAGTTGGATTATTCGGGGTGGAGGTTGGTGTACAAATGGGTTAGTCTGAATAAACCGGGTAAACCACTGCTCATCATTTGATAGAAGGCTTGCTTAGTCTCTTCCTCATGACTACCAAACAGGTCGAGAGTCTACCGACCGATTCATGTGCACGGTCAGTGTTACACTCTCTACATCATCCGCTACGGCTTTTTCGTGATCAGATCCATTTACTATATAAAACAAAGTTCAGGCTGTCAGAAGTCACCACACTATCAACATATGATAAAGGCATGTATAGCTAGACTCACACGCGCTACAGTAGTCCTAGAATCGACTAAACCGTAAGCTCTGATACCAATCAAATGTAACACCCCTTACCCGAAACCTTTGCCGGAGTCGAGTATGTGGCATTACTAGACTTGACTACTAATCTGGGGCATAAAAATTTAAAGCTGTCCAACTGCATCATGCTGACTAAATTGACCATAACTCGAGTTACAAAACTCAAAATTTAGATCTGTAAATTTTCCTTGAAACTAGACTCATATAAATTTTTACCATAATTTTTCCAGAATTTTTCATGTGGCAAATTAGTACAGTTTATTCATCAAAGTTACTCCTATTTCACTGTTTGAGAATTCTGACCTATCTTTACAAAAACTCAGTTATTTCATTGTAAAAAATTTCAATAATGTTCTTGTTTATTCCAATCAAAATAGACTCATTAAGGATTCTAAACATATAAACTATGCTCCATAATTATTTTTGTACAATTTTGACAATTTTTCAAAGACAGAACAGGGACTTACGAATTCATTCAGGACAAGTCTCACTAAAACTTAAATATCTCATAATATATAATTCCTTTGCCTACTCTGTTTCTTTCATATAAAAATAGACACAATAAGATTTAATTCTATATTTTATTCACTTTCTAATTAAATTTATCCTATTTTTGGTGATTTTTCAAAATCACATCTCTGCTGCTAACTAAAACTATTTCATTGCAAAATATGATTTACTAGTTTATAATCGAACATACCCACATACAACTCATACTCGTCCATGCATTTTAAATCCTTTATGCATTAACTTATACCTAAAACATTCACATAATATCCTAATTCAAAGGTTCATTTCATAAACATACACTTCCTTACCAAAAACGATTAAACTTCGACTAAAAATGCACGAACATTACCAACATAAACCGACATTGTATCAAAAGCACAAAAGCATACTTAACTAAACTTTAGCCATATTCGCATGGCTATTATATACATGAACCAAAAGTTTTCATCAAACAAAGACAAAGTCTTTCCTATACATGCCTTCATTCGAAAACCAAAATGAAAGAGTACCAAAATAGTTTGATAGTGTGGACGACTTTCCAAACGATCCCGACGAGCTTGTAGCTTGTACCTAATCTATAAAACAGAGGAAACATTTCACACAAATAAGCTTACTAGCTTAGTAAGTCCTAAATTCATAAAAAAATAACATTCAAATATTTAAATTACAATAATTCAACTTGTACTTTGTACTCACATTTGCTTTCAAGCTTCCAATTTCATACCTATATAACGTATGAATTCATAGAACAATTTCTCTTTAACCGCATGCTTATGATCAAAATATATTTACTCATAATCCAATCTTTCAAAACCCAAAAATTGTCATCATGTATCCATAGGTACAAACATTCATATACTTAAAGTTAAATTTTTATAATATAGCATCAAATACACAACAATCCATGTGGCCGAATATACCTAGTCTTATATCCACATATTAGAAAACCAAAGCCACAATATTCATATCATTCATTAGTAAAACCGAGAATACATATTATAACCACATATATATGTGTATAAATTTCATTTGTAACACATACAATTTGTAATAAATAAATCAATTACTTGCTTACCTTATTTTAAAATGTGTAAGAAGTAAATTCTACTTTACATGCTTACCGAGCCATTAACTCGATAAATTAGCTTTAATTCGCCTTGAACACAATTTTGGTTTCTCTTTGTAAATATCACTTAGGCGTAAAAGCCCAAGATCAAGCTAACACCCAAGACAAGGCTAAGTAGGCGTAAAAGCCCGATTAGTAACACAAGCACAAGGCTCTAGGCGTAAAAGCCCGAGTCATGTCAATGTAGTTAAACATCCCCAACACACTTCATAACTATTATATACACATGTCCAATTCAATTGGGCTCGATCACATTAAACCAACAAAACCATTATATCATAATACAATCCAACAATTCCCATCACACAACCAACTTTAATTATCAACCTAGTATGCCTATATACATTCGCCATGATATAAATGGGTACTAAAATTCATTAATTTACTATTTAAGATAACCATAATTAATTCCTTGAGATATTTTAGCTAAAGGACTTACCTCGGTTGTCGATAGTCCGCATGTAATCTGGCTATTCAAGAACCTTCGCTCTTTCCCTGCCTAATTCCATTTTCTTTGCTCTTGATCTAACACATTAAAATTTAGCTCATTTAATTGCATTTCATCTCAATTTAGTCCCAAAACACACAAATGGGCAATTTACCATTTTGCTCCTAATGTTTCCCATTTTTACAAATTGGTCCTATTTACACAAAACTCAAAATATTCAAAATTCCTTAACACCATAGCTAGGCCGAATCTTCCCATAGCTATGTGTGTCCATGCATTTCATTTATTTCATGTTTTAGTCCTTCTAGAATTTTATTTTTTCAAATAAATCCCTAACATCCAATTTCATCACAACTTCTAATTCTAAAGATGATGATTTAACACATACTAATTATAATCTACTATCAAACATTTCATCCCATGCATATACAACCATAGCCTAATTTCAATGTGCCAAAATCTCAAAATTTCCACATGGGTTGTATAGCATTCAATGCAACCATTCCAAAATGTAAAATTATCAAAACTAAGCAAAATACATACCCCTAATTAAGCTCTAAGTTGCTGAAATTTCAAGCTTCAACAATGGAGTTTTCTTCCTCCAACTTTCGCCAAGAAGATGAACAAGGTATGTTCTCTTTCTTCCCACTTGTTTTTATTATTTTATGTTGTATCTAACATTAATTAACAAATATACTAATATAACTTTATATTAAAATTTAAACTAACATAAAATTTGTAGTTGGAGTGGCCCATTGCCGTTCCTTATTATTGATTTTGGGCTAATTGCCCTTTTAGTACATCCACTTAAAAAGCCACAATCAATTTAGTACCTTTCACTTTAGCATGCAACTTTTGCGCTTTTCTCGATTAAATCCTTTTCATCAAATTAAGCACTTAAACGACTAAATTTTTCTACGAAACTTTCACACTCACTAAATCACACATAATAAACACAAAATATAATATTTAAATATTTCTCGGACTCGGATTCGTGGTCCCGAAACCACCGTTCCGATTAGGGTCAAAATCGGTCTATTACAGTGTTTCTCTTGCTCAGTTTTTAACCTCGATTATATCATGATGTCATCAGTGAATACTACCACCAACTGATCTAGATAAGGCTAAAAGATGTGGTTCATAAGATCAATGAATGTCGCATGAGTGTTTGTCAGTCTGAAAGGCATCACTAAAAATTTGTAGTGATCGTAACGCGTATGAAACATTATTTTCAATATGTCACTATCCTTTACTTTCAACTAGTAGTATTCCGATCTCAAATCAATCTTAGAAAAGACTTGTAACATCCCCAACTTGGCCTAGGAGTTTCGGTTAAGTGGAAGGCATTACATTCAAGTTTTCAAGCAATTAGTACTTAATTCAAGTTTTCGGTTTGTACAACATTTCTATCTAACATTTTTTTCTACTACTAGAGAGTTTTCTACAATACCTAGCATCGAACTCCTTAGACTAGCTTTTCAATAAAGCCTTGCTATATTATGAAAATAATTTGTTCCTATGCATGCATACTCCTTTAAAAGTTCAAACCGCTATTTAGAAAACCTTGACTCTGATACCACTTAATGTAACACCCCCAACCCAGCCTAGAAGTTTCGGTTAAGTTGAAGGCATTACATTTGATAATCGAAGTGGTCATGTAAAGACATTCTTTTACTTGTGTTGATTTGTATCAAAATTAATCTTCCGTTTTTATAAAACATTCATTCATTAAGTCGGTTTTTCTTAGAAATTTAATTATGATATTATTATCGTGGCATTTTGAAAACGATTAGGTTTTTTAAGAAAATATTTATCAAAACTTTAAGTATTTTGTGAAGTAGTGGAAAACATTTAAAATAATAGTTTTCTAAATCGAATATCATGCAAATATCAGAGTAATACTTAAGTAACATGTTTAATATAAATAAGCTAAACAATCCCAAACCTAAGATATAAAAACAAGAAAATTTATAATTACTACCCAAAAACAAAACGATTACGGAAAAGCTTTAATGAGAACTTTTAAATATGAAGAAACACAAGTTGCTAATATGAGGTTCCTCCGATGCTATTCCTAGACCTATTTCTCTACTCTACCTAAAAGGTAAAGAAAGGGGGAGTGAGCTTCTGACAACTCAGTGTGAATTTAATTTTTAAACCATTATATATAAAAATTCAAGCAATATAACATTTAATTTGTAGCATAATAACAAATTAAACATAATATAAGAATTAGTTAATAAATCCATGCATGTACAGGATATGCTCATGATGAGATGCAATTATATTTTTAATTTCCCACCCATTCATCCTAACCACCCTCGAGCATCACTCAACACACCAAAACACATCAAAAACTAATCACCCCTGATTTCCCAATAAAGATGGTCGTTCACTTGTCATTTGTGATGATGAATTTTACTACAAAAACTTACCATCCGGTTGCCCGATTTTGATGGCTTTTTAAAGTATCATCCCAATTTATCTGGTTTTTATGACATTGTCACCTACTTCATGCAGTACTAACTTTCGGTGTGGACTTAAATAGCCAATATCTCCTACGGAATTCCTCCATCCTTTGTACCCACTTTCATGTAATTATGCACATATACTTATCATATTATGCTATTTATTATCAATCGATGCTACATTCAATATTTCAACTATCATTTAATGGCATGTGTTCATGCATTTATTCACATCAATTTATCATATACAATTAATTTTTTTTGGTGAAACATATACAATTAATTTAAGCGATCTAAAAACAATTTCACATATATAGTATTTTTATGTGAATTAAAATGCTTAGTTCGACTACCACATACATAAGTAAGGTTCACACATATAAGGTTCAGATCTAGGGTCACATATATGGGTTCAAACCTAGGGGTTCGCACATCTAGGCATGCACCTAGGGGTTCACAGATCTATGGTTTACATCCATCATGGTTCACATGTATGGTTTGCATCTAGGGTTTTCAAGCATAAGGGTTCACTCATGTAGGGGTCCACATGGTGATTTGTATGGGGGGTTTGCATATCACTCCTTAGGGGTTTGCATAGTACAACTTGTAAGACTTACATCATATAGTATCTAAGGTTTGCTATATAGGGTTGACATACTTTATCATGTAGGGTTCACATATTAAAGCTTATACTAAAAGCCATAAGGGTTCACATATGTATATACAAGCTACAACTCACCTATCCACTTACAACAGGGTTTGCATGATATTTCTTATAGGGTTGCATAATAATTCCTATGGGTTTGTATTATATATATGGATTGTATAGTTACTTAGAGTTTGCATGATATATATGTATAAACTGTGAGTTCGTATACTTAGTCCTAAGAGGGTTTTCCCATGGCTTCTTCTATAGGTTCGTGATACAGGTTCGCAATCATGGGGGTTTACACTCATGGGTTTCGCATAAGGGTTCCCACGTAGGGGTTGCTTATAGAGGTTTACATTATAGGTGTTTGCAACTTAGGGGTGTTTGTGGTACGAGGGGGTCGCACATGCAAGGGAGTTCGTAGCTCAAGGGGGTTCACAATACGGGAGGCTCGCACATGCAATTCTCATACAATAATTTACATGAGGGTTCGCATATATACATATAATCTATGGTTTGCCTATCCAATTACAACTGTGTTCACATGTCTATCAATGTATGTAGGGGTTTGCACGATTATACTAAGGGTTCACCTAGCATTTACTAAAAGTTCTCATGGAACTTTCTAATTGTCTACAATACAGGGGTTGCAGCACAGGGGGTTCGCAACTCAAGGGGTAGCATAGCATGGGGGTTCGTATAACAGGCGGCTCGCACACAAGGGGATTCGTGATCGGCTCCATGCATGCTCATTAAAACACTAAATTTATAAAACTATTTTTAAATCTCAATTTTACTGCAAGTGTATAGTATCAGTTGTAATACTTATAGTTTCGATGGAACACGAAGTTTTCCAAAGGGTCAAACCCAAAAGAAGAGGCGATTGAGCAATAACTAGTATACACGATAGAATCTAAGTGGCTACTAATACGATTTTATAGTATGACAATTCATAAAAAGATGAGTTTGCAAGAAAATTGAATATTCTACTTTAAGGACTAAATTGCATGGAATGTAAAACTAGAAAGAGTATCCAACAAATAACTAATGGGGGTTGGTTGACTTAGATGTGGTTCACCAAATCTCAGACTAGGGACATAAATAGCATAAATTACCAAGTGGCTCTATTTTATCTTCCGATCTCAATTTTACCGACTTAGATGAATTAGGTCTGGTTTATCTTTCGATCTCACCAATTAATCTGAGACTAACGAACTAGTGCTTGACAAGAATACCTTCTAGTATCACTTTATCTTGATATTTTTTTAAGGGCATCACTACCTAAGTTCTTAGTTCTATTAAAATTAATCCAATTTGTTACGATTTAGTCCTTTGTCTAAGGGATGTTAGTTTACCCATATCTCCATCAACCAACCTCTTTAAAGATTTAGCTACACATGCTCAAAGTAAAGAAAATAAACATAAACATGGAAAACAAGGAAGCCATAAAACTAAAGCTTGAGAAAAACATAAAAGTTAAGATTTTTATGTAAGAAAACTTAAATGGCATGAATCCCAAAGCATTTAACAAAGAAATCTAAGGCAAGAAACATACAAGGAACAAGTTTTAACAAATTAAAAGTAAAATAAACTGAAATGTATTAAACTAAAGCTTAAAGAGTCTTGAAAGCAAGGTATAGGGACTAGAAATGTAAATAAATCTTAGCTACAGTGTTAACTAACTTAACTAACACTAAGAACAATAAGAACAAGAAGTAAATTTAGAAAAATAAACTCTAATCTAAGGTAGTAAGAGAAAAAAAAACCCTAGAAAAGTGTAGAGAAAAACTAAAGAAAACTAAACCTAAAACTAAACTAATATGTCTCTCCCCTCCTAAACATTTTTTGGTTGTTTTTAACCATATTATGATGACTTTTAGTTGTCAAAAATGCCTTTACATGGGCCTTGTGTAATTGGTGGATCGGGTAGACAAAGATGACCATTTTTTTTCCAAGTTTTTTCCCTGAAGAAAGTGATATCACGATTCCCAAAAAGGATATCGTGATATCTCGGGTAATGTTAAAACTTGGGGGTTCTTTGGAAGGTGGATATCACGATACCCAAAGGGGATATCATGATACCATTGAAGAGAATCCTTGGTCTTTTACACTATCGGAGGTATCACGATTCCAAGGGTTGGATATCACAATACCCTTGTCCTAGGTGTCGTTCCTACTCTTTTTTTACCTCCGACATATCCCTACATCACTCAAACACACGTTAGGCCTCCCAATGGCACTATAGGCCAATTTGGGTAAAAAATAGAAAATACTATACTAAAAACTCTATTTTGCTCGAGAAAGAGCTCCTTAAATGAATCGAAAAAGCCTAATTTCCACATCAATTTATGGTAGATCAATTTGCACACAGAGGGTCACATATACTGATTACCTAATTCCTAACACTTTAATTAATTAAACACAATGATTTAAGTTTAGATCCCATAGCTGATTTGAAAACACAAAAACCTTAATCGGATGAAGAGGTTGGTAATCGACTCGGGAGGAGAGGGATGATTTTGAAAACTTTGAATTATTTTTGCTACAAAGTTGATTTGCTAATGGTGGAGAAAATGAAAAACTTAGGATAACTTTAAGGTTTAAAAATCTTCATGTAAATATCTGGTATTAATACATGTTATATGGTACCAATACCTATTCAAAAAGTATCAATGTCACACCCTAAATCTTTAAATTGGTAAATTTAAGTGTTTTGAACAAATGGGGTTGGAATGGAACTTAGTGAACACGTTTATTACACATGTTTTTGGTTTGGCTATATTTTTAGCCCCTCTTCACGAACCACTCCGCTATTATTTTTTCGTCCCATGTTTTCCACCTTGCATATGGTGAGCCATCTCTACTACTTTACGAGTCACCAGCCTGTGAGCTCGTTAGTTTGCAAGCTCAGCACCTTGCAATGTGTGTGACATGTTTCAAGGAATGTGTGAAGCTTGGGAAGAGAAACATGCCATCGTACATGGCCGTAAAGGCCCTCGATTATAGAAATGGTTAGTGGATTTGTGTGTGCATGAAAGATGATTGGTTAAAAAATATTTTAATATAAATATTTTTCTTCTAGTATCAAAGATACAATTTAGTCGATTCTAAGACAGAATGTAGCGCGTATCGAGACTAGAAAATACATGTCACGATAACCTGTGATAGTGTGATATCTTCTGATCTGATCTAACTCTATTCTTTTATAGATATAAAAGATGTTGACTGAATCAAATCGTGCCGTCTCTGATGAAGTATATAGTATTGTTTCGGCTTCAGATTAGGGAGTAAGTCATAGTATCCCCATTTCACAATGCTTGAAAATGAGGCAAGAAATGCCTTCTTTGGGATGATGAATCAGTGGTTTACCAAATTTATGCATGCTAACCCAATGGCTCCATTACCTACGGCCCTTAATGTACCTCCTGTGGCACCCCCTTATCCTCAGAATACGAAAAGTGTGCGACGACCTCCAATGGAAAAGATTAGAAAATGTGGGGCAGAAGATTTCCAAGGAAAAATAGGAGATGATCTGGCCAGGGCTAAATACTAGATAGAAAGCACACAGAGAATCTTCGATGAAATGGCTTGTACTCTTGATGACTGTTTGAGATGTGTCATGTCATTATTAAAAGATAGAGCTTATCAATGGTGGTCCACGTTCATAGCAATTGTATCAAGAGATAGAGGTAACTGAGACTTTTTCTTATTTGAATTTTGGAAGAAATACATCAGTAGATTGCATCTGGAAAAGAAAAAGAGAATTTCTTGAGTTGAAGTAGGGAATCATATCTATAGCTAAGTATGAGCAAGAATTTTTTGGTTGAGTAAATATGCCTGTGAGATCGTACCGATGGAAATCAATATGTGCATTCATTTTGAATATGAACTAAATGAGCTTAGAAGATGGAGGATATTTGTAACTAGAGGAAACAGACCAAAATGAAGCTTCGGGACTTCGATAAACTAAGCATGTCTAAACCGTTTTTAGTTTCTCCACTTAAGAAATCGAGAGAAACTTTTAGTTACTTCACCACTTTATTAGGGTTTGCGGGAAGAAATAAGCTGAGACCAAGTAACTCAAGATTTTGAACTACCCCAACAAATAGTGTTGGTAGTGTTCGCAATGTTGGTAGACTTGTTTGTGAGCATTGTGGCAAAACTCATGGTGGTGAGTGTTTGATCTGTCGTAATTTAGTGTAGCAGATTAAACTAATTTTTGCACTTTAGGAGCTTCAAAGCAAGCATTATCATTAGGTTTTAATAATGTATTAGAAAGTTTAATTGAATTCAATAAAATATGCAAATTGTGTCTTTTATTAACTTTAAGGGCCAAATGAGACCTAAGGGTGAGCTAATGAACTTCATGACTGTGCAGGAGACCATTAGAAGGCGTGCTAAACTGATAGTGGTCACTATGTCGCAACACGGAGGGTTCGACGTCACAACATAGGGAGCAGAATGGAGAAATTTTGAGACTACCTTCGATGTCGCAGCACAATCTAAGGGTGTCGCGACATACCTCTGAAGACATCCCAAAAAGAGTATATTGACTTCTATATTGCGACACAGGTCCTGATGTGTTGCAACATCGGCTCGGGATAGGAATTAATACAAGCCAAGGGCATTTTGGTTCGCACAATCAAACTTAAAGCTCGGGAACTAAAAACGAAAAAATGTATACGATTTTTCCTATGTAATTTATCACCTTTTTACTTAAATTCATTGTTAAAACTAAGCAATTGTTTAATAAATTAATGAAATATGTGAAAATATGAAATTAGGACATAGAAATTATTAAAATGTGATTTTTCGCTTTATTATATAGTTTTCATGCAATAAATGGCTTATTTTATATTAATTTGAATATATTATATTTTTAAGACATAAAGTGGGCCATGCATGACTAAATTAAATAATAAAATATAAAATTATATTTAGTAATTCATTTTAAAATATTTCATTAATAATTTGGGTTTTAATTCATTAATTAAATTGGATAAATTTTATTCCTTCATCCTCTAACTTGTTGATTTATTCTGGACAGGTCTGATAGCTTTGCTGGATTACAAAACCGTCCAAATTGGAGACCAAGTCAACCCAATATTCGGCTACACTTGGTTGTCCATTTAAACCATTCTTTGGTTTAATTACACAAGGTCCTTACAGTGTTGAAGAAATTAGAGATTTTCCCGAAGATTTACGATTGACTGAGTCTCGGTCCGAGTTGTGTGGCATCCAAAATTGCTTAAAAATCAAGCAAAAATCAAGTCAAAAGCCACTAACCATGGCCAGCCACAATTTGAGGAGATTTGAAGAGGTTAACATCCACTATTTTTAGAAAACTATCCCCCTCTCCTCACCTATAAATAAGACCCTCTCATTCCCTCATTCAGCATCCCTTAGTCATCCCTGAATCATCACTCAATCATTCCTCATTCATTCTTATCATTCATCATTCTCTCTTCTCTCCAAATTCTCTTAGCCTTATTCATTCCCACGCCTAGCATCATCTCTTCATAGAGATTTTAGCAATTAAGCATCTTAAAGAACCCTTGGTCGGCCACCTTGGGGAGCCATCAGCAAAGGAGCAAAGCAAAGGAATGAAGGAGCCTCGTCAGCCAGAGTCTTGGGTGACAATCACTCTGAATTGGGTTTAATCTAAAGATGTTTGCTATGTGTTCTTTGTTCTTGTTTACAACAATGTTAGCTTATTTTTATTTAAGCTAGGATGATTGCTTTGATTAAATAATATTTATTTGATTCATGCTTATAATGTTTGTGCCTCAATCGACCATGTTTTCAATTAAAATCAAGTCTGTATTTCATTCACACGTGATTGAAATGCACCTGAATTAGCTGAGCGATCCTGACCAGACAACGGCTAATGGACACATAATTGAAATGTGCATGCTCAATTTAGATCCTGACTCGATTAAATTGCAGGTTGCATAACAACTCTGACCAAGCTCTGTTATCTGCATAGTTTTAGATTTGTGTGATTAAACTGTTTCAAACTTGACACGTCCCTGTTACCTCACACGAATGCTAAGAATCCCTTATTAAATAACGAATAGTAAAATACATATTTTCTAAGTAAAGGATTCGAAAGGACCTAATGTGGTTTCCAAACTCATGAAAGATCGAGTTGCCATGGAATATTTTTCTGAATGTTATTAAGCATGTTGATAAAAATTGAGTTTAATTAAAGTAATTGTCCTAGTTTATTTATGTAATAATTGTTGCAAATTGTGTTTAATTTTACTAAAATCTATTTCATTCATATAGTTGCATACTTAGGATAATTTGCATTAGGGATCATTGCATTTAGTTTAATATATTTTAATCACCACTTTTCAACTATATTGTGTTTTTATTTACCAAATTGTTAATATAATTTTACAAATTAAGTGGCTTAGCACAAATACAATCCCTGTGGAGATGATAACTCGATACTTACTTATTACTTGATAACGACTGTGTACACTTGCACAAATCTATGCGTTATAAGAACGTCAGCTAACCTAGGGTTAAGGATGACAACCACCTAAAATCTATAAATAGGCTCACTTGTCACATGTTATGGACATCAATTACTTAGCTTAGATTCTCCCTTTAAATTTCAATTTAGTTATTCTTTTTTTTTTAGGTTTTAGATTTATTTTCAGTTTGTTCTTTGTTTTATTTCGAGAGATATGATTTGAGGATACAATCAACTCTTGTGGATTCACTTTTATTAACAATACAAATCAAGCTTTTCCTTAAACTCTATACTTCGATTTACTTATCATGTTTACACTTTATATCGACTTTATATTTTTTTATGAAAAACATGAGGAACTAATCCCTCTATGAGGGATTAACTAGTGGAGGTATGATCTATTAACTGTTTTACAGGGTTACTCAACAGATCAAATATTTGAGAAAGGAAGAACCTAAACCCTAGGCTTGACAACCCTAGGAAGTCATCAAGGTAGGAATTAACCCAAAATTGGTACAGCCTACCGTGAACATTTTCACCCCAAAATAGTTTGGACTGTGAGGTCAGAAGATAAATAGTCATTGCTGACTTGTTATTCTAGTGGACGTATCTAAAGATCCTGCTAGGATATCGACTAGTTGGTTGACGAGGAACCCAAAACGATGGTTGATTAAGATTACCAAAACGAGCTAATCACCCATAAATAGATTTGATTAATTCCACTTTTCCATTTCTTGATATTTATTTATTTGCTATACTTTATTATTAAATAGACCCCAAAAATCCCTTTTATTTATATTTGTATATAACCTAATTCTAGTACTAATTAGATCTTTCGGTGTTTAGGTTAAAATTGATCTAGCACTAGCCTCCCTTTGGTACGATCCTTAGAGTATTCACCAACTCTTTTGTAACTATATTACAACTGGACCCGTATACTTGCGAATACTGCCTCATTTATATATATTTTACTACATTTTTCACACTCTGGACGTTAGTACATCCGGAGACAATCAATGTCGAGTTAAAAGTAGGTCTTGTTTTAAAAGCGACTCTAACAATCATTTCTTAAAGAACCTCCCAAGAAAGTCAAGCATTGCTAACAATTAGGCTGTTAAACTGATGTCTTCTCCTAAGAAAGGTAGACGGCCATGACAAAATAGTAACACTATAATGACATGAAGTGTGACCAAGGATTCGACTATTAGACCTAAGGCTCGGACGCCTCTAGAGCCTAAGCTATCCTAGCTCAGAAAGAAGCTTTTTCCCCAGATGTCATTGATGGTACTTTCTCTCTCTTTGATGCTACTGTATATGCATTGATTCATCGTAGGTCAACACATTTGTATATTTGAGCTGTATTAGTAACAGATAAGAATATATTGGTAGAATTAGTTGAATTTGGCGTTAGAGTAATGAATTCATTGGGTCATAGTTAATATGATATGTAGAAAGTGTTTGCTAAAAATTCGGGACTGTGTATTTCCAACTAATTTGATGTTATTTTGGGTATGGACTAGTTGACTCTACATGATGTATGGTAAACTATAGACAAAAACATATTGTTCTAAGATGTCAGAGTGGTGAGATAATTACTGTTGAATCTGACAAAACTGATTGTCCTACCAATGTTATATTGACGATTTCTGCTTAGAAACTGGTTAGGAAAGTTATGAAGCATATCTTTTCTTATATACTAGATTCTCGAATGTCAGAATTGAAGATTAATTAGGTATCAATAGTTAATGAGTTTACCGATGTGTTTCTAAAAGAATTACATAAGTTACCACCAAAACGGAAAAGTTGAATTTGCTATTGATTTAGTACCAAGGACTGCTCCGATATCTATCATATTGTATAGAATGGCACCAATAGAGTTGAAAGAATTAAAAGCATAGTTACAGGAGTTGATAGGTCGTGGATTCATTCAACCAAGTGTGTCACCTTGGGTTGTGCCAGTTCTATTTGTGAAGAAGAAAAATGGGACTTTGAGACTATGTATCGATTACAAACAGCTGAATAAGGTGACTATAACAAATAAATATCTATTACCTTGTATTGAAGATTTGTTCGACCAGTTGAAAGGAGCTACTATATTCTCAAATATTAATCTCAGATCAAGTTATTACCAGTTTCGGGTTAAAGAACTACATACGGTCATTACGAGTTCCTTGTAATGTCATGGTCTAACTAATGCCCTTATCGCATCTATGGATTTGATGAACCGGATACTTTAGTCATAACTGTATAGATTTGTTATCATATTTAACGATGATATTCTAATTTACTCAAGGGATGAGATTGAGCATGCTCACCATTTACAAATTGTACTACAAATTCTGTGAGATAAAAAGTTGTACTTGAAGTTTAGTAATGAATTTTGGCTCTAAGAGGTTGGATTTTTGGGACACATAATTTTTGTGGATGGCATCTGAGTTGGTCTGAATAGGATTTCTGTAATTTTGAGTTGGAAACCTCCAAAAATTGTTACTGAAGTGAGAAGTTTCCTGGGATTACTCGGATATTATAAATGATTCATTAAAGGCTTTTCAATGATTGCTTTACCATTGACAATGTTGTTACAGAAAAATGTTGATTTTGTTTGGTCAGAAAAGTGCCAACATAATTTTGATCGATTGAAAGCCAAGTTAATAGAAGCTCTAGTTTTGACTTAGCTTGAATCCGGGAAAGAATTCATCATTTATAGTGATGATTCATTAAACGGATTAGGTTGTGTGTCGATGCAAGATAGTAAAGTAATAGCTTATTTCTCCCGATAGTTGAACCCACATAAGTAGAACTATCCAACACACGATCTGGAATTAGCAGTCGTTGTTCTTACTTTGAAAATTTGGTGGCATTACCTAGATGATGAGAAATTTCACATGTTTAGCGGCCATAAAAGTTTGAAATACCTGATGACTTAGAAAAAATTAAACTTGAGGCAGCAGTAGATGGCTTGAAATATTGAAATGTAACGATCTGGTCATTAATTATCATTCAAGTAAAGCTAATGTGGTACCTAATGCTTTGAGACAGAAATCTCTATTTGCATTGAGAGCTATGAATGCCCAGTTGACTATGAGTCTTGATGGTTCTGTTTTAGTCAAGCTAAGGGATAAATCATTATTCCTGTAGAGAATTCAAGAGTTACAAAAGGATGTTTCAGAGTTGCAAGCTAAACAAGAATTGGTTAATAATGCACAGACAACTGAGTTCAATATTAGTGATGATGACAATTTGTATTTTCGCAACCGATTGTGTATACCGAATGATTTTGAACTAAAACAAGACATTTTACACAAGTACATATCCATACTTATTCTATACATTTGAGCAGCAAAAAAATGTATAACGATCTGAAATAGACTTATTGGTGGTCAAGAATGAAATGTGATATCTCAGAGTTTATACCAAAGCGTTTGGTATGAGAGCAAGTGAAAGCAAAACATCACGTTTCATCTAGTTTGTTACAACTTGTTATGATTCCAGATTGGAAATGGGAACGAGTTACGATGGATTTCGTATTGAGTTTGCCTTCGACATGAAAAAAATAAAGATTTGATCTAGGTAATTGTAACACCCCTTACCCATAATCGACACCGAAATAGGGTACGAGGCATTACCAAACTTATTCACAAGCAAACATTCAAAATCGAGACAAGAATTTCCACACAAATTTAAAACCTTTCAAAAACATTCATATCATCCCTAGAACGAGCCTAGGAGGACCAAAACATGCATCGAAAGTGGTTCGTGACTAAACTGAGAACTTTGGAAACTTTTGGAGTGCTTAGAAAATTTTTCATGAAAAGGGTTCACATGCCCGTGTGGGTTCGGGACATGCTTGTGTGACCTATGACATGCCCGTGTCCAGGCCATGTTTAAATTAAGGAGCATTCTGTTTATGACATCATCATCAAATTAAGGTCACACGACCAAGTCACGCGCTCGTATGCTTAGGCCGTGTGATCGATTAAATTTTTATAATTTTTCATAAAATAGGTGCAGACTTCACACGGTGAGGGCACACACTCATGATCAAGGCCGTTGCCCACACTACCGAGAGACACGCTGTGTCTTCGCCTGTGCTCATTACTGAGCATTATGTTTTGCAACAATTAAGGTGCAGGGACACACAGTAAAACACATGCCCGTAAGGCGGTGTGTGTCGCGACATGGCCTAGACACTGCCTGTGTCTACCCATGTGGACAAATATAAGGCTATTTACCAAGCCTTTTTTCCACCCTTACATGCACCAACCTACACAACAAAACATAGCACCAATCCAAGCATGTTCATACAACCAATTCAACCACAAACAAGATATGTAACAGCCCAATTTAGGGGCTAGTCAGAATAATGATCTCGAAGTCACTAAATCGAGATTATAGAAAATTATTTTCATGTTATGTTATGTGTTATAACATGTTTATAAGGGTGCATGAAAATTTTGGTGCCTTAATTTTAGCAATTTCTAGCTAAATTGTGAAAAAGGACTAAATCGCATAAAGTCTAAAAGTTTTATTTTATTTGCTAGATGTGCCAAATAGCTATGAATTATAAGTTGGAGTCCCAAATGTGCAAATTTCCCTTATTTAAGTGAGTTGGCTGGCCATACTAAAGCATAGGGGACAAGAGCATTTATTATGTTAAAAAGTTAGTGATATTTGTTGGGAAAATGAATAAAATAAAATGATATAATAAAAAGCTATCATCTTTTTCATTTATTCTCCTTTTCCATCAAAAATATCAGCCATAGAAGGGCTTTGGGAGCTTGAAATATCAGCAGCTTATTTTCTCTTCAAGTATGTCCTTCTGATGCTCTTTCTTGATGAAAATTGCATTTTTGAAGTCCCCAAAGCTTAAGCTAGCTAATGGAGGGATTAATTTGCAATATGGTAGAAAGTCTAGGGACTTGCCATGAGAGATTTATTGCTGATTACTGAGTTTTTATGGAAGAAAATGAATGTTAGAAAGATGAGAAACAACTTTTGTGAAAGGTGTTGCCATGAAAACACCTATTTGGGACTAAAATGCAAAAGTTGTAAATTATTCATTAAGGCATGAAATAGTTGGAATTGTGGATAGATGTAAGAGGATTAAATGTTTAGCTAGGCTTGATTAACAAGAAAATGTGATGAAAATTTATTTACGAGCCTAGGGGCAAAATCATAATTTTGCCAAAGTGTAGGGGCAAAATAGTTATTTTTGCCTAAATTGTAGATTAAGGTACTTTATGGTTATTAAATGAATAAATCAGTAAATTTCATTGTTCTAGATCAAGGAAAGCAAGTTTCGGACCTAGAATGGATAAAAGAGAAATGTGGGCTACTAGGCATTTTCGGTTATTTCGACAACGAGGTAAGTTCACATGCAATTATTGAAATTATGTATGAGTTCATGTAAGTATTCTGATGTTGTATGGAATGTATATTCACTCTATGGATGTATGAAATACCCTTGGATGAAATGCATGAAGAATGTTGAGACGATAGTTAAAGTCTCGTATAAGACCTTATTGGATTATGACATCGATGTAAGGATTCGTATAAGACCGTGTTAAGGACATGGCATCGATATGTTAATTCAAGTAAGACCCTATTGGGGTATGATTTCTATGTGATTTCATGAGTATGAGACTCAAGAGAGTTATTTTATAACTTGAGTATTTCAGAGTATATGTTGAAGTAAAGAAAGTATGCGGTTGAGCACGAAAGGCACAAGTATGTATTAGAATTGAATTGAGACGATTTCAATTTATATATATATGATGAAGCCCTATTGGCATATGGGAAATTAATGCACCTTGTTGCATGAGTTAGATTTATTGTTATATTGTGTGAAGGAGAATAAATATCGTGGAAAAGTTAAGTAAGAGTAGTAATGTGAGGGTGTTTCGGATGAACAATTGAATTAAAGTATTACATATGGATGACTATTTATGCATGTATGATAATGGTGGGCTAAGTGCGAAACCACCGAAAGATGAGTAGCTTATTAATAAGACTTGATGTGTTGTCTTATATGATTACATGATAATCAATGCAGGAATGGATTCTTTTGTAAACTAGCAATTAGCTCGTGGTACGGTAAGAGATAAAATGAGTAAGCTTCTAGAGTGGTTGAGTAAGCAACCATGAGTTAATGGGAATGACCCAGCATAATATCTTGTGATTATCTATATTTAATGAATATTAATATTTTTCAGATTATGCAGATGAACTTACTAAGCATTAGTGCTTACTCCTTTTCTTTTCTCATCTCTTATAGATTATGTTGACTAATACGGGTTGGAGGCCGCTGGAGATATTTTCACACTATAGAGAGACATTAGATTTGAGGTATCAAGTCCTTATGAGTCATGGCATGTATAGGACTAGAATTTAAGGTTGATTAAGTTATTGTTAATGTGCCAAACTATGTTGCCCAAAAAGGGTTTATAGTTTAATTGTGTATAGCCGTTGATGATGGCTAAGTTGTTGTAATTGTATGGTAGTAACACTTTATTTTCATGAATCAAATGTATAAATTAATGTGTTTTAGTCATTGATTTGAGACTTTATTGAATTAGTATATTAATGTATAAAATGTAGGATGGAAAAGGGCTTGGTATATAGCCTCTAAGTGTCCACATGGTTAGACACACGGGCGTGTGTCTGGGCCATGCAAACCCTGCACCTTATTATTAAATGTTAGAATAGGCCACGGGTAGATCCCACGGTCGTGTGCATGAGCCGTGTAAGACCCACGCCTTGGGCATGGGTGTGTGCTCAGGCCGTGTCGAATAAGTCAGTAGCTCCACACGATTGGAGGACACGGGCGTGTCAAGGCCATGTCAGATAAGTCAGTAACTCCCCACAGATGGGAAACATGGGTGTGTTTAGGGGTGCACGGGCATGCCCCAAACAACACGGGCGTGTAACCTCTGATTTTGAGAGAGGATTTTTGATAAGTTTCGAAAGTCCGAACAAGTGTTTAAGGCCTCGTATGACCATGATACAATGTCTAGATCAAGAAAGAAAGGTTTTAATTCAAAACGAATTTTTATAGCCAATAAGTACTTGATTAAGTGAGTTCAAGCACTGTAATATCTTGCATCCAGTCTTTGCATCGGACCTTGGTATGGGGTGTTACATTTAGTGATATAGAGCTATAGTTTAGTTGGTTCTAGGACTAACCTAGCGAGAGTAAGAGTCTAGCTATACATGCCATATGTGGATCGTGATAGTGTGATGTCTCCCGACTTTAACGAATTTGTTTTATTAAGAAAGTGAGAATCCCACTCGAGTTAAATTTAGTAAGTTGTATGATTTCTAAGCTTTATGATTTCTATCATTGAATTGCTTAGTATAATGTACATTGTCATCATGAAATGTTTAATGTTTTATTGAATAAAGAAATCAATGAGATTAATTATGAGCAAGTCCCGATTGAATAAGAATTGCCCAGGATACTCGATCCATCACATGAGACAAGAAAGCCCGTATAAGACCAAGCCAAGGCATGGCATCGGTAATCAAGAAGAGATCTTTCATGTAAGTCCAAGGCAAGCTTGGCATTGAACAGATATTTCATGTAAGTCCAAGGCAATCTTGGCATTGAACAGATATTTCATGTAAGTCCAAGGCAAGCTTGGCATTGAACAGATATTTCATGTAAGACCAAGGCAAGCTTGGCATTGATTCAAGAAGAGATCTTTCATGTAAGTCCAAGGCAAGCATTGAACAGATATTTCATGTAAGTCCAAGGTAAGCTTGGCATTGAACAGATATTTCATGTAAGACCAAGGCAAGCTTGGCATTGATTCAAGAAGAGATCTTTCATGTAAGTCCAAGGCAAGCTTGGCATTGAACAGATATTTCATGTAAGACCAAGGCAAGCTTGGCATTGATTCAAGAAGAGATCTTTCATGTAAGTCCAAGGCAAGCTTGGCATTGAATAGATATTTCATGTAAGACCAAGGCAAGCTTGGCATTGATTCAAGAAGAGATCTTTCATGTAAGTCCATGGTAAGCCTGGCATTGAACAGATATATCATGTAAGTCCAAGGCAAGCTTAGCATTGAACAGATATTTCATGTAAGACCAAGGCAAGCTTGGCGTTGATTCAAGAAGAGACCTTTCATGTAAGTCCATGCCTAGAGTATTGCTTTGGCATCAAGTTCATGGTAAGAGATTTAGTATCCTCGGTAATTCACAAAAATTCATCAGGCAAATGAGTAAAGTTAAAATGAGATAGCAAGAAAGGTAGTAGTAAAGTTGGTATTATGTCATGCTAGTTAAGACTGACCGATAAGTATAATTCATGTTATGAATGATGATGTTGAGATTATGTTTATTATAGTAAAGCATACTAATTTTTGTGATCAAGTGTTACAGGTACCTTGTTTACCTTACAGACATGAGAATAGTAAGCACCATGATGTATGTGAGAAGCAGTAAAAGCAAGAAACCACCCATATTGTGGTATGAAAGCTAAAATTTGGAAGTTTGACTAAGCAAAATGCAAGAGATGAGTACGAACGTTCAACGATGAAAAGATGAATAAGACCATGATTGGACCATGGCAATGAGAGTGCCAGTGTAAGACCATGTTTGGAACATGGCATCGGCCACGATATGGACGCCAGTGTAAGACCATATCTGGGATATGGCATCGGCATCGACATGAGTTTCATATAAGATCATACCAAGGGTATGACATTGGTATTAGTATGAGATTTCGTGTAAGACCGGGGCGAGGCTATGGCATCATGATGACATATAAAGAAATAGTTGGACTATGCTGTCGTGATATGAGTAAGACCATAGTTGGACTATAGCAATCAGGTAAACGACGTACTTAGACCCGTAAGGCATTTATTGATTGATAATTGATTATAAGAGAAAGTAGAGTTAAACGTTGAGTACTCAAGTAGAGTTGAACTTGAGTAAGTGAAGCCATTATTCTAATGTATTTGTGATAGAAACAATTGTAGCGTGATAAATGTGAAAACTCACTTGAGATGAGTTGTATGACTATGATGATATTTTATTGATGATGAATAGTAAACCACATACGTGTAGTCACGAGAGTCAAGTTAAGGGGCTCTATAATCTCACCCTCCTCACCACTGCTGAATTATGATGAGATGTTATGAGACTCAAATTGAGTAAGTTAGTATATGATTAATGCAGTATTTATGCTAGCATTTTGAAAATGCTTTGTGTCACATTGATACATGATACTCTACTAGGTAGAGAAATTGGTGTCGAACATGAGGCTGAAGTCCTAGGGGACTAGAATAAAAAGGCTATCATTGAAATATGAATTAGATAAGGTCCCGTATAAGACCATGTTCGAAGCATGGCCTCGGCACCAAGCTATGATTTTGTAAAAGACCATATTTGTAATATGGCACCGTTAATGAACATGAGAATCGTGTAAGACCATATTCAAAATATGGCATTGATATTTGATGTGAAAGTCTATATAAGACTTTATTCGGGATATGGCATTGGTATTTAAAGGTAACTTCATATAAGACCACCTTGGGATGTGGCATTGGTTTGGTACCTATATGAATGACGATGATTATGCATTTTTAAGTTTCCCTAAGTGATCATTGGGATAGATAGATGAGTTTAGAAGTAGAAAAAAAAAGAGAGAGAATTGTACTAAGGTTATGTGAATGAATGAATACAGGCACTCGTGAATGAATCGTAAGAAATGAGTACAGAGTGTGGCATGGTATGTGCTTAATAGAGGCAGTTGTAAGTGAGTATGCCTAAATGATTTGACGATTGTATTGATTATGCATTGTTAAGGGAAAAGAAAAAGTTAGCCTAAGCTATTTGACCCAGGTGAGTAGAAAGCCTGAGATGTATGTTTATCGAGATCTTCTTAATTGATGTTTATTAATGAAAGGAATGGTTAAGGAGCTTGAGGACAGAATGGTTAAAGAAACCATGTTTGAACGATGAGAGTGTTCAATTATGATAACCATAGTTGTATGGGTCATAATGATCTCCTTAAGTACTAAGTGTTAATGTCTTTTGCCTCTCACAGGTGATGTAGTTGTTTATCTCATGAATCGAGATTGTGTGAGAATGTTAGCCGATTGCGAATCTAGACCAAAGATTTTCGGTTTAGTAATTGTAATCGACATTTTTTTATATCCTTGTAACCCTATACGGGTACTTTGAGGAGGAAACCCGTGATGATTTTAGTATAAGAAATGAAATCATAAGTTTCATGTTGTATGATGGGTTTTTTAGTAGCTAGATAGAGTTGATAAATTAGATCGAGATATCATTAATGTTGTGAGATTCGATGTTAGTAAAAGTTTTAGACTAGCACAGTAAAAGAAACTCAGATGAAAGTGTGCTTAAGATAGATTCTCAGTATGGAGAAAGGAGTAGATTAATGTTTTGAGACATGATTCAAGTTCTGTGCATATTTGCGCATGAATCAGTAAAGAGAATAAAATTTTGTGTGCATGTGAGTAGGGAGCATGATACAAGGATGTGTTCATAGAAATGTTCAAACCGTGATGGTTGAGTTGAAAGCTATAGAAAGAACTATTAATTGAAAGTTTTAGTATTGAGTTCAGTCTGAATTGAGAAAAAGAGTTGACAAGTTGGTAATCCCGAGACGATCTCTTTCGCACCTGAATGAGAATTAGATGGGTTGTAGTGATTCATGGGAAAATTGATGAGTAATTTCTGAAAATTTTCATGAATGAGACCATCTTGTGATACTGAGATAGTGGGAATGACTTGAACTATTACTATAGTGGGTATAGTTATTGTAATACTTCACAGATGGTAGTCATTGTACAGGTGTTTAAAGGAAAGCTTCATGTTAAGCAATGTAAGTTAGCTAGTCGGTGATATCATAATTTTAGTGAGATTAATGTCAAGAGCAAGTTTTCTTTTTAGAAGAGAAGAGTTCAGGAGTCAGATAGCAAATGGTATTTTCGAATAAGCTCCGAGTTAGTTTATTTCAAGATGGTAAAATACAGGTTGCATAAGTTTTCTATTGTTGAGATTTCCTCGAAATAGAACTGGAATGATGATGAATCCAGAACCTATACAAAAGTTTTGGCATGAGATTTAGTAGTAGCATATCTACTAATGCAAGAATAAGGAAAAGCAGTTATGTGCATAAATGTTTGACAACAGAGTACCTTTCATGATATGAATGAGGTTATGGTCAGAAGTAGTTGACCACAAAAAGCTGAGTTTTCAAAGTGTTCAAGTCAGGATTATTATAGCTGGTGGATGCTTTAAGGAGAAAGTGAGGTAAAACTTTATAGATTTCAAATTTGGTTTAACAAAATTCCCAATGATGGGAAAGGACATTCAAATTGTAGTGAATCAGTCAGTAAAGATCTGAACGATCATTCGGACGTGTCCAGAGTTTCAAATTTGGTGGATCACTGAATTTAGTATATACCCAAAAGGACAATAACTCAAGTCTCAAGCTATGTTTCGACTTTATGCTTAAGAGTTGTTGGCAAAAGAAATTGGAGGATAAGTTGAATTGTGATTTTGAAGAGTTGAGGGAAACATTTTAAGAATATTGGTAGCAACTCCACCTGATTAGATTTTTGGGGACGAAAATCCCTAAGGGAGGGAGAATTGTAACAGCTCGATTTAGGGGCTACTCAGAACAGTGATCTCGAAGTCACTAAATTGAGGTTATAGAAAATTATTTTCATATTATGTTATGTGTTATAACATGTTTATAAGGGTGCATGAAAATTTTGGTGCCTTAATTTTAGCAATTTCTAGCTAAATTGTGAAAAAAAACTAAATCGCATAAAGTGCGAAAGTTCTATTTTATTTGCTAGAGGTGCCAAATAGCTATGAATTATAAGTTGGAGGCCCCAAATGTGCAAATTTCCCTTATTTAAGTGAGTTGGCCGGCCATACTAAAGCATAGGGGACAAGAGCATTTATTATATTAAAAAGTTAGTGATATTAGTTGGGAAAATGAATAAAATAAGATGATTTAATAAAAAGCTATCATCTTTTTCATTTATTCTCCTTCTCCACCGAAAATATCAGCCATAGAAGGGCTTTGGGAGCTTGAAATTTCAGCAGATTATTTTCTCTTAAAGTAAGTCCTTTTGATGCTCTTTCTTGATGAAAATTGCATTTTTGGAGTCCTCAAAGCTTAAGCTAGCTAATGGGGGGATTAATTTGCAATATGGTAGAAAGTCTAGGGACTTTCCATGAGAGATTTATTGTTGATTACTGAGTTTTTATGGAAGAAAATGAATGTTAGAAAGATGAGAAACAACTTTTGTGAAAGGTGTTGCCATGAAAACACCTATTTGGGACTAAAATGCAAAAGTTGTAAATTGTTCATTAAGGCATGAAATAGTTGGAATTGTGGATAGATGTAAGAGGATTAAATGTTCAGCTAGGCTTGATTAACAAGAAAATGTGATGAAAATTTATTTACGAGCCTAGGGGCAAAATCATAATTTTGCCAAAGTGTAGAGGCAAAATAGTCATTTTTGCCTAAATAGTAGATTAAGGTATTTTATGGTTATTAAATGAATAAATCATTAAAATTAATTATTCTAGATCAAGGAAAGCAAGTTTCGGATCTAGAACGGATGAAAAGAGAAATGTGGGCTAATAGTCATTTTCGGCTATTTTGACAACGAGCTAAGTTCACATGCAATTATTGAAATTATGCATGAGCTCATGTAAGTATTCTGATATTGTATGGAATGTATATTCACTCTATGGATGTATGAAATACCCTTGGATGAAATGCATGAAGAATGTTGAGACGATAGTTAAAGTCTCGTATAAGACCATATTGGATTATGACCTCGATGTAAGGATTCGTATAAGACCGTGTCAAGGACATGGCATCGATATGTTAATTCAAGTAAGACCCTATTGGAGTTTGATTTCTATTTGATTTCATGAGTATGATACTCAAGAGAGTTATTTTATAACTTGAGTATTTCAGAGTATATGTTGAAGTAAAGAAAGTATGCGGTTGAGCTACGAAAGGCACAAGTATTAGAATTGAATTGAGACGAGTTCAATTTATATATATATGATGAACCCCTATTGGGATATGGGAAATTAATGCACCTTGTTGCATGAGTTAGATTTATTGTTATATTGTTAGATTTATTGTTATATTGTGTGAAGGTGAATAAATATCGTGGAAAAGTTAAGTAAGAATAGTAATGTGAGGGTGTTCTCGGATGAACAATTGAATTAAAGTATTACATGTGGATGACTATTTATGAATGTATGATAATGGTGGGCTAAGTGAGAAACCACCGAAAGATGAGTAGCTTATTAATAAGACTTGATGTGTTATCTTATATGATTACATCATAATCAGTGCAGGAATGGATTCTTTTGTAAACTAACAATTAGCTCGTAGTACGGTAAGAGATAAAATGAGTAAGCTTCTAGAGTGGTTGAGTAAGCAACCATGAGTTAATGGGAATGACCCAGCATAATATCTTGTGATTATCTATATTTAATGAATATTATATTTGCCAGAATATGCAGATGAACTTACTAAGCATTAGTGCTTACTCCTTTTCTTTTCTCATCTCTTATAGATTATGTTGACTAATACGGGTTGGAGGCCGCTGGAGATGTTTTCACACTATCGAGCAGACATTGGATTTGAGGTATCAAGTCCTTATGAGTCATGGCATGTATAGGACTAGAATTTAAGGTTGATTAAGTTATTGTTAATGTGCCAAACTATGTTGGCCAAAAAGGGTTTGTAGTTTAATTATGTATAGTCGTTGATGATGGCTAAGTTGCTGTAATTGTATAGTGGTAACACTTTATTTTCATGAATCAAATGTATAAATTCATGTGTTTTAGTCATTGATTTGAGACTTTATTGAATTAGTATATTAATATATGAAATGTAGGATGGAAAAGGGCTTGGTATATAGCCTCTAAGTGTCCACATTTGCTAGACACACAGGCGTGTGTGCAGGCGTGCAAACCCGCACCTTATTATTAAATGTTAGAATAGGCCACGGGTAGATCCACACTGTGTGCATGCATGAGTGTAAGAGCCACGCCTTGGGCATGGGCATGTGCTTAGGCCGTGTCGAATAAGTCAGTAGCTCCACACGGTTGGAGGACACGGGCGTGTCAAGGCCGTGTCAGATAAGTCAGTAGCTCCACATGGTTGGAGGACATGGGCGTGTCAAGGCCGTGTCAGATAAGTCAGTAACTCCCCACGGATGGGAAACATGGGCATGTTTAGGGTGCACGGGCGTGCCCCAAACCACACGGGCGTGTAACCTCTAATTTTGAGAGAGGATTTTCGATAAGTTTTGAAAGTCCGAACAAGTGTTTAAGGTCTCGTATGACCATGATACGTATGTCTAGATCAAGAAAGAAAGGTTTTAAGTCGAAACGAAATTTTATAGCCAGTTAGTACTTGATTAAGTGAGTTCAAGCACGGAAATGTCTCGCATCCAGTCTTAGCATCGGACCTGGGTACGGGGTGTTACAAGATATCAATATATCTCATCTACACGTTATTTTCTATCACATACAGCATCTCAAACTTATCATCTCAATCCATGAAAATCCACATCCATGAAAGACATCATCATATGCATATATACTTAACCAATATTAGTCAATTTTAATGGCCATTTACAAAATGAATTATCAACTATTGAAGCCATCACTTATGGCCAAATTAATTATGACACATAACAAAAGACCAAGTCCCTATACATGCCATAACTCCAAAATATTGAAATCATAAGTACCCAAAATGATATTTTGATAGTGTGAATGAATCTCGACTGTCTTCGATCCCCGAGTTGGCTTCATGACACTATAAGGCAAGGGAAAAAGAAAGGGAGTAAGCTTTAAAGCTTAGTAAGTTCCTATGTAAATAATAAGCATCATACACACTTCAACATGTATTTAACATAAAGTAAATCAACATAAATGTCATTGTGAATTCATAATCAAGCTTCGCATAGATGTTATTAAAATCTTAACATCACAACTTACTCAATCGAACCAAATTGAGGTTTCATCACATATCGGGCTCATTAAGCTTGAGTTTTATATACATACCTGTATCAACTTGTAACTTACCATATAATCTTTCACATCATACCATAGTCTTTCAAAACTTTAACGTTTCCTTTGAACTACCCGTTGAACCACTTGGAATTCTAAAGGATACTCGGGACATATCATACTCACAGTACCATACCAATGCCATATCCCAAATATGGTCTTAAATGGGATCTCATATCGATGCCAATATCCCAGCTATGGTCTTACACGAAGTCTTATATCGATGCCATATCCCAGATATGGTCTTACACGAAATCTCAACTAACCCTAATGTCATGACATTTGTATCCTATCTATTCCTAAGGTTCAACCGGGATATTTCTCACTTGTCAAAACTTTGACGAATTACATTTAAAGAGTAAATCACAATTCATACAAAACTAAAGTAATTAAAGCATAAATAACAATGCATTATTTACATACGAACTTACCTCGGTACAAAAATAGTAGGAAATGATTTAACCGTCAAACACCTTATTCTTTCCCCGATCAAGGTCCGAACTTCATTTTTCTTGATCTATAATAGCAAACTTAGCTTATTTAATGTTCACATTACTCAAATCGGTCCAAACATCACATTATGGAAAAATTAAATTTTGCCCCTAAACTTTAACATATTTACAATTTAGTCCCTAAGCTCGTAAATCGAAATGCATTCAATTTTTTTGTTACCCAAGCCTAGACGAACCATCTACATGCTCATACCAGCCCACAATTTTCATCAAATCATATTTTTACTACCCATTTTATAACTTTTTACAAATAAGTCATTTTTAGGTATTTTCATGAAAAATCACTTAGTAAAAGTTGTTTATTACACATCAAACTTTCATTTTCTACTATAAAACATCAAAACACATGCATGTCATACATGGGTCAAATTTCAAACTTGAACCCTACTTCAAAATAATGGTAGAAATAGAAAGATCGGGTGAATATGACTTCAAAAACGTAAAGAGCATTAAAAACGAGGCTAGGATGTACTTACAAACAAGCTTGGAAGTTGAAGAAAACCCTAGCTATGGTTTCTTGTAAACTTCGACACTGGGTAGAAGATGGACAAGATTTTAGCTTGATTTTCCCTTTTTATTCTTTTATTTACCAAATGACCAAAATGCCCTTCACTTAAAACTTTGAAATTTTATCTCACCATGTCCATTTTTGTCCAATATATTAACATATGATATAATTTCCATCTAAGGACCTTATATTTAAAACTTCATAAAAATTAGATGCCTCTAGCATTTAGAACTCAACTTTTGCACTTTTTACAATTTAGTCCTCTTGACTAAATTGAGTACCCAAACGTCAAAATTTTCGAATGAAATTTTCAAGAAATCATTCCATGAAACTATAGACCATAAAAATATAATAAAAATAAACTTTTCTGTGTCAGATTTGTGGTCCCGAAACCACTGTTCGACTAGGCCCAAAAATCGGGCTGATATAGTAATTGTTGACAGATTGACGAAATCAACTCATTTTATTCTGGTCAGAGTTTATTGTTCACTTAAGAAGCTAGTTGAGTTGTATGTTTCTAAGGTTGTTAGATTACACGGTGTACCATTATCCATTATTTCTTATTGCGAACCAAGGTTTACCTCCAGATTTTGGGGTAAGTTACACGAAGCTCTATGGACTAATTTGAACTTTAGTACAACTTTTCATCCTTAGACAGAAGGACAATCAAAAAAAGTAATACATATTCTAGAATATATGTTGTGATGTTGTATCATTGAGTTTGAAGGTAGTTGGGAGAAATTTCCGTCGTTAGTTGAGTTTGCTTAAAATAACAACTACCAAATGGGCATAAAAATGACACCATGTGAGGCCTTATATAGGCACATATGCAAAAATCCATTGTATTGGTTCAAGTTGAGTGAAAGAAAACTCACAAGAACTGATTTGATCTGCAAGACTAAAGAAAAAGTCAAAATTATTTGAGATTGTTTAAAAGTCACTTTAGACTATCATAAATCATATACTAATATGAAAAGAAAAGGCATCAAATTTCAAACGGTGATAAGGTATTTCTAAAAGTCCCGGCCTGGAAAAAGATCCTACAAGTTGCTAGAAAAAGGAAACTCATTCTTAGATTTATTAGGCCATAGGAGATTCTCGAGAGAATCGGACCTGTCGCATATCAATTATCTTTGCCTCTGAAATTAGAGAAGATTCACAATATTTTCCATGAGTCGATGCTATGTCATTACCGTTCTGATCCCTTCCACATGATTTGTCAAGATGAAATAGAGTTGCAACCTGATTTAACTTACGGTGAAAAACTAGTGAAAATTTTAGCTCAGGAAGGGAAAGAATTATGGAATAAGCGAGTACCATTTGTGAAAGTGTTATGGCACTGACACGGTATTGAGAAAGTTATGTAGGAACTGGAGGAATCAATGAAATCTCAGTATTTGAATCTATTCTCAAGTAAAATTTTCGAGGATGAAATTTCCTAAGGGAGGAGAGTTGTAACAACCCATTTTTTAGTGGTGCCAAAAATGGTGGTTTTGAAACCCATTGAATTAGTAAGTATTATTTATTAATATTTATGAGTCTATTATAATGTTATATGGATTTTTGGTTTGGTAATTTTATTGATTGACTAGGAATTAAGGTACAATGACTAAATCATAAAAGTTAATCGATGTTAATTTTTATTGGTTAAAAAACCTTCAAATTTAATTTTTCAAGGGTTTAAGTGGAATTAGACCATAATGTTTCGACATGGATGGTTAGTGTTTAATTTTGAAAGGGATTATATGTTAAATTAATGTTAATTGATTGTTATAAAGTAAATAAAAACATTAAATGCATAAAATAATAAGTCATCATCTTCATTTTACCCTTCTCCATCGATTCCACCATTGTTGAAGATAGGAAAAATTCGGCCAAGCTCTCATCTTTTCATATTGAGTGATTCTAAACTTGTTTTTCATGAATTTTATGTTTTTGAGATCTCGAGAGCTTAATTTAGCTAGCCCAGGGATTAAATTGAGAAAGTGATAAAGTTTTAAAATGTTTCCAGTGATGATTTTTAAAGTTTTTGGTGTTTAAATGTTAGTTTATAAGCTTAGAAACGAAAAAAGGATTATTTTATAAAGCAAAATTTGTTAATTTGAGAATAGGAATTAAAGTGTAATTACTTCGAAACTAGCATAAAATTTCTATAAATATAGGTGCTATATGGCAGAAGAGGGATGAGATTGAAATCAGATTTAAAAAAAGGACTTAAATGTGAATGTGCCCGGATGAACGTAAGAAAATATAAGATACAATTGACATGTCAATAGGGCTATTTGTGCATTGTACAAGATATGGTATGTAATGAGTTGATATACAGAGAATTCACTATTTATACTAGAATCCAACATTTGTTGCGAATTATCGAGCGTTGTCTCTATAGAGACCACTGTTACTGATTGTTTCTACGAAGACCTTGGTGTGTTCTTGAGAGATGTCATCTCTTATGACATATAATGCCTACGAGCTTAGCACTTCAGTGCTCAGGTGTGTATCGGAGTTATCACTCGAACGAGCAATCAAGTGTGGTAATTACCTGTATATTCGTATCTATTTATTATAGTTCATCGGGCTAATTAATTAATGCAAAAGGGAAACGACTGAATGATGATATGTGGTGTTTTGGAAATGCTTATATGATATAAGTATGGTGTGAATGAAATGTAATTCATGAGTTTGATTGAATGGCAATAAATGGGATTCATCAGTACTAATTGAAATGTTTATGTCTCGATTATTTGACATACTCACCTTGTTTTTGTGAAATGTAGTAACAAGAAATTATATTCATGTAGCTAATTTGATATGTTAATTTTGAATTGAGGTGAGTTTACTGTTTAACTCCTATGAACTTACTAAGCATACATAATGCTTACTCGGCTGTGTTTCCTATTTTGTAGTTGTCTTTTGCGGAATGAGACGATCGAAGCACTTTGGATCTCACACTATCAAGTTTTTAATTCGGTAGTCTTTTAATCATTCTAAACTCGGTTATGTCGCATGTATATAGGCAATGTTATGTTTATATGTACTTAAATGATGTTGGTACTTTGGATCTTGAATGCGTCATATATTTTGAATGGTATATGTTATGTATTTAAGTGTACATATTGGTAATGTGTAAGGTTTTAGATAAAACACTTTGATGATAAAGTTAATGGTGATGCTAGAGTAATTAATGAATGTGGGTGGTATGCAACGTGAAAGTAATAGTTATTTGCATGATTGGTGAAAAGATGATTGAGTACGTATTAAGGTTGTGTATAGATTATTTGGCATGAAATGTATAGATGAAAGTTGTATTTTGAGGGCCATCTGAGGCATGCTATATGGATATGTTTGTATGTGAGAAGGTGCGAAAATGGTGGCATATTGGTTGTTGATGGTTAAAATTGTTGTATGCTTGAATGGTGTTTTATACAGGTTATATGTGTACTTAAGGTTCTTTTTTAATTGGTTTTGGTTTGAGCATGAGAAATGGTATCAAACAAGAGATTTTTAACCTTCTGGCAAAAAGTATCGATATTATAGGTTGAAGTATCGATACTTTACCAAATGAATAGTATTTTAAATCAACAGAATGCCAATTTGGTATCCATGCCCATATAAGTATCAATACTTATTTTTCCAAGGAACGATACTTATAAAGGTATTCATAAATTGGCTTGTTTTCAAATTTTAAAATTGGCAGAATGCCAAAACGGTATAGATACCTAACTTGAGTATCGATACTTATGTATCTTAACTTGATTTTTGCAACATCGAAATTAAAGATGGTATCGATACCTGATTTGAGTATCGATACCCATGCTCAAACTTTGAAAGTTTATAGTTTGATCCTCATTGTAACATCCCCAAACCCGGCCCATAAGCCCTGACCAAATCTGGTATGTCACTGCGGAAAGACGGTTGAAAATCTTTTTGTGACTTTAGAGTAAAACATGAAAAATTGTTAACCTTTCGAAAACCATGTCCATTTAATATTTGTGTGAAAAACTTGATATTATAAAATATCCAAATTAAAACCTTAGTGTATATCTTTTGAATAAAAGTTGCTAAAACAAAATCAACTTCAAATGATAATTCAATGTAATCAGGCCCTAATTAAAATAATACCAAAATAATAGTAAGGCCCTTATTACAACCCAATATTTTAACAAAATACTTAACATTAAAATGTATAAAATAATCTAAATATCCTTTTCTGCATGGGCCACCTTGTGTCCTCTCCGAACCCGATCCGACTTTACGCATCACCTGAAAATGTTAAAGGAAAAAGGTGAGTCACCAAGACTCAGTGTGTAACCCTTTTTCCCGGTTTAGCAAAACATCATACACAAATCATAATCAAGTTTAACATGCACAAGTTTCAATATGCACCCAACCTAGCCATCCAAACACCTTTTTCTATCCCGTGTGGTACCAAACCACTGGTGGTGCCAAACCACTGGTGATCCAAAGTCACGATATCCATCAATGTGGTGCCAAACCACTGGTGACCCAAAGTCACGAATAATCCATCTGTGGGGCCAACCTACGTGTGATACCAAATCACTGGCGACGATCCCATAACTCAAAAGTGGGCCAACCCATGGTGGTGTTAAACCACATAGACAAGTTGCAATGAGGTGCCAAACCTCTGGTGACCCAAAACCACAAATGTGATACCAAATCACTGGTGACCGAAGTCACGAATAGTCAAGTTGTGGGGCCAACCCACGTGTGATACCAAATCACTGGCGTCAATCCTATAATATCATCTGTGGGGCCAACCCACTGTGGTGCTAAGCCACTGGGACGAGACGCTATGAGGTGCCAAACCTCTGGTGACCCAAAGTCACAATAAATCGATCTGTGGTACCAAACCACTGGAGGTGCCAAACCTCTGGTGTCCCAAAGACACAGATATCATATTCCCCCTCCTCTCATATCACCCATCATCATACCGACTCATGTAAAGTATGCAAATCATACAAATCATGCTAACATGTTTATTTATCAACATCCAACAGATTTATCATCAGCCATATAATATATGCCACATATACCAAATGTGTCATGCTTCCCAAAAGCATCATAAAGAAAGCTCAAATCGACAGAGACTTACCTGAATCCATGCTTATACCCTTAGGGTATTAATTCCACATCCACATAAAACCGGTTTAGCAAACACAACTTATATTAGCACATTAATACACAAATAATAGGAGAACCAGTGCGATAATTACGCACCTTAACACCTGAAGTTCTAAACTCGATCCCAACACTATCGCTAAACGAGACTACGGCGATCTACCTAACTTTCTTGCTCGACCGCCCACACCCCGGTGGCCAATCTCGAGCTGACGAGACAGCTCTTTTCTTGAACTTTGGAATAGGGACTTTCTCTTGCCCACCTTGACTGGTAGTTGCCTCCATCAAAACGCTTAATCAGATCAAACGGTTAAACCTTCATAAATCCCAGTCATAAATCTAAGCGTTGAATCTTACTAAATATTGCTTACCTCAACTGATCGAATCCCGATTGCTACTAAATGCTTCTGTCGATTTGCCCCTTACTTGCTTAACCAACCCGAAATTGCCACTTACCCCAAAAAGGCTGTCGAAAACCCTTATGAAATCAAGCCTCAAAAGATCCTTAGCGTTTCCTTCCCTTGGCTACACACGAAAGAAATACCATATTAAGACCATAAAACATTTGCCAACTCCAAACACCACGACCACCCTTTGATTTCGACCCCACAAGAGAAAGAACAAACCAAATACTAGGGAAGAGCTTACTTACCACCCCAAGCTTGCAGAGACTGAGAGAGAGAGTACTTGACGGCCTCAAGAATCGGCTTAAGCAAGATGACAAGAGAAGGGACAGGTTTCGGCTAAGAGTGCTTTCAGCTTAGATGAGAATAGGAAAAGAAAGGGAATAATAATGGGGCTTACAGAGGTTCAATTATTGATAGGAAAAGAAAGAAAACAAAAGTCGCTTAAAGGAGAAACTGATTCGCAAGAACAAATAGAAGTAGTGAAGAATGAAGAAAAAGTGAAGGTTTTAGGAGCAAAGAGTTAAAATTCGGCAACAACGAAGCTCACACCCTTTAAATAGAATTTGGCTACTCCTCCAAACCCTTCATGGCCGAAAATGTCAATAAGAAGACCCCTTAGCCGTCCCACTCCTATACCTCTCTCCCAATCCCTTGATTCCCTCCTAAAAATGCTCTACACCAACCTTTCAAACAAATTCAAAATAAAACCAACCCAAGCCTTCTCTTAGCCACTCATTTAAAATGATTTGAACAAGTCAAAATCCTCCTTTTAAGTGCCTTGGCCGAATCCAACACTCCCCCTGCTCTTGACGCAAAAACAAACCAAAATGCTGCCCTTGCAGCTCGAACCTGAGACCCTTTAGCACCCTTGAGGCGTCACTTCTCCATGCCTTATGTGGCGCCTCCTTGCCACTCTTCCAAAGCAATTCTTGAGTCTAAACCTCCCAAATATTTCTCTTAAGAGCCCAATAGCCAAGCTCCCCTTCTTAACACCAAAAATCCAAAAATTTCCTAAGGCCTCTCTTACCTTCTAGCTTCTCCAAACCCTTAAAACTCGTCCAAACATACAATAAACCTACCATCACTTGAGTTATGCATTAAATGCATAACCCCTAGATCCCGGTGTTACAATTCTACCTCCTTAAAAATAATTTCGTCCTCGAAATTACTTGGCTAAACTAACTGTCAGACATCCTAATTTCCCACACTACGCTATAGTCACAAGACTCGATCTCCAAGAGCTAACATATCTTCTAGACACAGTTTCTAAGTCTACACCCCAGGTTCCAAATACCTTACTAGCAATATAACAACTGCCACTACAGCAACCAAAACAATAAAGAAATTCCAAACATACGAAACTTACCCGCTGCCACATCCGGCACATCATTATCCTCTCTCCGACGAACTGCATATACCAGACCTGGCTGCCTTGCCTCAATGCTACCATTACCGCGACCCACTGCTCCACGACCTCGGCCAAACCATTCCCTCCATGGTTCGGACCACGAACCCTGTGTCGTCACGACCACCTCTGCCCTAACAGACGCAACCTTGACCTCTCGTCCGAGTCCTATTCGAATTCTGAGGACAGTCCTTAACCAGATGAGATTTTGGCTTGCACCTGAAGCATTCTCGAACTCGATTCCAGCACTCGCCAACATGATACCTTCCACACTGAGCACACGGACGATCTGGATTCCTAGCAGCTGCTTAGAAATGCGAACAGGAGTCTCGACGCTTGGTCTTTTCTGAAATCTCTCAAACGATTCTGGCGATCCCGAACTCCTCTTATCCTGTTTTCTTTCTCTATCTCTATTCTGCCTCTCAGTCCTTTTGACCTCCTCAGCTATCCGAGCTTTCTCCACTAAAATTGTATACCACTGACCACACTGGCTTCTGCCACTCGCTCGAGCACCCGCAGCATAGCCTGCGATACTGCGTCGTCTCCTCCTGTCTAATCTTGATGTTCGACCTCAACAACTGGTGATGGCGGCACATTGCTCTCTGACCCATGGCCAGGCCCAACTGGTTCCGATACTGCCATCCTACCTCTACCACGTCCACGAGTATTGTGACCACGCCCCCTAGAACTCATATCTAGCGTCGCAATTTAGTCTGTTTAAAAAGTTTTATGCATTAGAAATTTTGTTCCACTGTTTATCCACGAGCAACTTTATGAATAGAAGTTTTCAGAAGTAGTTCTTTCGATCAATCAAAGTTTCATCTAAGTTCTCTATGCTAATTCAGAGAATTACGCATTCAACATACTATATAGCATTCCTTTGTCTACTCCCAACCCGAGGTAATTTCGTCATTTTCCTCTGGGGTATTTTGAATAAATCGAGGTCACTTTGAAAATAATTTTTCAATTTAAAGACATTTTAATTTACAAAATCTCGGGGTCATCTTGAAAATTTATTTTTCAAGTCGAGGTGTTGCAAAAATTTTAAATCGAGGTTGTTTTAGTAATTTTGGAAGTTAAGGGCATTTTCAGTAAATTCTCCAAATCAGATATTTTGATATTTGTAAAATGAAGTTTTCGGTATTTTGTACAAGAGAAACATTTTAGTAAGAATCGAGAGCAATATGAAAATTTAGAAACCAAGGGCATTTTGGTAATTTTATCAACCGTGGGTATTTTCAGTAAATTTCCACAAACGAGTATCTTAATATTTTGAAAACTCAAGATTTTAGTATTTTACAAAGAAAATCATTTTATCAAAAGTTGAGGGTAATACGGTAATTTTACAATATAGGGGCATTTTGTAATTTTGTAGATCGAAAACGTCTTTCAAAATCAGTTAGGGTTTCACAAACCAAAGGGTACATTTGAAAATTTTAAAACAGAGGGTTTTAGAGCAGAAGGCCAATCCTTAGGGTTTTAATAATTGGTTTTAGCCTATGAACCAGTCCTCTTGGTTAAGGTGAACCGTAGCTACGCACCATGTAGGATTCGAGTAAAGAGGAGGTGAGTCGCTCGGACTACTTAAATACCAAGCTCTTACTGAATACCACTCCTAGACATGCGCATGATGGTTGCCACACCTTAACTCGGCCACTAACTTCACAGTTTGTTTAGTAATCTTTAAGTCTTATGCATATGTTTGAGTAGACTAATCCTAGGGTCCAAAAGCCTTAATATTCTAATCTACGAGCCCCGGTAAAACCCATAACAATTTATAATAACCAAATCACTTCAAAATTTCGAAGTACTTACCGGTGGACTTGGTAGGAGGACAGTGCCATGCTATAATAACTGAAAAATTTTATGAAAACCCAAATCTTTGGAAAGCCCATAAAAAAATGTTTTTGGGCCCAAAACCCTTAAAGTCGAGTTTTGAATCGGGCTCTGATACCAATTTGTAACATCCCCAAACCCGGCCCACAAGTCCTGACCGGATCTGGTATGTCACTACGAAAAGACGGTTGAAAATCTTTTTGTGACTTTAGAGTAAAACATGAAAAATTGTTAACCTTTCGAAAACCATGTCCATTTAATATTTGTGTGAAAAACTTGATATTATAAAATATCCAAATTAAAACCTTAGTGTATATCTTTTGAATAAAAGTTGATAAAACAAAATCAACTTCAAATGATAATTCAATGTAATCAGGCCCTAATTAAAATAATACCAAAATAATAGTAAGGCCCTTATTACAACCCAATATTTTAACAAAATACTTAACACTAAAATGTATAAAATAATCCAAATATCCTCTTCTGCATGGGCCACCTTGTATCCTCTTCGAACCCGGTCCGGCTTTACGCATCACCTGAAAATGTTAAAGGAAAAATGTGAGTTACCTCAGTATGTAACCCTTTTTCCCGGTTTAGCAAAACATCATACACAAATCATAATCAAGTTTAACATGCACAAGTTTCAATATGCAGCCAACCTAGCCATCCAAACACCTTTTTCTACCCCGTGCGGTACCAAACCACTGGTGGTGCCAAACCACTGGTGACCCAAAGTCACGATATCCATCAATGTGGTGCCAAACCACTGGTGACCCAAAGTCACGAATAATCCATCTGTGGGGCCAACCCACGTGTGATACCAAATCACTGGCGACGATCCCGTAACTCAAAAGTGGGCCAACCCACGGTGGTGTTAAACCACAGAGACAAGTCGCAATGAGGTACCAAACCTCTGGTGACCCAAAGTCACAAATGTGATACCAAATCACTGGTGACCGAAGTCACGAATAGTCAAGTTGTGGGGCCAACCCACGTGTGATACCAAATCACCGGCGTCAATCCCATAATATCATCGTGGGGCCAACCCAACGTGGTGCTAATCCATCGACGAGACGCTATGAGGTGCCAAACCTCGGTGACCCAAAGTCACAATAAATCGATTTGTGGTACCAAACCACTGGAGGTGCCAAACCTCTGGTGTCCCAAAGACACGGATATCATATTCCCCCTCCTCTCATATCACCCATCATCATACCGACTCATGTAAAGTATGCAAATCATGCAAATCATGCTAACATGTTTATTTATCAACATCCAACAGATTTATCATCAGCCATATAATATATGCCACATATACCAAATGTGTCATGCTTCCCAAAAGTATCATAAAGAAAGCTCAAATCGATAGAGACTTACCTGAATCCATGCTTATACCTTTAGGGTATTAATTCCACATCCACATAAACCCAGTTTAGCAAACACAACTTATATTAGCACATTAATACACAAATAACGGAGAACCAGTCGATAATTACGCACCTTAACACCAAGTTCTAAACTCTCGATCCCAACACTATCGCTAAACGAGACTACGGCGATCGCCTAACTCTTTCTTTCGCTCGACCGCCCACACCCCGTGGCTAATCTCGAACCGCTAAGATGACTCTTTTCTTGAACTTTGAATAGGGACTTTCTCTTGCCCACCTTGTGGTAGTTGCCTCCATCAAAACGCTTAATCGATCAAACGGTTAAACCTTCATAAATCCCAGTCATAAATCTAAGCGTTGAATCTTACTAAATATTGCTTACCTCAACTGATCGAATCCCGATTGCTACTAAATGCTTCTATCGATTTGCCCCTTACTTGCTTAACCAACCCGAAATTGCCACTTACCCCAAAAAGGTCAGTGAAAACCCTTATGAAATCAAGCCTCAAAAGATCCTTAGCGTTTCCTTCCCTTGGCTACACACGAAAGAAATACCATATTAAGACCATAAAAACATTCGGCCAACTCCAAACACCACGACCACCCTTTGATTTCGGCATCCCACAAGAGAAAGAACAAACCGAATACTAGGGAAGAGCTTACTTACCACCCCAAGCTTGCAGAGACTGAGAGAGAGAGTACTTGATGGCCTCAAGAATTGGCTTAAGCAAGATGACAAGAGAAGGGACAAGTTTGACTAATAGTGCTTTCAAACTTAGATGAGAATAGGAAAAGAAAGGGAATAATAATGGGCTTACAGAGGTTGACTATTGATAGGAAAAGAAAGAAAACAAAAGTCGCTTAAAGGAGAAAGCAGATTCGCAAGAACAAATAGAAGTAGTGAAGAATAAAGAAAAGTGAAGGTTTTAGGAGCAAAGAGCTAAAATTCGGCAACAAGGAAGCTCACACCCTTTAAATAGAATTTGGCTGCTCCTCCAAACCCTTCATGGCCGAAAATGTCAACAAGAAGACCCTTAGCCGTCCCACTCCTATACCTCTCTCCCAATCCCTTGATTCCCTCCTAAAACCGCTCGCACCAACCTTTCAAACAAATTCAAAATAAAACCAACCCAAGCCTTCTCTAGCCACTCATTTAAAATGATTTGAACAAGTCAAAATCCTCCTTTTAAGTGCCTTGGCAAGAATCCAACACTCCCCCGCTCATGACGCAAAAACAAACCAAAATGCTGCCCTTGCAGCTCGAACCTGAGACCCCTTAGCACCCTTGAGGCGTCACTTCTCCATGCCTTATGTGGTGCCTCCTTGCCACTTTTCCAAAGCAATTCTTGAGTCTAAACCTCCCAAATATTTCTCTTAAGACCCCAATAGCCAAGCTCCCCTTCTTAACACCAAAAATCCAAAAATTTCCTAAGGCCTCTCTTACCTTCTAGGCTTCTCCAAACCCCTTAAAACTCGTCCAAACATACAATAAAACTACCATCACTTGAGTTATGCATTAAATGCATAACCCCTAGATCCCGGGTGTTACACTTATTCATGCTCGAGTCAAATTTACAACTTTCATAAGCTTATTTAAGTCTCGATTTTACTTGATTAATGTGTGGTGCATGTATTTATATTAAAAAATGAGGATTGAATGAATTTCTGTTGAATTTTTAAATGTAAATTGTTCTGGTAACAGAAGTAACATCCCGTAACTCAGGTCTGACGACTGGGTCGGGTGAGGGGTGTTACATAGCTTTTCATCGATTACCTCCGATTTGATCTAATTTTTATGATCTATGCAATTATTTCATACAATCAGTCAATACCAAACATTTACACATTATGTCATGACATGAATGAACCTATATAATTTCATTTTTCGATACCCCTAAGTTTTACTTTTTATTCAATTTAATCCCTAAATTCAAAATAGTAATAACTTTCAATTTTTAGCCTCGATTTAAAATTTGGCTTCAATTACATTCATTAGGGACCCTCTACTCTTTATATATATTGAGTTTTCATAATAATTTTACATTTTATTCACTTTAGTCCCTATATACAAAACTAGTAATTAAACTTTCCAGTTTAGCCATTTTCATAATCTAAACTTAAAATCTATCAATTTTCCACCAATTTCTTCAAGAAATCAACAATGGAAACTTTGAAAAAATTTAATAGTTTTACAAATTGGTACATAGACTAGCTAAATCAAGCTCCCATAACCTCAAAAATATTTAAAAAAAAAAATAGAATAAAAGGACTTGAAATTGCTTACCAATTAAGGGTCAAAAGTTAAGAGCTTCAAAAATGGTTTTTCCTTAAGTTTCTAAGCATGGCCGGCTAGGAGAAAATGAAGAAGATGAAATGCTCCACTAATAGTTTATATATATATATATATATATATATATATACTTTATTTAAATCCTTAATCACCTTATTAACTTAATCCATCTTTAATTAGTATATAAGTGGAATCTTCCATCATCAAGCACTAATTCATATTACAAAATGGTTTAATTATCATTTTGGACCTTTGGGTAATTGCAGTTTAAGTCCTAAATCTTTGGCTGATTAAAAACCTATAGTGATTGGACTTTTACAAATTAGTCCATACACCTAAATTAACTATTAATTCAACAAAATTATCGGACCGAACTTTAATATACTTTTATACAAACTCGTAAATATTCATATTTAATATTTATGGACTCGGTTTACAGAAATGGGGTTCCAAAATCGCCTTTTCCGGCATCACTGAAAGTTGGGATGTTACACTTAGGTTTAAAGATATCTATTTTAGTCACTAATGTTATTAAAATTTAATATTTGGTCACTCTTTGGTTAAATCACTAAAAGCGACTTTTTTATTAGTACAATAACAAATTTAGTTCTCCAATGTTTATAGATTTTATTAATTTAGCCCTAAATCTAAAATTTTAATGAATTTAGCCCTCAACTTTACACATTCTTTCAATTTAGTCTTGACTCTTAAAAGAATAAAAGTAAAAAATTTAAAAGTTCATTTTTGATAAAATACATAATATTTCATAAAAAAGTATACAAAATTGTAAAAAAAATTTATAAATAAATGAATATCTATTTTCTCATTTTCTAACATAAAATTATTTATTAAAATAATAATATTATAAGTAAATAATTTAAGGGGAAAAGACCATGAAGAAGACTTCACTACAACAAAATTTCCATTTATTGACGGACATAATTCGTCGCTATAAGCATCAAAAGCCGTGGATATAAGGCTCAAAGACCTATATTGATGGTCAATCAGGATACTCCAATGGAATTTGTGTGATTGCTATTGGGGTGTGTTGGTATAACATTTTAGCAACGACCAGAATCCGTTGGCATATGCTTTTAGACTGTACTGGCGGCTATTCTGTTAGTAAAAACTGCTTTAATGTTTGCTACCCCTCAAAGCCTTTGTTGAGGTTTTTTCTCCATCAGTATAATACTATATCATACAGTGACGGATTCAAAAATGATTCCCATAAAAAAATATTTTTAATTTTTATTCATTTTATTGGTATTTACTACTGATATAAATATAAATTTTAAAACATTTTATTGGTATAAGAGTTGGATGACTAATTTTAAAATTTACCCGGTATTATATTAAGATTTTAGCTTGAGAAATGAAATACCATTTTAACAATGCCTCACTTGGTTCCAATATAGAAGTTCTTAAAATTAATTTTTGCAAAGTTTTTTTTTATTCACCCACACTAGTCTGTTTAAAGAACTTAAACAAAGCAGGGTTAATATAATCCGCCGTAGCATAACGCTAGCCTTATTTCTAATGCGCATCCCACCAGCTGGATTCATCTTGTTCGCAAGTCATCCCTTATAACGTAATGGTTCATCGGTAAGCCCGCTAAGCCAAGATGGACCCCAAGCAGATCAGGCCTGTTATCCTTCCACTGCCGAGAACGAGATGTTGTCGTTGCTCTGTGAAGCCAGCCTGACGCAGTACCTCCACTCTAGGATCCACGAGACCCAGAGTTTTCACTCAAGTCCCATAGCTCAGTTCCCGGCTTGGTACGGGCAAGCCACTTGAAATCCGACAAATCAAGTCATCAATCCTGTGTTCCATTACCTTAAAGCCCTCACTCGAGTTACAAGCGTACGTTACTCGGCTCGGCTACCATTAAAGAGAAGAGGGTTTAATATAAAAAGATAAGATTTGTTATTACTAGCGAACGTGGGATTCTAGTTTTGAGTTGGGGAATTCTTGGAAAACTTAATTTGCAGATTTGGGGTAAAAGTAAGTGATATGTTATACATTGTTTAACCAATGTGGTCGCATATCACGTGTTCATTGTTAGAATGGGTCCCTTAGTTGAAACTCACCGTCAGTTGTGAGGGGTTCAGTTTTACAACGACACCGGCTGCCTTTATAAGTTGCATCATGTGAGTTAAATAATAATGGGTTACTCACTAAGTCTCCTAAAGTTTATCGATAAAAACACTGGATAATCTTCAACAAAATGAACTTGATCAGCTTTTAGCAGAGAAAAAAAAAAGATAATGATCCAGTCAGGATCAACCAACCAAGCCATGTAGGATCCAAGTAGAACAAGCTTGTTGCCCTTCCACTGCCAAGAGCGGGAGATATTCGCTGCTCTGTAAAACCAGCCTCACGCATTACCCTCCACTCTAGGAGGCACGAAACCCAGAGTCTACATTCAAACCCCATGACTCAAGTCTAAGCTTGGAACGGGCAAACCAAAGTTAAACCTCAAGGAATCCGACTCGGAAGAATGAGCCTTTGTCCCACCACCTTATTTCCCCCGCTTGGGTTACAAGCTTGCGATACCAAGCTTGGCGAACAGCGAGGAGATACGAATAATATATAAACAACTAAAACCTGTTCCGGTGGGGATTCATTTGTTTGAGGGCGTTTTTTTTCTTGTTGAGGTGATGACTTTGGGGAATTCTTGGAAGCTTAATTTGGAGATTCAAATAAAAGTTAAATGATATTCATTACATCTTTTATGAAGCAAAGTACTCTCGCTTCATGAATTTAATGAATTATAAGTTCTGTTTTTATACTAACAACAACAACAAAAAATTTCTCACATGTCTCATTTATTTTTGTAAATATAATTTTTAAGAGTAAATGTTATGATATCAGTCATCATGGGTTGTGGAAGGATGTAATATTTGACAAAATAACATCAAAAGAATTCCGTGGTGATGTGGGAAAGAAGATGAACAGTTAAAAAGGGTAGGCATGACACTTGCAACTTACAATATCTATCATGTCAAGGTTGACAAAGGTGGACCTAAAGGTTCATTAAAGAGTACTAGGATACTGCATCATACAGCCTATAATTTGTTATTTGTTAAAAGACCCATAATTCCCAAGTCCCTATTGCAAAACAGTGGTAGCATCATTGTTCAACAGTTGAAAAAATAAAAGTGATTGTGTTTCCCATGTTCATTGTTTCATTCTTCAGTAGTGCTTCAAAGCCCAGATGCAATACATTGATGGGTCAGTTGAGGTCGTCTCCAGTGTGGGTGGGCATGTGCCAGAAATTAGATAACTTTGGGGACCCGACTCGGTGGGTAGGGAGCCATTGTAAAAGCTTTTAAATGAACTACAACTAGAACTACAACGTGGGTATACAGTGGAGCACAGTGTAGAAACTGTTGAAAAAGCCAACAAATAGTACAACATACTTATCTGTTAACCACATTCCATCTTCTTTCATCAAACAGTGTTTTTGGAGGGTACAGACAGTCAGATATACTTCATTTCTTCACTTTCCTTTCGTATCTTTTATGTCTTAATTAAATATATATTAATAAATATAGCTGTGTTGATATTTTTTTTAATTATGATCTGATGCAGGCTTAATTCATTGTAATTGTTCATGCTTATCTTTAGTAGTTTGGCAACTTGTTTAAAAGTGCAATGCGAGCTCATCCCTCTGTCATCACTCGAAATGTATACCACTTGAAACATGCCTAAGCTATTTCTTCCTTCTTCTTCTTTTTACTTAATTAACAACATAGCCAGTACAAATGTCATTTAATTAATTAATGATCATAATTTATAAATAATTAAACATTCTCCAAGTCCCCACTCAAATTTTCCATGAAAATAATTCTTAAATTTTAATGGTTGTGATCCTCAATTTAAAGACACATTTTTAGGGTTTGCATTTTGCAATAATTTTTAACTGTACACAGTTGTCAGACACAAAAAAAGGAAAATATGTTATGGATTGTTGAATTATGAATGCGAATGTGATTGCATATATAGTTGGATGAACTCTGGTAGGAAGCAAGGCACATGTATGCATGTTTATATATATATATATATATATATAAAGATTATTCATTACAATAACACATCGATATAAATATAATCAGACTTTAAATTAGTTTAATAACTAAAATAAAATTTGGACTAAGAATTTACCCTGATATTTACACGGTGAAATTCAAACTTCAACACTTAAAATTTTAAGATCTCAATTTTACTTTTCCAACCAAATTCTCATCAACTACTCTAATTCTATTTTTAAGATTATTAAGATAGTAATATATTTATTTAGTGTATTACAAATAATGAATAAAATTATGAGTGTTTATGCTTAACAAATGTTTTATTAAAATATATTAATCTATACTATTATTAAGTTCTTCATTCATTTGGTATCATAAGTTAATCTAACACTAATTCACTTAGAAAAATATTTAAAATCATTCATTTTAAAATAACAAAATTACTTTTATCCTTTTATATTTATATATAAAATTTATAAAAAGTAATTCAAAAGAAAAAAGAAAGGAAACACACACATAATGCAACTTTCTCAAGGGTTATCTAAATCAAGTGCCTACTCAAAATTTGGAATGGTTTGGACAAAAATGTAATTAAGCCTGAAAAATGATTTGGACATAAAAAATTAAACATGTTTAAAATATGAGTCAAACTTGAACCCAATTCATTTTAAGTTTATAATATATATTTTTAATTTATTTTTCTTATATGTAACTTATATTATATAAAAATATTAAATATATTATACTATATTAATGTAAATATTAAAATTTATTAGATTATTTATGTTTATGAATCGAATAAAAGAAAAATATATAATAATAGTAAAATATATATACTTAATAAATAAAATTAAATAATTATATTTTAAAAATAAAAATAATATAGATGAGCCTAAATAGATTTATGTTAGCTATTAACAAATATAAGTAGGTTTGAGCAAAATTTGATACTCATATTTTGAGTTAGGTTATGAGCTTAGACAACCATATATCGTATTAGTTCTATACATAAGCACTACCCGAACCCAACTCATGTGCACCTTCACCTAGATCATCAAAATCCGTAAAATCTCAACTCTACCATTTCAACTATGATGAATTAATTTTTTACATTATTTTTTATAAATGTAATTTTTACATAAAAAAATTCTTCTAATGTCTCATAATCTAGTTAAGTTTAAAATATTTCTTATGGTAAGGTTGATAATATAAAAAAAAAAACTCAACCAAACTGAAAATTGACTCAAATTAGGAAATTTAAACAATTTATGGAAAACAAATGCAAAAATCATGGTTATCCAAAATGCGAAATGAATTCTTTTTATTTAATTTAAAATTTTATGATATAGAAATAAATATTTTATATTTAAAATAATGGAAATAATTTAAAAATTCTTAAAGAATTTAGAAATCTTAATGAAAAATCTTAAAATTTGTCAAATAATATATAAAATTAATAAAATAAAACAAGTAAATCTAAAAATTAAAATAAAAATAAAGAACCAAATTGAATTATAATATATGACTTACTATATTTAAAAACAAAAATGTATATAATATATAATCCTTTTAAAAGTAAAAATAGGTTGTGAAAGAAAGAAAAGATGATTAATGGTTTTAATTTCCCAAAACAAACGGAAAAGGACATACGGAAAAGAAGCCACGTGGTGGTCGTCAGTCCATATCGCCAATGATAACATGCTTTCACATGTCACATGTCAATTTAAGCATGACCCAGAAAGTACACCTTTTTTTTTTTCTCTGCAATTGTCTTTATAATGCAAGTTGCTGTTAATTGTCTGCTTAAATATCCATTGTTCACTTCAGTTTCTCCTTTATTACATTATTAGGATTTGAATTGTTAGAGACAAATTCTGACATCTAAAGTTGGAATGCAGACATGTTTTGATACCCAGTTCCATCTTACGATGCAACTCCTGATAGTGATATTACATATATTAATTGGGGGAGGGGGTTAAGATGAGTCAGAATTTGAGAGCTAATCGCCTACAAAAAACATGGGTTTTGGGCTAAGTATGGGGCAGAATCAGAGAACAGAATAAAACAGCTGCAAAACATAGGAATGGACAAAATTATTAAGTAAGATGAGAGGGCAAGTGGGATGATAACATTTGCCTTAACAACATTTGTACAGTAGTACAGTAAGAGTTAAAAAGAGATATTGGTTGGATTTAGCTGGCCTGCCCTACCTTTGTTAATATGTTCCTAATCACGACAAATGCCAGAAGGCCTTTTTCAGTCCCATCCCATCTCATCCCATGCATGTATACATATATACATATATATATACATATATATATGTACCTGTTTTGCTTTTCATCTTTCAAAATATACTTGGACTTGCGATTTAACTACGAAAACTCTTTCTTTGGTAAAGTACTTGATTAAAGATTGAAGAATCCTTGTACTAAAATTTAAAACAACAGTGAACAATGAAATAAAAAGGAGGCAAAAATATCAATTACTGATATTGAGATAAAAGAAAAGCAGAGAGACAAGGAGGGGCAGTTATGATAATAGTTAAAGGAAGAATCTTGAGATTCCCGTTGGGAGTGGATGGCATGGAGACAGAGACAAGGAATGAGACAAAGGTAGTGGAGGTGACTGGTGAGATCGAGCTCCGCTCGGTCGGGTGGGTGGGTGAGTAAGTGAGTGGGGTTGCCCGCCACATATGGGGTGAGCTATTGGGTGGGCCAACGCTTGTCGTGGCTGTATAGGGCATTTGTCAGAGGGAGACTGGCATTTTAGGTCGATACCAGCAGCATGAACCGACGGACGGATGCATCCACAATAATAATTTTAAGCCATATTCTCATGCCCCTCCCCTCCTCTATCAGTTGCCTGCAGCTCTACTCATGCCTCGTTAAGCAGACACCCTCCTCTCCACTTCCTCGACCCTTCCACGGACTTGTTAGATATCAATTTTTTTTTTTATAACTAATTAAGTAAAATTATTCAGAAGATGTGTGTGAGATCTTTTTCATGCATTAACAAATAGATTTTGATAATTATAGGTATATAATAGCATGTAAGAATCATGTGGGTTGGATTGAGATGATGATGATGATGATGATGATATATATATATATGTTCACACTGATTAATACAATAATCTTAACTTACATTAACTAATTAATTAAGTCGAGGGTGGATTATAAGACAAAAAAAGAAAAAAAAAAGTGATTGAAGAAACGAATGGTACCTAGAAACTATCACAAATCATTCGGGAAAAGGTCATTTCATTTGATGCTTTAGTGGGACAAATGACACACCATTTGATGTGTCAACCCCACACGCCATGTCCATACATAATTTTTCTTTATTCCGTTTATATATATAATATAATTATAAATTTTAATACATTTATGTGTTCATATTATATTATATCATATTATAATTACTTTTTGTACCGTTTTCTTCATTGGCGTTGTGGGTGCATCACCAAGATGATTGGTGGAACCAAGAGCCCCTCTTTATGTATAGGGCATTTCACCACCATAGCTCTTTTTTCCATTTCCTTTTTCTTTTTTTCCCTTTATGACCCATTTCTTGATAATTGAGAATCCGTAGTTTTCGTTGCTATATGATGATTGATGGAGTTATTCCACTACAACAAAAAAGGCCTATAGCGACACTTATGGGGCGACACTTTCGTAAGTGTTGGGGTAGACTGGTCAACATACGCTTTAGCCAACTCTTTTATAAGGGTCGGGATATGCATGTCTAAGGCAACGCTTAAATAAGAGTTGGCTTTGTCTAGTCCTAAGACGACAGTTTTGGGGCGACACTTTCCTAAGTGTTGGGATAGACTTGCCAACATACGCTTTAGCCAACTATTTGTACAAGGGTTGTGATATGTATGCCTAAGGCAACGCTTGAGTAAGAGTTGGCTTTTGTGTAATCTAAGATGACAGTTTTAGGCGACACTTTCCTAAGTGTTGGGATAGACTACACTTTTTCCAACTCTTTGTATAAGAGTTGGGATATGTATGCCTAAGGAAACACTTGAATAAAAGTTGGTTTTGTGTAGTCTAAGATGACACTTTTGTGGCGACACTTTCCTAAGTGTTGGGATAGACTATGCTTTGGCCAACTCTTTGTATAAGGGTTGGGATATGTATGCCTAAGGCAATGCTTGAATAAGAGTTGGCTTTTGTGTAGTCCTAAGACGACACTTTTGGGCGACACTTTCCTAAGTGTTGCGATAGACTACGCTTAGCCAACTCTTTGTATAAGGGTTGGGATATGTATGCCTAAGGCAACACTTGAATAAGAGTTGGCTTTTGTCTAGTCCTAAGACGACAATTTTGGGGCAACACTTTCCTAAGTGTTGGGATAGACTTGTCAACATACGCCTCGACTAACTCTTTGTATAAAGGTGTAACATCCCAAATTTCCTTAATTAGGCTTTTTTAAATGTGTAGCACCAAAAATTGGATTTAAAATATGAATAATATTAATTTTTACATCATCGAGTGTGAATAAGGTTTTTAATAAAATGCCGTAAAAATCAATTTAATTTAGGGTTTAAGGTTTAGTGTTTAGAGTTTAGGGTTTAGGGATTATAGTTTATTGATTAAGGTTTTAAGGTTTTGTGTTTATGGGTTTATGGGTTTAGGGTTTGGTTTTAGGGTTTTTAAATATAAATGTTTCAAATTTTATGTTATATATATATTTAAAATTTTAATCATAAATAAGATAAATATAAATTAATTAGTAAATTGAAAATGTTATTTAAATTTCCTAAAATATTGAAAGAATATATAATATATCTAATTAGTTTAGGGTTTAAGATTTGGAGTTAAGGGCTTGGGGTTTGTAGTTTATGGGATATGGTTTTGACTTTAAGATTCCAATATTAATAAGGGTTATGGTTTATGGCTTAGAGTGAGTGTTTTAGAATTTGGGGTTTAGAATTATAAGGTTTACGGTTTAGGGTAGATCAAATGAAGACGTGAGTGAATGAGAGACCAATGCTATTAAATAACTGTTTGATGCAGAAATCAATTAACCGATGTAAATCGAAACTGAGCTATTTTTAATCAAGCCTTTTTCACCCTTATTTTTAGGGTTCTTAGAATGTCATATGTTTGTGCTCGTGTTAGAAATAGAACTAATCTAATTAGAATTAATCATCCGGTTTGACCAAGTTTTTGATTTCTTATTCATTGTTAGGTGGATAATGATACCATTCTAGAAATCAATTTACTATTTAAGTGTTGGTCAATGATGTTTGAACCAACAATATTGGTTGGTCGGATTGGGAGCTAGCCGGGTTACTAGTCCGAAGAATGGCTTTGATTCGGTTAGACCGAGAATCGGCATGGACCGATTAAATTGACAGTTGAATTGGGGTTTTTATTTTTTAAATTTTAACGATTTTTTAATCGAACCAGACGAATTGGTGGATTGGTGGCTGAATTGGTTCCGTTTAAAAAATATTAGTGTTGGTTTGTTTAGTTATTCGATTTAGAAATTAAAAAAAAACCCTAAAAATCAACCACACAATCACGTCCAAATTAAAATACATATCACTAAGTATTCTTAATAAAAATTGATGTCGGGGACAGGGTGCTCAGATTTAAGCCTCTCATTTTGTATAAATATTGAGATTTATATTTAGCTTAGATCTTTCAATAAGTCGGTTTTGTCTAATGTTATTATGGTCTAGATAAGTCATGATTGAGTCATGTTTTTAATGTTTATTTTTATACTTATACTCGCTCAATAAAAAAGAATTACCTTATCAAATAAGGTAAAAGTCTAACAAATTTCTATTTTAGTATTTGTATTATTAAATGGATCTATTTATTCATTGTGTTATTATATAAATTTAAATTGAAATAGGGTTAATATTTATTGTTTAAAATAATATTATTTATTATTTTTTATAGTTTTATAAATGAATTTTTTTAAATTGAATGGGAATTGACATTTTATTTTTATATTACAAATGTTAATTCTAATACAATTTAAATTTATATAATTGGTTTAAATAGTGCGGTGTGGTTTTGTAATTAGGTTTTTTATCCCAAAATTTCAAATAGAATGTCTTCTTTTCTTTCCTTATTTTTCCCAAAATTTATTCCCCAACCCGTAAATCCCACGAAATCTATTCTTTATTTTCCCCAATTTCTTTTATAAACCGAAAGCCCACCAATATCTCTCCTTTGGCTCTACCTTTTATCAAAAGCAGAGCCACTTTTCACCTTTTCTTCCCTTAACTCAAAACTCAAACCCCCTCAGAATCGCTTTCACTTTCGCTGGTACCTCTTCATTTTCCTTCTCTATCCTAGATCTCGATTTCACCTTTTCTTTTCGATTTCTATTTCGTTTTATTTGATGGCATTGAATCGTTGATTTGTTTCAAGCTTGATTCTGTTTGGTTCTTGAGAAAAAAACTTGAGATTTGAAGCGCCTTTTTCCCTTTTGGCGGAGAAAAAATAGACCAGGTGCAGGAAGGTGGAGAAGCAAGGTCGAGGCGCCGATAAATGAGAATGAGTGAGGATTACACTCGAGGAGAATGAGGAATTACATTTCTTACGCCATGACTCGCTTGAGTTTACCAGATACAGGATGGATCTGCTCGAATGTGGGATGCTACCTACCCGCTCTTTCACTTATCTTTGTTTTAGGAGTCGAGGTCAAGTATCTTTAAATGTTTTAGGTGATCTTTCATCTTTTAGATTAGCACTTGACTCATTAGCCACAGTTTAGTTTAATTGACAAGGTCATCCTCGTATGAGATATATGGAAAGGTTCGAGCATTGACATTCTTGGTGCAAGTGCACCGGTTTGACGATTGAAATTTGCTCCTTCACTCAAAGTGTAGCCATTGGCAATGAATGTGGTATGGTAAGAGTTGATTGTTTCAATGGGTGTCTTTTTCCTCAAAGGCTATCAAGATTTAACGTTATGTTGATTACTTGCTTTGGGGAAATGCAGTTTGTCTATTCAAGCTAACTGGAACTTCCAATGAAATGAGTTTGAACATTGTGACAGAGATGGAGAAAAAGGTGCACGCTTGTAGATACATGTTACCTCATGTAGACGTCCTCATGTATCTCTGTTGACTATCATCGACAAGTTTTTTCAGAGATTTCTAGATAATTGATTGCATTCAATAAAAGTAATTAGTAAATGAGCAAGTATGCTTGTAACAGGTTGAGAATTTAATAGTAATCGGATAACGAATTCAAATTTTTAAGGTTTGGATTGATTTCGATTAATTTGGTTCCTTCTTGACTTTTAGAAACTAATCTAGAGCTTTAGTAACAATGATGTGCTAGTGAAAAGTTGGTCATTTTCGATTTGATCTATTTTTGGTGCTTTGACCATAATTATCTTTGTAGTTTAAAATTTTCTCCATTTGGGTTTTAATTAGTTCTTAAGTTGCTTGCGGTCCATACCTTGCATCAAGCGAGATGGTCCTCAATGCATGGCCTCATTCTCGCTCTTCGGTTCTCCTATATGTTCTTCAATCTATGAATTTGGTAATAGACTTGCGGTAGGATTTAAGTGTGGCGGTGAGAATCATCTCGCTATCCCGATAACCAAAACCATGTTTTAATAGCTGATTGGCAATGCCAACTAAATGACTTTCAAGCTCATATTTTCAATGTCCTTTTCGAGGTTGCAATGCTTGATGTTGGTACATCTTGATGTTGTTCATCACAGATAGTTTGTCACGCTCAAAGCGCTCTGTCGGTTCTTTGGCTATGATATCCTTTCTGAGATACCAATACCTTAATAAACAACTCAAAGGATATATCCACGAGTCTAAATGATGGCGAAAAGGGGTTGGCGTTCATAATGACATCATTACCCTGTCATTACCTTTAGGTATCTTGGAGATGAGCACGGAATGGTGTATGTTTTAAAGTATGATGCTGACCAACGCAAGCTTACCAACCTGCCCTATTATGTTCCCACAAATGTTATTGCTGGTATTGCATTCATTATTTTACTGTAATTAGTCTTTTGGAGTGAAAGTTTTAGGTGCAATTTTCTTATATTGGCCCTCGCCTAGCTCCCTTGTTTTGTACATGAACCTGTTAAGCCAAGTTGAAACTTTAAAATTTTGTAATTGGTATATGATTGTGCTCCTAAACTTTTACGTGCAGTACTCTTGAAATTAAGAATGTAGAATCTGATTGACCTTTGGGTGTAGCCATCTACCTTGACCGCAATGTAGAATATTTATTTAGCTCTATAATGTGGATTGTGCTTAATATATTACATTTCCTCAACCATGCGAAGAGGCTGGAATTTCATCACCTAATCATCCTTCTGTTGTTCGAGTTCTCCCCCAATCGTGTTCTCAGGGAAATAGGTAAGAATACCTGCTGGAAATTTCTCTTGTTTATTTTGGTTTTGCAGTACAGACTGTTAAGTTATATATATATATCTGGTAGAATTTAGAATTTGGGAGTCACCCACTTATTTTGACTGCTTTTTTTCTTTGCTCTTTACAAGACTTGTAGGAAAGACTTGAGATATTTCTAAGATTCGGACAGTTTTTCCTTGTTTTTCTTTAACCTAATTATAGGTCCATGTTGGCTATTATTAACTTTGTTTTCAAGCAAATTGGACTCCTTGTCAAATAACGAGTAAAGGAAGAAGTTTCAAAAGAAAATGTCCAAGTTAGGGTGTTTTGAGTGATACTTTATAGGTTTAGGTAGGCTTGTCTTACAGCTTTTAAGTTAGATTAATATTTAATAAATTCATAATATATAATTAAGATTAATTATTTTTAAGTCCGCCTAAAATCAAATTTATCTAATTTTAATTATTTTATTTTATTAATTTAATCATTTCAAATAAAATATTTATTTAAACTGAATACTTTCGTTAAAATTTTCTATTCATTCCAAAACATAAAGGAGTTGGCTTTGGAAATTGAAAAGTGTTTCGGGATAATCGCATAGAGGTCTCCAAACATGGTCCAAAAACTTTAGTTAAAAGTTAAAAAATAATATTATGTGTATTAGCTAATGTATCATGACAACAATGCATATAGAGAAAACAAAAATTTTAACGTAAGTGATTAATTCAAACAATTATTTTATTTGAAGTGACCAAATAGAAAAAAAAATTAAAGTAATTAAAATAGAACAAACCCTATTTTAGAGTGACATTAAGTATAGTTTTTAAAAGTCGCTTGTGGAATAAAAATAGTACCCTTTTCACAAAGTTCTAATCAAATGCACCGCTTATGTTACCCCTTTTCACATGTTTGGGCAATAACCTTTTATCTATTGTGTTTTACTCTACAATGTCTTATGCGACATTGTAACTATCATACGATATAACTTTAGAACTTTGTTTCTTTGTCCTCGAAGTGGCTTAATTTATCTCTTCAAGATTTGGAAGAGAAACAACACAACAAAGGAGATGCGGTTGGTGTTCTTCTTCTTTTTATATGCCTTAATTGTTCTCTTTTATGCTATATAAGACATTTCTATATTACGTTAAACAAAGTGAGTGCGGCATGTTTCGTTACGCTTTTTACAAATAAATACTATTGTTCCTTGTTAAACAATTGAATAGTTTAGACAATTATTAGAAAGAATGCCTATTTGTGACACATGGAAGAGCTATGATTGAGATTGTTTGTTAGTATGGTTCAACTCGCTACTAAAGTTGCACATAATTGTTAAGCTCGATTCCAAGCTTTTAGAACATTTGTTTTGTTTGATCATGAATCATGGTTATATTTTTTTAGCCTTAATGGCTATATATATTTTTATTTTTAACATCTTTGTTGTTTACCAAGTTAGTTGGTTTATCTTTTGCATCTTTGAGTTATACTTGAGTACTAATGTATGAGATTATACTAAGTTTTTCTTTTAATACTATTAGCATTTACCATACGCTTTTTACAATCCATATGATTTTATCTTTTGCACCTCGGTGTGGATGATAGATTGTAACTAGATTTATCACCAAAGTGACGATGAATCGATCATTTGGTTTTTCATCTTTTAGATATTGAAGGTGCAACAGGGATTCAATCTTTTCAAGCTAGAAAAGCCAAGGCATAGCATTTCTTCAAGTGGCATGTTATTTAATGTTGCATTGAGTTGTTTACTTTTGTGCATTGAGTTGAATGTTAGTGGTATACATTTCACTAAATGTTAGTGTATTTTGATTGTTGGATCGATTTTGTAGTGAATATTCAATCTTTATTTTAATTTTAATTTTATATTTTATATTTTTTAGTTGTATTTAAAGCAAAATTCTATCATTATTCAATTGTAAATATTTATAAAAATATATTAATATTGAAATAATAAAAATAGAAAAAATTACATTATACGTGTCTATCTCAATCTTTTCTTTTTAAGGTTGCTTTAAATGGGTCTATCCCAACCTTTTTAAAAATTGTCTTAGGCAAGGTTTATCCCAACCATTTTAAGGTTGCCTTAGACGGGTCTATCCCAACCTTTTTTAGAGGTTGCCTTAAACATGATCTATCCCAACCTTTTTAAGGTTGCCTTAAACTGGTCTATTCTAACTTTTTTTAAAGGTTGCCTTAGATATAGTCTATCCCAACTTACTTAAGGTTGCCTTAGATAGGTCTATCTCAACCTTTTTTTATAGGTTGTCTTAGATAAGGTCTATCTCAACCTTTTAAGGTTGCCTTATACGATTCTATCCCAACCGCTTTTTAAAAGTTGCCTTAGACAAGAATTATACCAACCTTTTAAGGTTGTCTTAAACAGTCTATCACAACCTTTTCAAAGGTTGGACTTGACTAGGTCTTTCTCAACCTTTTTTAAAGGTCGGTATTGACTAAACTTTTCACAACCCTTCAATAAGCGTCGGTTTATGTTGACTTATAGCGACGCTTTTTAAAAGCGTCGCAATGCATATACCAACCCCACTATATCGACTATTTTGGAGCGTCGGATGACGTCATAAAACCTATGACAACCTTTTTTAATGTTGTCTTATGTCAAAAAAAGTGTCATTATAGGCCATTTTTGTTGTAGTGTTCACACATGCAAGTTTAGAACATAACATGTGGAAGGGGTGAAGGGACAATGGTTGAATTTTGAATTTTTTATGAAAAGATATATTAACTTTATGTTAAATACATAGAAAAATAATCTAACATATACATGCTACTTAAATTTTATTAAAAATATAAAACTTATTATATATTCTAAAATCTTATAATTGGGTTAAAATCTATGATTGCATCATAAAAAAAAAAAAAAACACATTTCTTTTCTCATCTATGGATATTATAAAAGAATCTCAACTTTATCAACAAAACCTTAATATAAAAAATAGATAAGTTCATGAGTCGAACTATCCATCTAAACTTGCTCGAAGGCCTGTTCAAAATTTAGGAAGGTTTGCACAAAAATATTAGACTTGGACAAAAAAATTAGACATGTTTAAAATATAGACCGAACTCTGGCTCATTCAAGGCTCGAGCCCGTCCGCTCTAACTCATTTTCTAATTTTACAATATATTATATTATGTAATTTATAACATGCAAAATTAAATCTATAGTAACATGTCATACTATAATGTAAACTTTAAAAAATTTTAAAATGTTTATATATAAAATTCTAAGAAATGAAAAAAAAGTTAAGAATAATATAAATATTTTCAATAAAAAATAAAAAATAATATAGATGGACATAAAATAGGCTTGGGTTAGTCATTTACAAAAATGGGGGTTGAGCAAAATTTTAGGCCCATATTTCAAACTAGATCGAACTTGAGACAATATAAAATGTGTTAATATCATGTTTAGCTCCGGTTTGAATCCAATCCAGCCCTGTTAATGAACACCTCTAATCAAGAAAGAGACGCCACAATTTTTAATTCTCAAGTTCAAATCTGAATATGGGTAGATTTTATAATTTTAACTATTAATATAGTTGTACCTTGTAATTGAAAAGAAAAACTAACTTTAAATAGTGGTGTAATTAGGTGTTAAAATCATAAGTAACTTTGAAATCTCTTAATCAATCTTTCAAATAGATTTGGATTAGTCTACGTAATCATGAAATGCATGGGTTGATAGTGTATATTATTAAAATTTTAATTATTAAAATTTTAGAATATAATATTATTATAGTTTTAAAATATAGAAAATTGTGCTTCTTATCTTCATATAAATAATTTATTGCATGACTACAACAATGAATTTTGTTAATACAAGGGAAAAAATTTATATATTAGAGTATAAAGGTAAACATATTAGACAATAATTTTTGGTTGCACAATTTAATTGATTTTGCAATATCCTTAATGAATAATAATGAAAGTTGATAAATGTATTTGGGATTTGAATATGACATATCTTGCTCGAATATGTTATCGAATAGGTAAGAAGTGTTTATTTGAGTTAATTTGAAGTAATAAAAATATAAATTTGATTATCAATTCTAATACTATGAAAAGTTTAAAATAATAATAAATTGTTAGCTTGAATAATCAACTCGAAATCGCCAAGAGGGAAGATGAATTGGTTGATCTTAAGAAAATTGTGGAAGCAAAGAAAAAATAATCAACATAGAACACAATGATTTATAGTGGTTCGACCTCAATTGCCTACTCTACTACCTTAGCTTTTCACAACTAAGGATTTCCAAATTCACTAATTTGACAACCTTTAAGGATAAGGTTTAACCTTACAATTTCCCTTAAGATTTCTCCCAAAATCTGAAATTGCAACTCCCTTAAGGTTTCTACCCAAACCTTAAGATTTAATCCTTTTAAAGAGAATAACAAATATCAAACTAAGAAATAATCCTTACAAGATCAAAAAGTTTGCCAATTAAGCATAAATAAACAACAATACACTTGAGCTAAAGAATAACAATGAAAGCCCACAAGTGTGTACAAGAAAAGTATGAAAAAATTAAGCACTAAGGTTGTTTTTTATTGATCTTTAAGCTTGATGGTTTCTCTTGTTGTTGTAGGATCTTTGAAAGCTGGTATTTATACCCCAAATTGATTTCCAACTATTGTTACTACAGCAAAACAGACTTTTAGCGGTGTTTTTTAGGCCTTTGGCGGCGTTTATAAGTGCCATTAATAGTCTTTGCGGCGCTTTTAGAAGCGTCACAAAAAAGGCCGCTAAATCAAACGTCGCAAACTTTAGCGGCGTTTATGAGAAAAAAACGCCGCTAAAGATCATAACTTATAATAAGACTTTTAAAAGCATGACTTTTAGCTAAAAGCCATTACTTTTAGCGGCGCTTTTTCCACAAACACCGCTAAAAGCCATGACTTTTAGCGGCGCTTTTCCCACAAATTCTGTTAACTTGTACAGATTTACAATGTACAATTTGTCCAATATCATACCTCTCCTGCACTAAAACCAACCAATAACAGCAAATATAGTATATAATTTCAACCCAAAACAACAAATGTAGCATAAAAATCACACCAAATGCATTAATTCTAAATGATATTTGAAAATGAATAAAAGATATATGATATAAATTAATGAATGAATTATAACTGAAAATATTCTTACAATAATGTTAAATGTAACAATGTTAAAAATCATCTTACAACAAGAAAATAAATGACTAATATGGCGGCCTCTACGACTACTAGAACATCTTCATCATAGTCTGAAGCTGTAGCTAGAGTTCTTCATACTTTTTGTTCTGCTCTGCCTCCCTCGCTACTGCCTCCGCCTCCCTCGCTGCTGCCTCCACTCTAAGTTGAGAAATTTGCTCAACCATGCTCACATGCATCTGAGCTATCTGGTCTTTTAGCCTCTGAACTTTAGCACAAGAGTGACTCCAGGAAGGCATGTATTGCTGGGAGCCGGATCCAAAATATTGGGTCGAGGTAACACCAGATCCTTGAAGTCGAACCGACCATACCTTTCAAGACCCAAAACATCAGTGATAATTCTGTTATAAATATACTCAAGATTAATGAACTATCAGTCGAAGCAGTCGTACCTTTTAGGACCCAAAACATCGGTAATAATTCTATTATCAATATCGTCGAGATTAACAGAACTATCAGTCGAAGTAGCCGCTTCATACTCCGCCTTCTTCTCCTTTAGTTTATCCTAATAAATCAATGAAAGAGTTAGAAACGAAATATATAATAAGAAGGAATGCAACATAACTTAACATTATAAATTTAAAACTATAAATGATGAATTAAACTATTATAATTAAACATTATAAATATTTATAATAAATCAAATTTTATTAAGTAAATATACCATAATTTCTACAGCTTCGGATGTCATCGGAGATCCATCCTTCTTCCTATGCATAATGTCAAAAAGCTGAAGGCGTCCAAATTTTTGACCAAACGAGGCTTCCTACATTGTAGCAGTAAAAATATAATTTAATAGTATAAAGTCATTAATATTTGAAAAAATTAATAAATTATAATACCTTGGCCTCAGCTACACAAGCAAAACTTTTGGACCCTGCCGTGTGAGTGAATTTTTTTTTCTGTCTGCTACTTGTTCCAACTCGCTCACTGTCCTACATAATGAAATTTGTATTACGTATATAGTAAATACTCTAAACAGAAAAATTTATAAGACTTTTTTAAAAGTACGTAATACCTCTCCTTTATTTAAATTCCAGAATCTAACTTGATCTTCCTATTGGTACCTCAACATTCCCGGCGGGACATTTCTTAATTTTTCATCGAGGCTTATGTCTTTCTTAAAATATTGTTTTTTCAGCGTGCTTTTATTGTCTCTCCATTTTTTACCCAATGTCTTCTTGATATAGTCATCGAAGACCTCTAAAGAAAATCTCTCCTGAAAAAATATAAGTTTAAAAAGTTAATATAAATGAAAGTTAAACCAAAGTATTATAAATTACATTCACGTTTTGTTACCTTAATATTATCGAGAGCCTGATTTTTGTTGGCATCGGGCATGTGATGCCATGATTCGTAGTTAATGGGCAACATATTGGCATTTCGTGCTATAATGCCCAAATAGTCTGCTAACAGTCGAGCTTCAGATCCAACAGGCTGGCCATGATTGTTTCTCCTTACTTTAACACACTCGCGGGATCTAGGTCGATAAATCTTTAAGCAAAGTACGTCCCCGACCTCTTGGCCCCACCACCTTCAATCAAGAATGATATATTATTATTATATTAAAATTGAACAATGAATCAATAATAAAATTCAACATGCATGTAAAATAAACTTAACATTACTTTGAAATTCTGCAGGCTTGTCATCTATGTCCAGCACACTAGAAGATCCAACAACTGTTTGCTGTTCACTATTTGCTTCTTCTGAATTTGGAGTACTGTGGACAATACTTAACTCTTGTAATCGTCTTCTAGGCATTTTTCCTGCATACATATAAAATAGTTCAAAATTTTAGTAACAAATAACAACAATGCATTTAAAATAGTTAAATTATATAACATGACCAACATTAAAATTATAATATTACATATAAATAATAAATCGTAAAATTTTACTACATCATATTTCATAAATATCTTCGTCCACATCCTGACGAACCCATTGAAATTGTTGACTAGTACTAGGGATATTTTTATTTAAGTTTTGTTCTGGAAAAGCAAAGTTTCTGATCTTTCGACTATGTCATCTCTACTTCCATTGCCCATGTCAAACAAGTCTTTAGGGGTGTTCTGGATTACAACGTACCAACCATCATCAGTTGGATCTTTTGAGTAAAAAACTTGTTTCACTTGAGAAGAAAATATATACGGCTCGTCCATCAATTGTTCTCTAGTGTGAATCAATCAAGAAAAATTCACCATTGTAAAACCATATTGATCGTTTTTAATTCCATGAAAGTATTCACGTTAGCCCAATCTCCTCGAAATAAGACAACTTTCCATCTGCCATAATAATCCAACTCAATTATGTCAGTAAGAAGTCCATAATACTCCACATTCCCCTCGATAGGATTATTGTCCCTAGCACTAGCATAACTTGTAATTGAAGAATTAACAATTCCACAATTTTGGATTCTCCTCAATCTCTCGCGATACTTTGTATGAAATCTGAATCCGTTGATGAGGAAGGCACTGTATCTTTTCACTATTCTATTTGGACCTTGTGATAGCCATTTAACTTCGTCATTTACTTCATTCCGACTCCAAACCTATTGAATCGAAAGTAAATTGAGTAATTATAAATGTTATGAGAAAACATTATTACTTGACAATGAAAACTTCAATTGCATACCGTTTGGCATAACCATTCATGAAATGATTCTGTGAACAACTTATTAATTTCTCGTTGTTGTAATCTTCGGGACCGTGAACGAGCTCTCAATATTTGTTTGTACTCACTATGTTAAAAAAAATGTTTACTTTGTTAGAAGACAGAAAAATTATAATTGGTGAATATTTATCAAATTCTAGAACTTACGTGCGTAATGGTTCCATTGACTCATGATGAAAAAGAACATATCGATGTGCTTGGACCCACGATTTATCATCTAACTCTGTGATTTCGAAGTTGCCAATTGGTTCTCTGAAACTTTGAAATAAATAAGTTTCAACCAAGTTATGATTTGTGAGCCCAGCATTTCTACTTGGTCTGTTCATTCTTGTTTCAACATCTTCCAAATACCTTGAACAGAAAGTCACACATTCCTCTACCAAGTAGCCTTCGGCAATTGATCATTCCGGATAATTGTTATTGCGGCAGTAAGACTTCAATTTGGATAGAAACCTAAACACGGTATAGAACATTATCAAAAGTTGCAACTAAAGGCATTTAGGTGAATAAAGGAATAATTTACAAATAAATTAAGACCTTTCAATTAGATACATCCATCGATAGAAAACGGGTCCACCAAGTATTGCTTCACGAGGGAAATAAATTAACAAGTGCACCATAATTGTGAACATCCAAAACTTTGCCACAAATGACTTTCATTATATTGGATAGTTCAATTACACAAGACGTCACCTTTTTCGACATACAACACCGCATAGCAACTGGCAGTAAGTCTTGCATCAAGATGTGATAGTCATGCAATTTTAAGCCATATAGTCTTCAATCTTTAAGACTCACACATCGAGATATATTTGATGCATACGCAGCCGGGACCTTTATATCCTTCAACACCATACAGATCACTTCTTTCTCCATCTTCGACATTGAATAAATAGCAGGCGACAACCGATATTTCATATTCGAAAGTGCTTGGGGATGAAGCTCACGCCAATTCCTATGTGGACTAAATCAAGTCGACTCTGAAGATTTTCTTTCAATTTTCCATTGACATTCAAAATAGCCCCAATGATGTTCTCACAGACATTTTTCTCAATGTGCATGACATCAAGATTATGGCGTAAAATCTGATGCTCCCAATAAGGCAACTCAAAAAAAATACTTTTTTATTCCACAAATCGCCTCATTAGGATCATCCTCTTCATCAGATTCATCCCTTGATCTTCTATTTCTTTGAGTGTTGGCTGATTGATTCATCTTTCCATAAATGAAATTCATATCTTTCAACATGAACAATATTTTGGATCCACCGGTCTGTGAAAGAGCTTCTCTGAACTCTTTAGTACCATCAAACTGAGTACTTTAAAATCTAAATCTATGATTTTCTGGTAACCACCGACGATGCCCCATGTAAGAGAACTTCTTCCCATTATATAACCATTGCGAACATGTCTGTCAAAGACATCAAGGACAAGCATAACATCCCTTGGTACTCTAACCAGATAAATTGGCGTACGTCGGGAAGTCATTAATAGTCCACTTCAAAGCCGCACGTAATTTGAAGTTCTCCTTTCTCAGCACATCGTATGTCTCAACACCAGTCCATAATTGTTTTAACTCTTCAATAAGTGGCTGCAAATATATGTCAATATCATTCCTAGACCCTTTCTCTCAGGGATAATCATAGACAAGATAAAGGATTATTGTTTCATGCAAACCCATGGAGGTAAATTATAAGGAACAAACACCATAGGCCAAAGTACGCAGTGCTCATGATTTTGTAAAGGTTAAATCCATTAGCTCCTAGCCCCAGCCTCACACTCCGAGGATCGCTTGCAAAACTTGGAAATTTGGAGTCAAATGATTTCCAAGCTAAAGAATTTGCAGGATGCCTTAACAATCCATCATCGGTTCGTCCATCATGGTGCCACGTCATTGACTCGGCTGTCTTCGATGACATGAAAAGCCTTTGAAGCCTTGGTATTAGTGGAAAATACCGTAAAATCTTAACTGGCTGCTTCCTTGACTATGTATCATTTTCATCCTCGTTACCATCCTCTGTATTTCTATTCGTCCAATGGGATTGACCGCATACATGACAGCACTGTTGGTTTTTCTGGTGGCCCCAATACAACATGTAGTCATTTGGGCAACTATGAATTTTGTTGTAGCCAAGGCCCAAATCTTTGATCAGTTTCTTCATGTCTTTGGAAGATTGAGGGATTTTCGCAAACGGGAACATTTCTCTTAAAAACTCTAACAACATTGTCAAAGAGTTTCCGATTCACCCTCCCAAACATTTTAGGTGAAAAAGACGAATACAGAATGACAGTTTTGATCCCTCATACAGTTCTTCGTTCATTTCACCAAGTAACGAGTAGAACTTCGCCGCTCCTTCATTTGGCTGATCATCAGGTACACTTCTTCCCCTTTCGGTGAAAGTATTTCCACCAAAATTGTAATCATCGGTTACACCCAAGTCATGTGAAAATGATTGCAAACCATCACTGTGTATATTAAAAGCATCCCGCAACATGCCTTCCATGTTATCTTCGCTAACATTCTGATTGTACCAACTATGAGTAACCCATATTCATCGATGAAGATGCTTCACTAGATGTACACTCTCCATGAAAAATTCATTTTTTATACCCCCGGACAAAGCCATCAACAACTAGATGTTCGTAGATAACTTCATGATAATGCCAATTGATATTGCAACACTTCTTACACAGGCAAAGAATCATATTCTTTTGGCTTGCATTTTGAAATGCAAAATTCAGAAAAGTTTCTACTCCAATTCAATAGCCGTTGTTTACCCTTGAGAAATTCATCCAAGTCCTATCCATTTCGTAGTTGTTGAAGTCTAAAGTTGACAATAAATTACACGGCTAAATTGTTAATTTATAATTTATGTAATGATCATATATATAATCGAGTACTATGAAAGTTACGTAAATTATGTAAGTTATGTAATTTGAATTTTTTTTAAAAAAGAATTTGATTTTTAAGACAAAATTTTTTAAAGATTCATCATACATGGCATTGTAAGTTATGTATTATCTAAGTTATGAAGTTTGATCTTAAACTTATGTAAGTTATGAAATTTGATCTTAAAATTAAGTAAGTTATGTATTCTTTAAGATTCATCATACGTGGCATTGTTACACTTAGAGAGGATCCATTATATCTAACAGTGAGATATAAGGCAACCCGTCAGGTTTCTAGCCTATATACTTTGAAACTTTAAAAAAAAAAAAAAGAATTTGATTTTTAAAACAATTTTTTTTAAGATTCATCATACATGACATTGTAAGTTATGTATTATGTAAGTTATGAAGTTTGATCTTAAACTTATGTAAGTTATGAAATTTGATCTTAAAATTAAGTAAGTTATGTATTCTTTAAGATTCATCATACGTGGCATTGTTACACCTAGGAGGATCCATTATATCTAATAAGAAGATATAAAGCAACCCGTAAGGTTTCTAGCCTATATACTTTGAATATGTTTTTTAAAAAAAGAATTTGATTTTTAAAACAATTTTTTTTTAAGATTCATCATGCATGGCATTGTAAGTTATGTATTATGTAAGTTATGAAGTTTGATCTTAAACTTATGTTAGTTATGAAATTTGATCTTAAAATTATGTAAGTTATGTATTATGTAAGTTATGAAATTTGATGAAAGTTTTGAAATTTGATCTTTAAACTAAATGCTTATATTTTAATTATTACATTAAACAACATGTATTATGTAAGTTATGTAAGTTATGTGAGTTATGTAAGTTATGTAAGTTATGTATGTTGTGTGAGTTATGTCAATTATGTAAGTTATTTAAATAATCATCATTATTATTATATTGATAATAATTAATTTTTTTGGACAACAATATAATAAACAGCATATATACCAACCAAGCAGGATAATAAACAACAATTAGGACAGAAAATCTTTAAGATTCATCATACGTGGCATTGTTATACCTGGGGAAGATCCGTTATATCTTACAATAAGATATAAGGCTACCCGTTAGGTTTCCAACCGATATACTTTGAATCTTTTATTTTATTGGACAACAATATAATAAACAACATATATGCCAACCAAGCAGATAATAAACAACAATTTGGAATGCAATTTGAACAAATTCATCATGATATAACTCTTACTGATCAAAATTTTGAAGTAAAACATACCTTAATAATTTCAATAAGCTGGTCTACTCCACTCACACCAAGAAACAGAGGCTGCAGTCAGAAATTAGCAACATATTTCAAAAAGCAACATATAGGAAAAAACTCTCTTAGTTTCATAATTCCACACCAACTTAGAGATCAAATTAGCAGTAAATAGCAACATATAGGATTTATATAGGAAAAAAACTCTCTTAGGTTTTATATAGCAACATATAGGAAAAAACTTATTTGGACAGCACTTGATACGAATCAGTTGATAAATTAAAAGGTGTAAAATGGTGTAAAATCATTATTCAACAGTTCAATGTGTTTGATACTTACCAGGTAATTACAGCTTTTTGTCAATCCTTTAGAACTTAAGCTTCAGTTACTATATAAAACCTGAAAAGGAGGCAGTTGAATTAGAATGAAAGCTTATATTGTATAAACACTAAAACAACAAACAACAGCATTAAACAATGTCTTGGGTTAGATTTTCTAAGTTTTTCCATGTATTAAACCAGTTTTCAGCATACTTACGTGCTAACTGTAGAAGGCCTATAGACTTGAAGGAAAATGATATGGCAAAAAACCATTTTAATCAAGAGTCAAGATACATACAACATAATCCTATTTGCATAAAGTCATTATCTTAAAAACATGCTAAAAGGAACAGACCAGTTGTTACTTCAAAATTTGTTATAAAGAAATGTTAATAGGGAACAAAATCATGACAATTGCATCCAATCAACAATTGTATTACCTACTTAGACTAATTTTCAAGTTTCATAAAATATAATTACCAAATTCAATCAATTTTCGTAAAATAAAGAGATAAAATTACATCAATTTAAACACCTCAATTAACAACATATTTAGACCTTAGTTACAGCAATAAAACATCTCAATTTCCAGCAAATAAACAATTCAAATTACAGAGACGAACAGGCTTCAATAGTTTAAAAAGGAGCAAGAATAAAGACCAAAACGAATTGATCCATCGTCGCAAGTTAACACGCTTAAGAGAAACAAGAAAGCATAAACCACAAATACAGCTAAGCAAATAAGATTCAATTATTACAATTTCAATATAAAATAATAGAATTCAAATAAATGAAAAAGTTATTACTATATTTCCTGGTTGAAGGTGCATTTACAGCTTTTATTTAGCACTCATGAAACTTAGTAAAGGTGAGATTCCTAAGGCAAGGATATCTATAGCATCAAAGAGAAATCTATGGAGGTGGAAATTCCCACATATAAAAAACACATAAGAGAATTACAGGCCTTAAATCCAGAGATGGCATACATCCTCCAATATCCTAAAAACTTCAACTATTGATGCTACCTACCTTTGATGAAATGACAACGGCTCCCAATCCGCACATTACAAAAAGTAAGATGTGGTTTAACCATTGTTCCGAGTTCAGCGATTTTAATTTGAAACAACTTGGTAATCGTCATTAATAAGACAAACACAGGATACTTATATTTCATACATTCAAACATGTTATCATTTATCAGCATCAAATCCAATGAAGGATAAAAACAACCTACCTTGGCTCGAAAGGTAGGTCAAAATCATCATCTTCTGTCACTCATTGACAAAAGTAGCTCAAGAAAATAGAACCAAAGGGATTTATGACCACAAAAATATTTTTAGAGGGAGAAAGAAAAGAAGAGAGGCAAGAAGAAAGAAAATATGTGTGAGTCTGTGCAATGAACACAAAAAAAGAGGAAAATTAAACAACATCAAAGACACAACAAATAAGAGATAGAGACAAAGAAAAAAATAAGTCAACAAGTTCAGTTGTCAATATGAGTCTATCAAATGTTTCATTTTCTCATTTTTGTCTAAAAAAATTCATAACCATGCACAGGTACAAATCTATACAGTCTTAGTATGAATTGATACCATCCTACTATACAGAAAAAGAATAAATTAACAATATCCTACTATGGAACTAACCTCAAGTTCCAATGCTCTTCTTGTCTATTCCAATATGCGAGTATACTGACCAATCACCCAATCAATAATTAATGGCCCTGAGACTTTTTCAATCTGCACACAAGTAAATCAAAATTAATACTCCACTTAGTCATCACGTTATTATCTAACCCATACATCAAAAGCACTTTCTTTTAGAAATGTTTAGCTCCTAAATATTTCTATGTGGAACATTTTCCAACCTGCATGATAACATTACCCACTCCACTACTTGCATCAACCTAAACAATATCGGATGCACAAAGAAAATTATGTTTAAGATCATCATTAATCCTAAATCAAAGTTTTTCTTTTATAACCAGAAGTCCACAAAACAGCAAGTGAACCAATAAGCAAAATCATATCCAACTGTTGTCTGTAAAGTGCACCTCTCTGTATTTTAGTTAAGATATTTTTCTTAAAATAGGACCAAATAAGGATTGAATGACATGATATTGGTCACATTTAAATTAAGATCCAGGGGCCTTTAAAAAAAGATAGAATGTTCAAATATCAGACTAATGAATTCAAAAAGTATTTAATCCTTATAGAAAAACAATTGCTTCTCCATTGAAAAGAAAACTCTAGCTAGTAATATGCGAACCATGAACAAAGAATAACACCAAAAAAAAAAAAAAAAAACAATTGCTTCTCCATTCATATCATATCTCCGTTTCAACTTTATTACAAAAGCTGAAAATTAAAATATCTTATAAGATTATTAGCAGACTATACAATAAAAAACTTTATATAGCATAATGAATTGATTAAAAAAGAAAAAGAAAGAAACACATGAAAAGGCTTACGCGAAGGCAGATAGCTTCCACCTGATTCGAACCAGAGTTCGGCTTCTTTACCCTCACAATTAGTTTCTAGGTGATTGAAATCAAAGCATAAATATCAGTAAAAAACTAGTAATCAAGATCAAAACATATTTTTTTTTGCAAAAAATGGCTAAATCAATAAATAAACTAATACTAATACACAAATATCATTAAATACCGTAACTTCTGAAACCCTTGCCCTTGTTAAAGCAATTTTCTATAGATGGGAAATCAATGGCTGATAGGAAGGGTGAACTTTATGGATTTGAAATTTGGGAAAAGGGGTTATTATGTTAGGGATTTAGGATGTCGAATGGGGAAAAAAGTGGTGATAATATTTTAAGGATTTAGGAGCAGGAAAAGGGGGAAATGAAGTTGGGAGAACGAAATGGGAAAAAATGTAAGTATCGTCTGGGTAAAAAACAAGAGAGCAAAATGACATTGTTTTGCCCAAAATAATTTAACATTTGCGGCGTTTTTAATCAAAGCGCCACTAAAAGGGAAACCTATTTTGGCGTTTTATCATAAAACGCCACTAAAATTATAATAAAAACTGGCGCCGTTTTGTTTAAACATATCTTTTGCGGCGTTTTTTAAGCAAAACGCCGCTAATGCCTTTAAAAATTACAATTATTTAATATATAAAATAAAAACAATATAAATTAGAAAACAATCATTATATATTCAAAAAATTAAAATTATTTTAAATTATAGTATTTTAATTTTTTCATTAAAAAATAATTTTAAAATTAAATAATATTTAAAAGAATTAGATAAAATTTGAAATTTTACAAAACAAGAGAGCAAAACGATATCGTTTTTCCCAAAATAATTTAACATTTATGGCGTTTTTAATCACAGCGCTGCTAAAAAGGAAACCTATTGTGGCATTTTACCATAAAACGCCACTAAAATTCTAAAAAAACGGCACCGTTTTGTTTAAACATATCTTTTGCGGCGTTTTTTTAAGCGAAACGCCGCTAATGCCTTTAAAAATTACAATTATTTAATATAAAATATAAAAACAATATAAATTAGAAAACAATCAGTTATATACTCAAAAAACTTTAAAATTATTTTAAATAATTGTATTTTAATTTTTCATTTAGATAAGTAATTTTTAAAATTTAAATAATATTTAAAAGAATTAGATAAAATTTGAAATCTTGAAAATTATTTAAAATTTCAAATTATTTAATATATAATTAAAAACAAATCAGTCATATACCAAAAAAATTTTAAATTTATTTTAATAATAGTATTTCAAATTGTTAACATATATTTTTCACACAAAATACCCTAAACCCCTAACCCCTGTCCCATTAACTCTTAAACCTTAACCTCCATCCTCTTAACCCTTAAACCCCTAACACCTAGCACCTAACCCATAAACCCTAAACTCATATCCTCTAAACTTAGCCTAATCCCTAACCACTAACCCCTAACCTTAAATCATGGACTCTAAACCATAAATCATAAACCCTAAACCCTAAAACACTAAATACTAAACACTAAACCCTAAACTCTAAACCGTAAACTATAAACCGTAAACCCTAAACACTAACAATAAACCATAAACAACAAACCTTAAACCATACGCTTTAAACCTACCTAAACCCACTAAACCACTAAACCGTAAACACTACACCTAAACCCTATACCATACACCACACACTACATCCTAAACCTTAAACCCCTAAACTATAAACACTACACCTTAAACACTATACAATCTAAACCCTAAACACTAAACCATTAAACCACTAAATTATAAACACTAATGCTAAGTTTTTTTTTTCAATTTTTATATTGATACCAAAATAATAAAATAGCTATTTGCGGCGTTTTTAACAAAAACACCACTATATATACCTTTAACGGCGTTTATGAACAAAATACCACTATTTTATTTTTATATTGATACCAAAATGGCACCATTTTGTTTAGAAATAAAATAGTCTTTTGCGGCGTTTTTTTAAGAAACGCCGCTATTGCTATACCTTTAGTGGCTTTTTTGTACAAAATGCCACTAATGTTGAGTTCTTTTTTTTCAATTTTTATAGTTTTAATAGATTTTTGTGGCGTTTTAAGAAAAGCGCCGCTAAAAGCCCGATATTTAGGGTGTTTTTGGGAAAGCGCCGCTAATGCTTAGATTTATAGTGGCGTTTTTTAGGGAAGCACCGCTAATGCTCAGATCGATAGCAACGTTTGGTAAAAAAATGCGCTATTGCTTTTTTTTAGCGGCGTTTGAGACAAAAACGCCATTATTGCTCAACTTTTTGCGGCGTTTTCTTTAAAACGCCGCTAATGTATAATATTTGATGTGTTTTTTATTAAAACGCCACTAAAAACGCCGCTAAAAGTTTGTTTTTGTGTAGTGTGTGGTTGCTGGAGATATGAATAGAGCCATTGGGGATCTAAAAACTAGTGCATTTAATTCACCTGCAATAGTGAGTATCGATACCAACTAAAAATATATCGATAATTTTTACATTTAATGCAAACTTCAGTGACCGTTGAAACTAAAGATATTGATACCAATGAGCTTTTATTGATATCATATGAAAAATATCGAACTGGATTGATACTTAGCTGAATTGGTTGAAAACAAAATGTTAATTTAGTATCGATTTTAGAATGGGTATTGATATTTTGAAAATTATTACTATTTGACCAAAAAGTATCGGTACTTTTTGGCATGGAGCAATATTAACTTGTTTTAAAACAGTTTTAACTTAATTGAAAATATTTAATATAATTGAAACCATTTGGACTTGATTTTATTATTTTGCCAATTTTATTTAACATTAACTTTTATTCAAAACATATTAATTTGTTATATCAAAAGATATTATAAAAAAAAACTAGTTTAACATAAATGAATACTTAATAAAATAATTAAGATTGCAATTATTGTTTAGGCAACAAACTTAACGAAGAGGAGTACCTGTAAATATATTTTATGAGATAAGTAAATTTATGGTATTAATTAGCCAAATAGCTTTTTTTTTTTTTTTTTTGCGATGGCGAAAATAGTTGTTTTTCGGCAAAAAAGAAAAGTAATATGTTACGATTTTAAAGGTGTTCAATTAATATGATTTGCTTGATTAAGGAAAATCGGTAAAAGTATTAGATTGTATTTTATTTTATTTATTTAAAAATAAATAAATTAATTTTTGTATATTAGATTAAATAAAAACTGATTTATTTTGTTAAAATTTGATTCATTTTAATATACAAAATTAATTTATCTGTTTATAAATTTTGATGCATTCTTTTATAAACTAAACCCCTTCAGAAAGACTAATCATAATAGTGATCTTTATCAACGCTTAGATGGTATGTATCTTTCATTTATTAATTTATGTGGACCACCCTATTTCATCATTTGATATTTATACTACACATTTCATTCACTTAAAATTTAAATTCTTGAATAATTAGGTTTCATTTTAGCCCTCTCAAAATTCATTTTTTATTTTTATTTTAGTATGCTTTAACATTCCTTGCATGTAAATTTGAATTAACAAAAAGGAAAAAAAATTGTCTGAATTTGAGATTTGATAATCTTTTATTTAGATCCAAATGGTATGAATTCCAAAAACTTGTATAATTATTAAAAATTACAATTTAATTTTATATTAATATTTATATATAATTAACTTCAAATTATTATTATTTTGAAAGGTACCTGGACTTGTTATTATTTGCTTTCCAAACTTTTTCTGTTTTTTAGTCACAATTACAATTAATACATATGTCTTATTATAATTAAAATTAATGCATAAATAAAAATAGAATTAGGCAAAAATAAAAGTATGCCCTAATGAAATCACAAAAATCTGTCAACTTTATGATAAAAGCAAGGGTGGTTGGCAGTCCGGTTTGAATTTTAGGTTTGGTCACAATCTTTTTTATTTAATCATTTCATTTTACCCACTCTTATCTATTATTATAATTTCGGAATTTTTATTCATTGTTTGTGAAAACAAAAATAAACATTTTTAAAATTAAATTAAACCTTAAAACAAAAGCTTACAAAGATGAATCCAAAATATTCTTTTATTGTTGAAGTGAGCTTCTTTGAGTTGGAAAATCTCAATATATACTCACTCCAACTCTCTCCATCTCTTCCCATTTATCTATCACTCAAGAAGAAAGAAAGCCCAAAGCGTCGAAAACCATAGCTTATCTCACATTGTATCTAAAGTTAGAACAAAAACATGGGTTTCCCAGTAGCCTACTCTGAGCTTCTTCTTCCAAGATTGCTTCTCCACACGCTTTCTCTCCTTGCTTACCTTCGCAAATTCATTTCCACTCTCTTCCTCTATTTGGGTCTCCCCGATTTCCTCGAACCCGACATTCCTTGGCGCGAATACGCCCCTGAAACCCACCACGCTTCCGCCGCCCCCGTCTCTGCTCTCCTCATCCGGGAACTCCTACCCGTCGTCAAGTTCTCCGACCTCGTCGACCCGCCGGAGAGCTGCGCCGTGTGCTTGTATGACTTCGAAGGGCAGGATGAGATCAGGCGGCTGACCAACTGCCGCCATATTTTCCATCGGAGCTGTTTGGACCGTTGGATGGGGTATGATCAGAAAACATGTCCGCTTTGTAGAACAAGTTTTGTTCCTGATGATATGCAACAAACGTTTAATGAGAGGCTGTGGGCTGCCTCTGGGATCCCTCAAGTCTTTGGTGATTATTCTCAAATTACTGCTTTGTAGTTATACCTGTTTGCTTCCCAAAAAAAAAAAAAAAGCAGCTTTTTTGTTTATCATCTTTTAAGGAGTTGGTTTGTATATATACATGAAAATCCGGGAAATTACCGCAATGAAAAAAAAAAAAAAAAAGGAAAAGAAAATTTTAGCTATTCAACGCAGAGTTGTTATATTTTTGCAAACTACTTTTTTTTTGGAGTGGATTTTGATAGTTCTTGCTTCTTCTTTTTCTTTCTTTGTATATGATAATGGTAGTTAAGGTATGGAGTTGATGCTAAATGATTTGGAATTGAGGGTTTGGACAAAGTTTTGGTGTTTGGGGGTTGTTTTAAACTCCCCCACTTGATAATACATTTACGATTAACATTGTGTGTATTTCATTGTTTTCTTCACCTATTTCTCTCCTCCTTTCTTTAGATGCATTTTGGAATTAATAGCAAAAAGCTGAGATTAATGAAATGTCTGTTAAAAAATCCAATCAATTGGATTCTCTTCTTTCCATTTACTTGAAAACAAGCAACAACTTCAGAAGTTGGTGTCAATCTCCAAATTAAAGAAGTGGATACATCGCTTTACTCCTTTTTCTTTCTTTTATATCACCCAAGTCTTCTGTTAAAATTTCCATGCGTAGATAGTAAATGTTATATGTGTTTTGTTAAATAAATGTAAAATTATTTCTTGGAATATTATTATATTATTATGTTTGATTTATTTGGATGGAATATAAGATTTTATCGAGGGTAAAATATAAACTTAGTCACTTATGTGTTGTTTAATTTATGTGTTGGTCATCAAACTTTAAAAATTATCATATGGTCACTTATGTTATCAAAAGTACTATATGATTACTAAAATTTATTTTGGTTGTTAAAACCATTAATTATCATTAACATTGTAATGATAAATTAACTTGACACATTATATCATTATTTTTTACGAAAATTTTAGATTAAATTGCATAACTAATCTCTATATATATTTTTTATTTCAAGAAATTTAAATCTTTAACTTTTAACTTTCTCTTTCCTTTTCCTTTTTCTTTACGAAAGATTTTAGGAGGCAAGGATGTTGCGAGGATATTGAAAGAAATTGGTTGAGATAAAAGAAAAAGAGAAAAAAAACTGAACGGTTTTAAGTAAACAAGTAATTTTTCTTTTTCTTTTTACCTAACAACTAATCTTATAATTTGTGTGATGTTGGTCAAATATTAAATTCTTACTTAATGGTGTTAAACTAATTGTATAAATTTATTTCTCTGCTTGTGGAATATTTGAAGTTAAAATAAAATCAAATTAAATAAAAAAGAATTAAATTGCTCAAAAAGTGGAGGGACTTGTTGAGCATTCTAATCTAAAGTTCTCGTCTGAAATGATAATATAACGTGTTATGTTAGCTTTTTATTACATCATTAATGATGGTTAGTAACTTAGTTACTAAAATATAACAAATCGATAACGTGAGTGATCTTATTGTAACTTTTGATAATGTTAGTGACCATATTGTAACGTTTTAAATTTCGTTGACAAAAACATAATTTAAATCATACACAAATGACTAAATATGTAGCTTACCTTTTACTAAATTGTAGATTTTGCTTCTTTCTTTTATTTATTATTACTATACAAAATGTTGAAATTTATAATATTTTATTTTAAGCATTTCTCTAGTAATTTATTCTATATCTTATTTCTCAAATTAATCTGAAATAGGAAAAGAGGGATAGGCAACTAGAACTTCTGTTTTAATCAAAGTGACAACGGAAGAAAGAAGATGACAAAAATAGGGTAATCTCTTGAATTTTATTGATAGACCTCAAAGGTATATATATATATATATATACACAATAATAGTTACGTAGGAATCAAATTGCTAAAATATAATATCCCATAATAATATCCTATAATATCTAATTAGGAATCAAATTGCTAAAAGATAATATCCCATAATAATATATTAACACCCCTCTCAAGTTGAAACATGCAGATCATAACTGCACAACTTGTTGAGAAGATATTCAAATTGCAGTTTACCAAGTGCCTTTGTAAAAATGTCAGCCAACTAATTGGAGGTCGGAACATAAGAAGTGTACCCAACTCGTCCTGGATTGTATCTCTAACAAAATGACAATCCACTTCAATATGTTTAGTATGCTCGTGAAATACGAGATTTTGTGCAATATGCAATGCAGATTGCAAATTGACTATCACAAAATAAAAGAATTGCTTTTGAATAATGAACACCTAAGCTCAATAGTAAGGCTTTCAACCATTTGAGCTCATAAGTGACGGAAGCCATAGACCTATACTCAGCCTCAGTAGAAGAATGGGAAACAATATGTTATTTCTTAGTTTTCCAGTAAATAGGAGATTGTCCCAGAAAGACAAACCAGCCAGTAAGCGAATGCGGAGTTAACGGACAAGCAACCCAATCCGAATCACACCACCCTTTCAAGGACAAATCGCTATCAGATCTCAAAAGAATCTCTTGATGTAACACCCTCTACCAGACTTGAATCACTAGATCTAAATATCAGATGTTACAACACATAAACACTTTGAAAAAAAATTACAACTGGAGAAAAACCATTTTAAAACTTACTTCTTTTTTCTTTTTGTACTATTCTTAAAAATAAAAGAGGATATTTAATAATTACATCAAATTTTCAAAAAACAACATAAGACGTTACAACTTAAAACTTTGGTAAAGATTGACTTTTCATGGTATAGTATTCTAAGCGCCATGTTCTTACAGTGCCCTCTATATGCATAATGTCGCGACTCGAACTGCTACCTTGGCTGTAAGAGCCCGATTTTGGGGCTAGTTGAAACAGTGGTTTCGGGATCGCAAATTCGAGGTTGAAGAAAATTATTTTAATATTATTTTATGTGTTATGGCATAATTAAATGGATGTATGAAAAGTTTGGTGCTTTAATTTTAGCAATTATATGCTTAATTACGAAAAAAGACTAAATCGCATAAAGTGTGAAAGTTCTATTTTACAAGCTAGAAGTATTAAATAGTTAATGAACTTTAAATTAAAGGTCTTAAATGTGAAATTAGACCTTCCTAATGTTGTTAGCCACCATAGGGGACAATAGACTCAAATTGGTCAAAATGGGTGGGTTAGGTGGATTAAATTGAAGGAAATAAATAAAATAAGATAAGATGATATCACCCATTTTATTCATCTTCTTCCCACCGAAAATATCAACTAAGGAAGGGTTTTGGAAGCCAAAAATTTTCAGCAACTTCTCACCCTTGAAAGGATGTGATTTTGGTGGTTTTATTTGATAATTTTTTTACTTTTGGAACCCCAAAAGCTTAAGCTAGCTAATGAGGGGACTAATTTGCAAAATAGTTGAAAGTTTAGGGACTTGCCATGAGAGTGTTTATGTTGTTTTCTGAGTTTTTATGGAAGAAAATGAATGTTAGTGAGATGAGAAACAACTTTGATGAAGGGTGTTATCATGAAAACATCTAAATAGGACTTATTAGTTAATGTTGAACTTGTGTAATAAATGCATGAAATAAATGGATTTATGAGTTGTTGTAAAAGAAATAAATGTTCAGATAGGCTTGTTTAATGAGAAAATGTGATGAAAAATGATTTAAGAGCCTAGGGGTAAAATCGTAATTTTTCCAAAGTATAAGGGCAAAATGGTCATTTTTGACTAAGTAGAAATTTTGGTGTAGTGTGATTTATAAAGTATTGAATGACTGAATTTTATTATTATAGATCAACAAGAACACAGAATCAACCTTGACCGGAAAAAGGCAAGATTACGGACTAAACCGTTGATCAATACATTTTGCACCGAGGTAAGTTTATGTGTAAACGATACATCTCGAATATATATATATATATATATATGTTGTTAATTATTGGTGTGTTGTATGAATGAGATCATTTATGATGGAGATGGATTGAATTCAATAGATAATGAGTATTTCCCGTATGAACCTAGAAATAGAAATGTAAGTGCCAAAAATATCCGTAATAATCATTGGTAGGCTGTGTGCGATACCACCGTAATTATTCTTTTGGTGGGCTATTTGTGATACCACCTTATTACTCATTCATGAAGGGCTGTGTGCGAGACCATCGTTTATATTATCATTTGGTGGGCTATGTGCGATACCACCTTAAATATTCTTTTTGGTGGGCTATGTGCGATACCACCCTATTATAGATTAACGGTGGGCTATATGCGAAACCACCGAGTGTTTGGTATTATTCCAAATGGTCCATTGAGAAATTGTTTAAGTATTTGTTTCATGTGACTTTGTGGTGATGAGTGCAGGGGATGTATGCTAAATAATGTAAATATTATACTTGTTATATGGTTGGAATGTGGTAAGAAATGAAATGAGTAAGTATGATTATAGAATGTGAATTGTTTTTGCTTAGTATGTAATGCTATTTAATGACTAGCATATGTTATGATGCTTATTGTTTACATGTAAACTTACTAAGCTTAAAGCTTACTCCCTTTCTTTTCCCTTGTTTTATAGTGTCAAAGAGCCGGTTCAGGATACGAAGTTTATTGGAAGATCACCTACAATATTAGCTCATCTTGGTATATCTAGACTTAGCATTTTGAGTATGGCATGTATAGGGGCTAGACTAGGTGAAATGTTTTGTTATTTTGGCCAGGTGTGTTGACTCCTTTAAAGATGAACTCTTTTGTATATAGCCATAGTTGATGGCTTATTATTACTAATTTATGAAAAGATGAGGTTATTCATGAAAGTGTATGTTGCACAATTGGGTTGCTTAGTGAATGGTTGAATGTATTTATGTTGTGTGAGTTAGGGTGATAAAAAGAGCTTGGCAAATAGCCTTGTTCATGTCCACATGGGTAGGCACATGGGCGTGTGTCTAGACCGTGTGAGACACACGGTCAGCTCCATGGGGGTGTGATCAGGCCGTGTGTCCCTTGTATGTTAATGTTACAAGTCAGTGTCGACCACGGGCTAGCCACACGGGCATGTGCCTAGGCCGTGTGGAGTACACGGGCCAAGAACACGGGCATGTGTTCGGACGTGTGAAAACCCCTGTAGGTTGAAATAAAAATAAATCTCACACGGGTTAGGGACATGGGCGTGTGTGACCACACGGGCGTGTCCCATTTCACACAAGCGTGTGGCCCCTATTTAGACAAAAAATTTAAGTGCACAAAAGTTCCCGGTTGGGTTTTGAAACCCTCCGTTTGCATGTTTAAGGCCTCATAGGCCCATAAGAGAATGTTTCGAGTGTGAATGAGAAATTTTAAGTTGGAATGAAATTGATAGCCCAAAGTTATGTGACTAAGTGAGTTAAGTCCAGTAATGCCTCTTACCCGGTTCGATGTAGAATACGAGTAAAGGGTGTTACATTGGTGCAATCCTGACTTGGTCCCTTCTGCATACCAACTCTTTAATCAGAACCTATATCACAAATAGTCGCTTGTAAGTTCAAATGAAACTAGTAAATTTTTAACTCAAGATACCTTTCTAATACCAAGTGCAAACATATACACCAACTTCCACACTTTACCACCAAACACACAATTCATTCATTAGGAAGATTTTCAATTTCTCACTCAATGTGGATCTCATTTCCTTTTCGAAAAATGGTTGCATTCCTCAGAAGGGTATTCATACTGTAACAGCCTAATTTTGGGTCTAGTCGGAATAGTAGTTTCGTGACCACAAATCCAACGAAGAAAAATTTATTTTTATTATATTTTTATGGTCTAAATTTTATGAAATGATTTCGTGAAAATTTTGTTAAAAAATTTTGACGTTTGGGCACTCAATTTAGTTAAAGGGACTAAATTGCAAAAAGTATAAAATTTGAGTTCTATATGTTAAAGGTGTCCAATTACTATGAGATTTTAAATTAGAGGTCCTTAAATGGTAATTAGACCGTTATACTTCCTAATGGACAAAAATGAACATGGTTAGGTATGTTTCTAAAGTTTTTCATCAAGGGCATTTTAGTAATTTGGTAATTAAATGAATTAAAAAGCCAAAATAAAGCCAAAATCTTGTCCATCTTCTTTCTCCCTTGGCTGAATTTTACAAGGAGAACCATGGCTAGGTTTTGTCAAGTTTTCAAGCTCGATTGTAAGTCCGTTGTAGCCCTGTTTTTAGTGATTTTTATGTTTTTGAAATCCTTGTAACATGATCTATCTATTTCTACCACTAATTTAAGATATGATCAAGGTTTTGGGTTTTACCCATGTTGAATATGTGTGTATTTTGATGTTTGATGGTAGAAAATGCATGTTTGTTATTTGTTAAACGACTTTTGCTAAGTGATTTTCAGTAAAAATGTCAAAAATGACTTATATGTAAAAGTTATAAAATGAGTAGAAAAATATGAATTGATAAACCATAAAAGTAACATATTTTAATCCCATACTTAGCATGTTTTTGGGTGATTTATTATATAATTTAGTGAATTTGATGCTCCTAATCCTTTAATTTCATGTTTCTATACTTAGGTGAGCATAGGAGAGCAAAAAGAGCAGAAAACGGGCCAAAATCGGACAAAACGGGCTGTCTTAAGGATCCACACGGTAAAGCCAATCTCACACGGGCTAAGCACATGCCCGTGTAAACCACATGGGTTAGACGCATGCCTGTGTGCCAGCCCATGTCGAATTTGAGCGATGTCAGATTTGCACACGGCATGGGCATTCTTACACGGGCTGATCACACGCCTGTGTCCTTATCACACCCTGCTATGTTTTCACGCAGAAAAAGCCAATTTTTAGGGTTTCTGAGCATTCTAAAGTCTATAAATACACACTAGAAGAGGACCTAAAGGGACACGCAGAGTAGAACGAAGAAATTATTCGAAAGAAGCCGTTGAATCTCGAAGCAAATCCACCCCAAGATTGAAGATCTTCATTTGAATTTCCTTCGAAGTTTTATTGGGTTTTTCATGTCTTGTTGTTATTCTTATTTTGAGATGTTTTCCTCTATGAGTATGTACTAAATCCCCTAAATACCTAGAGAGGATGAAACCTACAATGGATCTTATTATTTTATTGTCTGAATTACATGATAAATACTTATTCTTGTTCTTAATTATGTGTTCTTAGTTCTTGCTTTAATATTTTTAGGATATTAATTCAAGTTTGATGTACTTATTCAGTGGAGCAAAAGTCCCTATTTAAGAGTAGATCTAGCATAATTAACCGGAGTTGATTGCAATCCTAGAAATAGGACAACATAAATCTGTCGGATTAGAGTTAAATCTAATAAGGGAATCCATAAATCGAGTTAATATGACGATAGGGGTTTTAATTAGAAAGAGATTTTAATTAATCAACCTAGAGTTAGTTGTTCTTAAACTCGAAAGAGATATTAACATAATTTAGGAATTTCTACGGATCAAGGCAAGTGAATAAATCGTTTAATTCAGAATCATAATAATAAGTGAAATCTAGGTGGATTTCTCCTTAGGTACTATCTCTCTCATTGATTTTCTTGAATATTTTCCCAATTTTATCTCTATTGCGCTCATAGTTAATTAGTTAGTAAAATTTAGATTAAAAAAAGTCCCCTTAATTATTAGGCTAAATAATAGAAAGATAGTTATTACTAGTACTTTTAGTCCTTGTGGATATGATATTCCGGACTCACCATAGCTATACTACTGTTTGATAGGTGCGCTTGCCTTTCTCGATTTATTAGTTAGTTTCGTGACCCAGCAAGTTTTTGGCGCCGTTGCCGGGGACTAAGATATTAGGAACGCTTAATTTTTATTACTTTAGCCATTTTTATTTTTTATTGCAATTTATTTGTGTTTTTATTTTAATTTGCTAACTTTTCTTTTATTTGCTTCTGGCAGGTATTTTTAGTTTATGACTAGAAGGAACTCGTCAGACCATTGCTTTTTTATAGTGAGATTGAAAGTACCGCTAGCAGAAACCATAGAGAAATAAGGTGAAGTCTACAATATACAGACGAAGAGCAAAAGGACGATACCAATATTACCGAGGAGATGACTAAGAATAATCCGTTACCTCCTGTGGTTGCCGCGAATCCTGTAAATCAGAATCTTGCTCCTCGTACTATGTACAATTATGCCAAGCCTAATTTGATTGGGGTTGAATCGAGTATTGTGAGGCCTACTATTGTTGCAAATAACTTTGAGCTGAAACCGAACACTATTCAGATGATCCAAAAATGTGTTCAGTTTGATGGTTTATAGGATGAGGACATTTGGCCAATTTTCTAAAGTTCTGCAACACTTTCAAGATTAATGGTGTTTCTGATGATGCCATTCGCCTTTAGTTGTTCCTTTTTTCACTGAGGAATAAAGCTAAACAGTGGTTGAACTCATTACCACGAGGTTCCATCACTACTTAGGAACAGATGACCGATAAATTTTTATTAAAATATTTTCTACCAGCTAAAATAGCAAAGTTGAGGAATGATATCTCTTCTTGCAAATGGATTTAGAAACTCTTTACGATACATGGGAGAGGTATAAGGACTTATTGAGAAGGTGCCCTCACCATGGGTTACCTCTATGGTTACAGGTTCCAACCTTCTACAACCATTTGAATCCCTCAACTAGGCAACTGATTGATGCAGCCGCTGGTGGTACCCTAAATAGCAAAACACCTGAGGAGGCTTATGAGTTTATAGAGGAGATGCCACTGAGTAATTATTAGTGGCAAGTCATGAGGACAAAACCGACAAAAACTGCTGGTGTTTTCAACCTCGACGCGGTCACCATGTTATTAATCCAGGTAGAGCACTTAAATAAAAAGATTGATGGTTTATGTGTTTCTACGCAGGTCCATCCGGTGATGCAATGCGACACAAATGGAGGAGGGATGAACACCATAGAATATCCATCTTACAACCCGAGCACAGAAAATGAGCAAGTCAACTATATGGGTAATAATTGTAGACCTTAGAATAATCCTTATAGTAACACTTACAATTCAGGTTAGAGGAACCATCCCAATTTCTCTTGGGGTGGATAAGGAAATTAGAGACCACAACCCCTCCATACTTTCAACAACAACCTTACCAGCAAGAGAAGAAGCCGAACCTTGAGGAGATGCTAACAAAATTCATCTTGGTGTCAAAAACCCATTTTTAAAACACCGAAACAGCGTAAAAAAACAGCAAGCGTCGATTCAAGGGCTCAAGAACCAAATAGGTCAGCTTGCTAAGCTGATCGCAGAACGACCACAAGGTAGCTTATCGAGTAATACCGAACCTAACCCAAGGGGCAACTCCATGCCATCACTATGCGTGTGTAACAGCCCGATTTTGGGCCTAGTCAGAATAGTGGTTTCGAGACCACTAATCCGATGAGGAAAAAATTATTTTTATTACATTTTTATGGTCTACAATTTCACAAAATCGTTTCGTGAAAAGTTCGTTCGAAAATTTCGACGTTTGGGCACTCAATTTAGTCAAAAGGACTAAATTGTAAAAAGTGAAAAAGTTGAGCTCTACATGTTAGAGGTGTCCAATTGTTATGAAATTTTAAATTTTAGGTCTTTAAATGATAATTAGACCATTGGTTAATTTGTTGGACAAAAATGGAGATGAAATAGGTGAAATAGAATATTTTTAAGTTAGGGGATTTTGGTCATTTAGTAATTAAAATGAATTAAAAACAAAACTAAAAGCCAAATTTTTGTCCATCTTCAACCCATGGCCGAAACTTGCATGGAGAAACCATAGCTACGATTTTTCAAGCTTCCAAGCTCGATTGTAAGAATGATTCTAGCCCCATTTTTAATGATTTTTACATTTTTGAAATCCTCGTAACACGATCTATCTATTTCTACCAATATTTTGAGACATGGTTGAAGTCTAGGGTTTTGACCCATGATTAATATGTGTGTATCTTGATGTTTAAAGGTAGATTATCCATGTTTATGGTTAGAGAAACGACTTTTACTAAGTGATTTTCAGTAAAGATGCTAAAAAGGACTAATTTGGAAAAGTTATAAAATTTGTCATAAAAGTGTGAATTAGTGGAAATTTTGGGCTGTTTTAGTTATGAAAATGGTTTGGATAGGCTTAAAATACAAATAAATTGAATGAAAATTATTTTACGAGCCTAGGGACAAAAGTGTAAATATGTGAAACTTTAGGGCAAAAACATAAATTTTCCATAATATGATTTTTGGATCACATTGAATAATGTGAATAATAAATAGACTAAATGTGATATTATAGGTCAAAGAAAATGAGGTTCGGACCTAGAACGGAGGAAAATAAAGATATGACGAATAAGTCCTTTTCACCGATTGTGCTACCGAGGTAAATTTGTATGTAAATAATGCATTGTTTTTACTTATGTTTTCATATTTTGATAAATGGTATGAATTGTGGTTGAATATTTGATGTAATTGACAAAATATTGACAAGTGAGAAATTTCCTAGTTGAACCTTAGGAATAAAAATGGATAAGAGTGACATGTTCACTAGAAACCTATGTGATATCTAAGTGAAATAAGTGATCCGGGTGCTGGTCCGTACATTCAACCGGTGGCCAAGTTATCCAAAATGTGTTACGGATACTCGACAACTTGTGTAAGCAGCACCGTGTAGTTTCGTCATGACCGGCAGCTTGTGTGAGCAGACCTGAGATTGTGACTATGTGAAACGGGTGCTGGTCCTATAAGTTCTACCAGTGGCTGGGTAATCCGGCATGTGTTGCGGATACCTGACAGCTTGTGTGAGCAACACTGAGTAGTTACATATGACCGCAGCTTGTGTGAGGAGACCTGCGGATGTGAATATCTCGAGAACAAGCCTATGTGTGATAAGTGATGTGAAGTAGCTTTGGCTACAAGTGTGGCACTATGTGCAATAAGTCGATGTATCCGTTAATATTCCGATGTGTTCAACAAGAGATGATTAAGTGTAAATGATTGTGATTATGTGATGAATAAGTGCAGGTATATGTGTGTAAACTTATGAGCAATGTGCTTGATATGTGATCGAACTTTGGTAAGATTGATACGGAGTAAGTGTTACAATGAAAGTTACTATAAAAAAAAAACATGAAAGAGTGAAATTTAGAAATAAAACAATTTTGGAAAGCAATAGTTATGTGTTTTTGAAAAATCACCAAAAATGGTGGAAATTGAATTAGAAGTTGAATAAGGTATGAAATTAAATATTATTGAGTCTATTTTTGTATAAAAGAAACAATGTAAGCAAAATAATTTCATATTCTGAGATATTTGAATTTTTGTGAGACAGAGTTAGAATGATTTCGAAATCCCCTGTTCTAACTTGGGAAAATTATTAAAAATTGTAAAGAAGAAATTATGGGTTATAATTTATATGCTTAAAATCATGAATGAGTCTAATTTCCATAGAAACAAACATGAACACCATCCGAATCTCGTACGAAGAGATAATTAATTTTTAGTGAAGAAGGGGCGAAACTGTCAGACAATAGAATAGGGGAGACTTTAAAGAACAAACTGTACTTATTAGATAAACCAAAAATTCTAAAAATTTTACGGTAATAATATATGTGAGCCTAGTTTTATAGAAAATTAGCGGATCTTAATTTGGAGTTCTGTATCTCAAGATATAAATAATTTAGTGAATGTGACTCGAGTAGACAACTTAAGATGAACATAAGTGAATAGTGGAGCTTTGTGCAATTATGATTGTATTATCTTGAGTACATATTATGATTGTATTATTAAAAGTATGTTAATAAATTGTTTATTATTTACATACATACTTACTAAGTTTTGTAGCTTACTCCCCTTCCTTTCCCATATCTCATAGGATTGTATGCTAGCTCGAGTTGGAGATCACCGGAGATGTTATCACACTATCAAGCTATCATTGTGGGGTAAAAGTGAATACAAACCTCTTAATTTTATGGCATGTATAGGGGACTTAGTCATTTGTATGTGTCATAATTGGTTTGGCCTAAAATGTTGGCCTTTAATATTTAGTAGTTCATTTTGTATAAGGCCATTGATGTTGGCTAGTATTATTCAAGTTATATGTTTGTGATGATGCATGATTTGGGTGAATGAGTGTATGATGATTAAATAAGAAAAGTGTGGAATGTGAATGGTTGTGAGAAGGACATGACTTTGGACACGGGCATGTGCCCCTATTTTTCAAGAAATTTTTAATGTTTTTCAAAGTTCTCGGTTTAGTCCCAGACCACTTCCAAAGTATGTTTTGGGCCTCGTAGGTCCATATTAGGGACTTTGTGATGAAAATTAAAAAGTGTTAATTTGGATGAAATTTTATGACTCGGTTTAATACGTTTACAAGTGTATGTGTTTCAGTAATGCCTCGTATCCTATTTTGGTGTAGAATACGGGTAAGGAGTGTTATATTTAGTGGTATCAGAGTTATGGTTTAGTCTATTCTCAGACTAACATAGTGTATGTGAGTCTAGCTATACATGCCATATTACTACTTGTGATAGTGTGATATCTCTCGACTATGACGAAATTGTTTGTTAAGACAGAGATGACTTCCAACCGAGCTATTTTTTGATAATGCTGATAATGAAATTGAAATGATTGAAATGTGCTAATGATGTGCCAAAATTTGGAAAGGTATGGATAAAAGTTCATCATATGTATGTGTTAATGTACGAAATGAGATAACCATAAGTTGAAAAATGTGAAAAGTGGAATGAAATGAAAGTTTATATGGTGATAAGCCCATCCATATTTGTTTGGCATGCATATGATGTTATGTGCCCAACATATTTGATTAAGTGAATACGATAAGTAAATTTAGTCAAATTGACGGAATGTGTGTTTATGTACACTTGTTTGAATAAGATAATCGAAAAAGTTCGTGTAACATGACTATGTATATTAATTAGCTTGAAGTGAATTATATAATTGTGATGATATGATGTTGGTGATAAATGCTAAGTCATATGTGTGTACTTATGAGAGTCAAATTAGAGGCTTTACGATCTCACCCCTTTACCTGTGTTGCTTTATAACAAAAATTCACGAGAACCATGTGGAATAAGTCCATAAATGTGAAACTAAATAGTTTAGTGGTGAAATAATTAGTAATGCATATAGAGATAAGAATAGTTTGGAAAGTGAAAACAATTTTGGAAGGATATCGAATGCAAAAATGCACAATACTAACATTCAACAAATCGGCATACGTTCATATCAATTTCATATTCATATAAAAATGATGATGCAACCCAACCCAAGCCTATTTGTCCATCCGCTCGTACCTACCAATCACAAGTGGGGACTACTAAGTCAACCCTCCATCCGCTACACACCATCGAGCGTTCATTATCGGCGTGCTCATCGCCTATATAATTTTGTCATTAGATCCGTATTCAAATAGTGTAACCGAAGTTACCAAATTGAGATAATGTAAAGGAGTTACCATATTCAAAATGTTGTGACGTAGTCACCATATAACGTTAATGAGACCGAAGTCAACACCTTCTTCCCCTTTCACATAAATCCGAATGCCCCAAAATATATATATCATGCATAACATACTTAATTTCATATTCATATACATATATTCACATGTTATAAAATAACATATTTCATAATCCTATCGAAGTAGGAAGCGTGCACAGTACTCTTGTACCACTTAGCCATATTCATATTCTCACGTATAATCATATAATAAAAATAATTGCCATATGAAATATCGAAAGTGTGCGTACACACGATTTGTAATAGATTCCTTGAAATCCAAAAAAGCGATCTAGATCTAGATTTTACTCCTATATTCTACCAACCATTAAAATATATTAACAAACTTATTTGGCTTAAAACCAAATCCAAGTAGGATTTGTATTACTTACCTTGTTCTTGAATTAAAAGCTTGTAAATCAAATCTTAAAAAAATGATAGTATTCCTTCCTTAAATCGGCTAGCCACTAAATCGAGTAATTATGTCGTTTCTAACTTTTGAATAAGTGGAAAATAATTCGAATATCAAGATTAAAGATTATACTGATTATTCAATGTCACGGATAAAGGAGAAGTTAGTCTCGGCTAATCGACTTATTCAGATATGATGTCTAAAGTATGTGTTTGCTGCAATTTTTCCCGAATTGATTTTCATTTGTGAGTGGAATAATACGGGTTCATGATGATAGAATTAGTCAAAGAAATGATAATTGAGCAGTAAAGATGTCTGTGTGTGTGATAGTTACAGTTGAAATGAATATGATGATCTTTTCTGGGTATTCTATACATTCTTTTATCCTCAGAGATATGTATGTGATTGTTCAGTTTCTGATGGAGTTCTTATGTTGTGGGAAGCTAACTATGATGTTAGACGAAAGCCCTGTTGGTCTAGTCGGTTTATGATCGGTATTTCTTTATCTCTTCAAAATTCTATTCAAATATGTTAGAATGAAGTTGATTGTAAAAAAATTTTATGTGAGACTATTCTTATGTTTCTACTGATTATGGTTTTGTTTTATATATACAGAAAATATATTATCTTTGTTATGATGGAAGTTTAGAGCTAGTAAGCATTGTTTTTCTGCTGGGTTTCTCTGAGGAATCATCAGGATCTTTGTTATTTTCTTATGAGTTATGTTCTCGAACTTTCAGTATGGTATCGTATCTTGGATTCTTTATCTCAATTTTTCTATCATTCTTATTTCATGAATTATCGACCATGGCTCAACTTGAAATAGTGTTCTTCGACTTGTGATAACTATGTCTATTATGGTTGTATTTCTGGTTTGATCATATGAATATGGTGGTCTAGGTATCTAGATTTCTCTAATTTTCGTCTAAGGAATTGACTTTGGAAATGGTATAAATGATGGAAGCTCAAACTCAAATCGTATGATGGATTTCTTTCTTGGGTAAGTTGATTAAAGTCAATGCATTCAATCGAGATGTCTTTTTTTCTTTGAGCTAATGCAATTGTAAAGGCCTTTGATTAGCATGATAAGGGAATTTTGAAAGATTGTGTGCTTGAGATGCTTTAATAGCATGAAGAAAGAAGTATTTTGAGATGTGTTATTCTATAGTTGAGATCGACTCAGCTGTTTTTATTAGAATGAGTTGATTTGTTGGGATGTGATTTGAGTTATATGTATTTAATTATGTCCTCAGCTAAGAGAATGAATTTTGTGCCTTCACGAGTATATAGACGGGCAGTCTGAATGAAGAATTGATATTCTTGAAAGCATGATATAGAAAAATACCTATTAGATTTGTTTTAAATGGGTGATGTCATTCTGAATTAAAGTTGTTATGTTAATAAAGTTATCTCAATTTTGAAAGTTTGAATGGTCTGGGCATGCTAGCAAAGTTAAAGCAATTGAAGGTATTATTAACCGAAGTTCTGGTTTTGAGTTCAATTGGAATTGAGTAATGAATTTATGATTTTTCAGTGATGCACTAGTGAACGGATTAGAATGAGTTTTATTGCTAGAATATAAAGTGATGGTTCATGTTTTCAAACAGTTAATGTCACATTAAAAAGAAAATGTTTGACTAGTTATTTAAAGACAGTCACTTTTATGTCCGTATTGAGAATTTGGTGATATCGTTTATTCGACGAAAGGTATCTCATGTTCCCTGATTTCAAGAATTAAAGTATCGAATGTCATAGAAAGACCTGAAGTTAAGATAGTGTTAAAGACTTGAGCTATTGATAGATCGCGAGTGGTTATTGATTAATCTCTAGGCAAGCAGATATAGTTATAGATGCTGAATAAAAAAAATCCTTGTTTATTTTGTGAGTGGGTTACACGATTGATCTTAATTGATGATGATCCGATTTTAGTTAGATTAAAAGCTAAAGCGATGTTTTCATTGCAAGATTGAAAATCTCAGAAATGTGTTAATGAATGGTAAGCTAAACGAGTTCAGTATGAGTCGATTTTTGATTCAGAATTTTAGGTCGGACTTGATGATTGATGTTATTATTCTGAGATGAATTCAGAGCTTGTGCAGGAAATTTTTGTATGAAGCTCAGAAGTAGCCCGTTGGTTCATTCTGGAAGAATGTGCAGTTATGTGAAATAGATGTTTTGGCGATCGGGTTTCTCATTTGACAGATCGGCCGAGTTATATGTTTTTGAGGTTGTTAGCTCTCATAGAGTGCCAGTCCTTATTATTTTGAATTGAGATCCGAGGGATATATCCTAATTATGGAAAAAGCTACAGGAAAAAATGAATGCAGTTGCATCTTGGCACGGTAATACACCTGTAAATCGGTGGTAAGTCTGAGAGAGTAGTTCCAAAACTTTAACGATATGCTCCGACACTGTGTGTTAAAGTTCAAGGTGATTAGAAAGAGATATACAAGGTTGATATGATTTGCGATTATGGGAAATTAGTGAAAGTGAATCATGAGAGTTGAAAGAAATTTCTTCTGGTAAGATTTTCGAGGACGAAAATCCTTAAGAGGAGAGCTGTAATAGCCCGATTTTGGGCCTAGTCGAAACAGTGGTTTCGAGACCACAAATCCGACGAGGAAAAAAAATATTTTTATTACATTTTTATGGTCTACGATTTCACAAAATGATTTCGTAAAAAGTTCGTTCGAAAATTTCGACGTTTGGGCACTCAATTTAGTCGAAAGGATTAAATTATAAAAAGTGAAAAAGTTGAGTTCTACATGTTAGAGGTGTCCAATTGTTATGAAATTTTAAATTTGAGGTCCTTAAATGGGTTAATTTTTTGGACAAAAATGGAGATGAAATTGGTGAAATAGAATATTTTTAAGTTAGGGGCATTTTGGTCATTTAGTAATTAAAATGAATTAAAATCAAAATTAAAAGCCAAATTTTTGTTCATCTTCAAACCATCACATAAAATTGCATGGAGAAACCATGGCTAAGGTTTTTCAAGCTTCCAAGCTCAATTGTAAGTCCGTTTTAGCCCCGTTTTTAATGATTTTTACGTTTTTGAAATCCTCGAAACAAGATCTATCTATTTCTACCAATATTTTGAGATATGGTTGAAGTCTAGGTTTTTTACCCATGATGATTATGTGTGTATTTTGATGTTTAAAGGTAGATTATGCATGTTTATGGTTAAAGAAACGACTTTTACTAAATGATTTTCGGTAAAGATGCTAAAAAGGACTAATTTGGAAAAGTTATAAAATTTGTCATAAAAGTGTGAATTAGTGGAAATTTTGGGCTTTTATAGTTATGAAAATGGTTTGGATAGGTTTAAAATACAAAGAAAATAAATGAAAATTATTTTACGAGCCTAGGGGCAAAAGTGTAAATATGTGAAACTTTAGGGTAGAAACATAATTTTTCCATAATATGATTTTTGGATCACATTGAATAATGTGACTAATAAATAGACTAAATGTCATATTATAGATCAAAGAAAATGAGGTTTGGACCTAGAACGGAGGAAAACAAAGAATATGACGAATAAGTCCTTTTCACCGATTGTGCTACCGAGGTAAGTTTGTATGTAAATAATGCATCGTTTTTACTTACGTTTTCATATTTTGATAAATAGTATGAATTGTGGTTGAATATTTGATGTAATTAACAAAATATCGACAAGTGAGAAAATTCCGGGTTGAACCTTAGGAATAAAAATGGATACGAGTGACATGTTCACTAGAAACCTATGTGAAATCTAAGTGAAATAAGTGATCCGGGTGCTGGTCTGTACATTCAATCGGTGGCTGAGTTATCTGGAATGTGTTACAGATACTCGACAGCTTGTGTAAGCAGCACCGTGTAGTTTCGTCATGATCGACAGCTTGTGTGAGCAGACCCGAGATTGTGACTATGTGAAACGGGTGCTGGTCTTATAAGTTCTACCAGTGGCTGGGTAATTCGGCATGTGTTGCGGATACATGACAGCTTGTGTGGACAGCACTGAGTTGTTACATATGACCAACAGCTTGTGTGATCAGACTCGTGAATGTGAATAGCTCGAGAACGAGCCTATGTGTGATAAGTGATGTGAAGTAGCTTTGGCTACAAGTGTGGTATTATGTGCAATATTCCGATGTATCCATTAATATTCCGATGTGTTCAATAGGAAATGACTAAGTGCAAAAAATTGTGATTATGTGATGAATAAATGCAGGTATATGTGTGTAAACTTATGAGCAATATGCTCGATATGTGATCAAACTTTGGTAAGATTGATACGGAGTAAGTGTTACAATGAAAGTTACTATAAAGAAAACATGAAAGAGTGAAATTTAGAAATAAAATAGTTTTGGTTAGCAGCAGTTATGTGTCTCTGAAAAATCACCAAAAATGGTGAAAATTGAATTAGAAGTTGAATAAGAGATGAAATTAAAGATTATTGAGTCTATTTTTGTATAAAAGAAACGGTGTAAGCAAAAGAATTTCATATTCTGAGATATTTGAATTTTTTGTGAGACAAAGTTAGAATGGTTTCAGAATCCCCTATTCTGACTTGTGAAAATTATTAAAAATTGTAAAAAATAATTATGGGTTATAATTTATATGATTAAAATCATGAATGAGTCTAATTTCCATAGAAACAAATGAAACACCATCTGAATCCCGTACAAAGAGATAATTAATTTTTAGTGAAGAAGGGGCTAAACCGCATGGACAATGTAACAAGGAGACTTTAAAGAATAAACTGTACTTATTGGATAAACCAAAAATTTTGAAAATTTTATGGTAAGAATATATGTGAGCCTAGTTTTATAAAAAAATTAGCGGATCCTAATTTGGAGTTCTTGATCTCAAGATATAAATAAATTAGTAACTATGACTTGAGTAGACAACTTAAGATGAACATAAGTGAATAGTGGAACTTTGTGCAATTATGATTGTATTATCTTGAGTACATATTATGATTCTATTATTAAAAGTATATTAATAAATTTTTTATTATTTACATACTTACTTACTAAGTTTTGTAGCTTACTCCCCTTCCTTTCTCATATCTCATAGGGTTGTATGCTAGCTCGGGTTGGAGATTGCCGGAGATGTTATCAAACTATCAAGCTATCATCGTGGGGTAAAAGTGAATACAAACCTCTTAAGTTTATGGCATGTATAGGGGACTTAGCCATTTGTATGTGTCATAATTGGTTTGGCCTAAAATGTTGGCCTTTAATATTTAGTAGTTCATTTTGTATAAGGCCATTGATGTTGGCTAGTATTATTCAAGTTATATGTTTGTGATGATGCATGATTTGGGTGAATGAGTGTATGATGATTAAATAAGAAAAGTGTGGAATGTGAATGGTTGTGAGAAGGACATGACTTTGGACACGGGCATGTGCCCCTATTTTTCAAGAAATTTTTAATGTTTTTCAAAGTTCTCGGTTTAGTCCCAGACCACTTCCAAAGTATGTTTTGGGCCTCGTAGGTCCATATTAGGGACTTTGTGATGAAAATTGAAAAGTGTTAATTTATATGAAATTTTATGACTCGGTTTAATACGTTTACAAGTGTATGTGTTTCGGTAATTCCTCCTACCCTATTTCGGTGCCAAATACGGGTAAGGGGTGTTACAGCGTGAAGAAGAAGGGCTAGTAGAATCTGAATCTGAACCGAGGTAAGAAATTGTGGTAAGTAAAGGTAAGGTTGAGGTGAGCCACAATGCATAGAAATCGGTAAGTAAAGAATATAAACCTCGTGTGCCATACTCCAACGCGATAAAGAAAAACCATACCAATAGGCAATTTGGTAAATTTCTTAACCTCTTGAAAAAGTTACATATTGAAGCTCTTTCGCAGATTCCCAACTCAATAAAATTTTTAAAGGAGCTTCTAGCAAACAAACGGAAGTTAGATGATGCGTCACACGTGGAGCTAAATGCAGTGTGCTCAGCTATCTTACAAAATAAACTACCCAACAAATTGAAAGATCCTGGGAGTTTTACTGTTCTTTGTCTAATTAGAAGTTTAAATGTTAATAATGCCTTGGCTGATTTAGGGGCGAGTATTAATGTCATGCCTTATAAAATGTTTAAACAACTAGGTCTTGGGAAACCTAAACAAACTAGAATGAGCATTCAACTGGTAGATAAAACTATTAGATTTCCTAGTGGTATTGTTGAGGATATGTTTGTAAAAATCGATAAATTTATATTCCCAGTTGACTTTGTTGTTTTGGACATGGATGGGGATAGTGACGCACCTTTAATCTTAGGACGACCCTTTTTAGCAACTGCCAATACTATTATTGATGTTGGTCCAGGTGAACTCCCACTTCGTGTAGGTGACAAAACGATCACTCTTTAGCCTCGTGATTCGGTTAAGACATCGAGAATTGAAGGTGGGTGTATAAATCCTATGAGTAACCATGTGGTCCAACCCTCTTTGCATGAAGCACCTCGAAAAAGCACAATCAAGCCACGTCCTAGTTCTCGTGACAATAATAAAACAATCCATGAAGAACGAATGCTACGGATAGATGAACTAGATGAATGGCGGACGCATGTTAAGGAGAAACCAAGGATACACGATGTAGAACTTAAACAACATCATAATGAGCTTTAAGATGAAACAAATCAATTTAAGGTTGGAGACTAGGTATTGTTGGACAAAGCGGACCCTCGAGTTGTCACTTTAAAGCCCAATGCAAACGGAGTGTAACACCCCTGACCCGTATTCGATGCCAGAATAGGTTACGAGGCATTATTAAACTTACCCACAATCAATCATGTAATTCAAAAATTTGACCTTTCTTTCCCAATTTAAAACTCTAACTAACACCTCTTAAACAAGCCGATGAAGCCTAATTCACGTTCTAAGAATAGTTCGGGATCAAATCGAGCTCTTTTGAAGCTCTTTGGAAGTTTTTATAAAATTTTTCTCTGAACAGTCCACACGCCCGTGTGGAGGAAAGGACACGCCCGTGTGACATATCACACACCGTGTGGAATTATTTCTCAATTCGAACCTATAGGGGTTTTCACATGGCCGAACACACGCCCATGTCCTTGGCTTGTGTCACTCACACGGCCTCGGCACGCCCGTGTGCTCCACCCGTGGTCGACACTGACTTGCATCACACGGCTTGTCACACGCCCGTGTGTCTGGTCCGTGGTCAACACTGACTTGTGTCGCTAACATGCAGGGGACACACGGCCTAGACACACGCCCGTGTACCTACCGTGTGGACTAGAACAAGTCTATTTTCCAAGCTTTTTTTATCACCCTAACTCATACAACATAAATCACATTCAACAATTAACCAAGCAACCCAATCATGCATCATACACATTCATGAATAACCTCATCTTTTCATATATTAATAATAATGATCCATCAACTATGGCTATATACAAAAGAGTTCATCTTTAAAAGATCCAACACACTTGGATAAAACAACAAAATATTTCACTACGTCTAATCCCTATACATGCCATACTCAAAATGCTAAGTCTAACTATACCGAGATGTGCTAATAGTGTGGGTGATCTTCTGAATTATCTTCGCATCCCGAACTGACTCTTTGACACTATAAAACAAGGGAAAAGAAAGGGAGTAAGCTTTAAGCTTAGTAAGTTTACATGTAAACAACAAGCATCATACCATATGCAAAGCAACCACAACCATTATATATTATGTAAGAACAATTTACATTTTTAATAACCATGCTTACTGATCTCATCTCTTACCACATTCTAACCATAAAACATATGTATTGCTCACATTTACTTGCACATATACCCTGCACTCATCACCACAAAGCCACATGAAATATTTACTTAGTCAAGTTTCTCGATGAACCCTTCGAAATAATACTACGTACCCAGTGGTTTCGCACACAGCCCACCATTAATCAATAATAGGGTGGTATCGAACATAGCCCACCAACAATAATAATTACGGTGGTTTCGCACATAGCCCACCAAATGATAATATAAACGATGGTATCGCACACAACCCATCGTGAATAAATAATAATGTGGTATTGCACACAGCCCACCAACAATAATAATTACGGTGGTATTGCACACAGCTCACCAAATAATAGTTACGAATATTTTCGGACTTACATTTCTATTTCGAGGTTCATACGAGAAATTACTCATTATCTATCAATTTCAATCAATCTCACTAATAATTGATCTCATTCATACAATGTATCAATAGGTAATAACATATGTATTGAAGATGTATCGTTTGCACATAAACTTAAACTTACCTTGGTGCAAAATGTATCAATCGACGGTTTAGCCCGTAACCTTGTCTTTTCCTCTGTCAAGGTTGTTTCCGCACTCTTCTTGATCTATAATAATAAAAATTTACTCATTCAATCACTATATAACTCATGATACATCAAAATTCCTACATAGGCAATAAATGACCATTTTGCCTTTATACTTTGGCAAAATTATGATTTTGCCCCTAGGCTCGTAAATCGTTTTTCATCATATTTTCTCATTAAACAAACCTAGCTGAACATTTATTTCTCTTATAACTTTCGAAACCATTAGTTTGTTGGAAAACGGGGGGTCGACTTGAAAAACGAAAATGGAGTCGCCACCAATCCTTTTTTCGAGGTGTGATCGGATCACCTTGAGATTGATCATTAAAACATTTAGATTTATTAAAACAATGATTTTGAACTACAAAAATTCAAGAAAATGAGTCCGGGAGTGTTACGCACGAGAAAGGATTAGCACCCTCGTAACGCCCAAAATTGGTACCGAATTGATTGATTAATGTCTTAATTTGAAAATTTGAAAAGATTTTAAAATACTATCCTCTTTGTTTAAAAGAAAACTTGAATAAATTAAATTGGATGCTAAAACCCTATTATTTCGAAGAAGTAAAATGTCACGCCGAGTGAGTTAGGATACGACATTTCAAATCCTCTAAACTGAGCTTGTCCTTTGACTTTTAAAACCCATGCATCTAAGTTTAAGAAGGATATTCGATTATTTGGGTCAAATGAAAAATCGGAACCCAGTAAGGTAGGGCACAATTTCTCACAATTCCAAATACAAAATATTGCCTTTATTTTTAAAAATCCTTATCTCGAGATAACAAAATGTCACATCTAGTGAGTTAGGACACAACATTTTGAATTCCCGAGAATAGGTTTTTATTTAGCTTGTATGCTTTGATTTAGAAAAGGATAATAGGTTCTTTTGGCTTAACGAGAAAAATTGAAACCCAGTAAGTTAGAGTACGATTTCTCAAATCTCGAATTACGGAAAATTTCTTACTAAAAACAACCTTTTTGATGTATCGATGAAATGTAACATGATTTTATAGTAAAATGTAAAATCAATTACAAAGTGGTAATATGTGCAACAAAATAATGATGATGGCAATAATAAATATAAATAACAATAATAATAAAGTTAATAATAATGAATAGTCAAAATTTGAAAGTATGTATAACAAAATATAAATACGTAAATAAATAGATAATGAAATGACAATAATAAGTGTAAAAGTTAAAATAAAACAAACCAAAATATAAAAGGAATAATAAAAGTAAAAATAAAAATAAGATAAATAATAAAAACAAAAATAAACAAATAGAAGAAATAAAACAAACTAATTATATAAAAAATGAGTAAGTAAATAAATGAAAAGTAAAAATAATTAAAAATTAATAGTGAACCAATAAATAAATAAACGAATGAACATTAGGTAAAACAGTTTAAAAAAATAATAGTAGTAAAAATAAAAATAATAATATTAGTAATAATAAAAGTAATAGTAATAGTAACAACAACAACAACAACAACAACAACAACAACAACAACAACAACAATAATAATAATAAGGAAAGTAATAATAATAAATACAATAATAGTAATAGTAATAGTAATACTAAAAAAAAGTAAAAATAATGGTAATAATATTAAAATTAATTAATTTAATAACAAAAATAACAAAAAGGACTAATTTGAACTTAAAACAAAAATTTGGGGGCAAATCTGCAAATAAATAAAAAGAAAAGGACCATATTGAACGCGCGAGTAACAAAGAGGGACCAAAAGGGAAATTAATCCTTGCCCTCCAAAACAATGTCGTTCGAATAAGGGCCCAATTGGAATCGCAATAAATTATGGGGCCAAATTAAAAAACAAGTACAAAGTAATAAAAAAGCGAAAGGGCTAAAAGTGCAATTAGCCCTTTTGTTAAAAACACGCGGATCCTCCCCGGGTCGGGTCAACACGCAGATCTTATCCATGAAATGACGTCGTTTTAGGTCTTAATGACCCACTCCAAAACAACGTCACATAAATCAGCTTTAAATACTAAAAAAATCAAGGCTGAAATCATTTTTTCACCGTTCCTAAAGCCCCCCAAAAAAAACCTTTGAAAGCTCTGGGAGTTCTGACCTAACTCGTCATCGAGCCATCGTGCTCTGCCACCGTTTGCCATCGTGTGCGGTGGTCGGAGACCCAAAAACGGCTATTTCGGTCTTTAAAGTGCCCTAAACCTAAATCTAAACGCTGAATAACCAAATCCCACCCTGAAATCCCAAGCAAAGACAGGTGACTCCTCAGATTCGATTTCTTTGATCGCCAAAAAAAGGTAAAATCCCTACCCAACAGTGTTTTCCCTATATTCTCTTATACTTAATACTTAAAAATTAGATAGAAGTTCTAGTGAATACCTTTAAAACTTTGTATTCTTGATTTTTTATTTTCATTCGTGAAAATAGTAACCTTTACAGATTATTTTTGGCCCCTCTTAATAGCCGATTGTTGAAAAATAAATAAATAAAAAAAGAAAATATAAAAATCCTCGAATTTCTATTATCACTTGTTGGCCATTTTTTTCTATTTTGTTTCTTTTTTGCAGGCAAAAACCGTTGTACGGAGGGAGAAGCCGTTTTTGGGGTGACGTGAAAGCCAGAACGCCAGGCTAGTGACGCCAGGAGGTTTTAGAAACCTTTAGGGTTTCTGAAACCCCAATCAATTTTGGGTCATCTAGGCTTGTTCAACATTGGGCCATTGTAATTGGCTTGGGCCATCTAGGCTGGTTTTAGACTTGGGTCTATTATTTGTTATTGGGCTTGTAATAAAAACTGGACTGTTCTTATTATTTTGGTTTATTTTGGTTTTTGAATGGGCTGGAGTGTTAAATCTGGGCTATTATTTTATTTGATTTTGTATTTTGGTTAATGAATGGGCCCGGGAAAATTGGGCTAATTACAGCTGCCCCTTTTTGCTCATTGTCGTGTAACGAGAATGGAGCAAATGTAACACCCCTAATCCGTATCCATCGCTAGATTAGGGTTAAAGGCGTTACCAGATAGATCGAAAACATTTACAGACATTACATTCAATCATTCATCAATCGCATTAAAAGTGTCCCTTAAATAGGTCAACGAGACCTTAATCATGCCTCAAAGTAGGGTCGAGACTAGGCTGAACACTTACGAATTTCTCAGAAATTTAAAACTTTTCTAAGTTTTGCAGGACACACGCCCGTGTGGGTAGGCTGTCTTTCATGGACACCAGTCACACCCATGTGTCCCTGCTATGCCAAATCAGGGCATGTATACTGACTTTTCCACACGGCCACTAGGCACGCCTGTGTACCATGGCCATGTGTTCTTAGGCCATATATTGACTAAATCACACAGCTACCAGGCATGTCCATGTGCCAAGGCCATGCACACTTAGGTCTGGCTACTGACTTTCACCCACGGCCACTAGGCACGCCTGTGTGCCAAGGCCGTGTAGGCAAAACAAGCCATTTGTAAGGCCATAATGCCACCACACTAAGGTTATACCTACAAGAAAAATACCAATACAACTCATACACATTTGGAAACCAAGAACATATCAAATCTCTACGCTCAAATACAATTCCAATCATGCCAATTTGTACAACTAAAAACATATACAATTAAGCATGATTCATCTACCTATACCTTTCATATATCCACTTCTTTGATCAATCAAACATACTCATAATGCATTCATATGTTTACCATATCTTTAACCATTTCATAAGCTATCTAGCCATACCAAAACATGCATCATTTTCATATATGCCCAAGCATATTACCAATACTTATCTAGCCAAATCTCATGGCTATTATACACATTTCAAACATAACCAAAATGACTAGCCTATAAATGCCATATCTAGCTATATACATATTCCAAAAGTACCAAAACAAGTTGAGTAGTGTGATGATGATCCTCGACGGTCCCCGAGCCTTCAGTAGCTTTGACGATCTATAAAATAGAGAAAAACACACACATAGTAAGCTTTCAAAAGCTTAGTAAGCCATATACAAATAAACCTAACATAAAATGCACATAGCATATTTATACAATGACAATAATGGTTTTCATAGCATATACATCTCATATAACATTTGGCTCATTTGTTTAGCCATATCTTACCACATTTTTTTTAAACTCAAATAACACATATACTCTTATCTCATTTGAACATATCATCACATATTGTTTCACCCTTTCAATACACATATTCAACTAAGTAAGTTCATATAGATACTTACCTTTCATACACACTTAGTGTACACATCAATGTACCTGAAACGGATATTCAAATCACATAGTCATTTGTATCTCGGACCTGCCCGTTGAACCATTCGAATCTAATGGGATATATAGAATACTCAGAATAGTCGTACAATGCCAATGTAACACCCTTACCCGTAATCCCCATCAGAATCGAGCACGAGGCGTTTCCGTATAAAACTACTTGAACACCACTTAGGCTCAATGCGACTACTCTCCTTGATGTCAATACTACAACTTCTTTTCTACTTACAAGACCTCACTCACACATGTGAGGGCTCTCGAGACTATATCGGGAACTCTTACGATCCGTAAAATTTTTTTCCCATTTAAACAGGGTGTACACGCCCGTGTTAGATGACACACACGCCTGTGTGTAGTCACACATGACCATGTGCGCACACCGTGCTTAAAAATCCCAATATTTTGCAAAAACTCCCACGGTTAGGGCACACGCCTGTGTGGAATGGGGCACGCCCGTGTACCCTCACAACATGCCCGTGGCTTTGAACCGTGGGGAGTTACTGACTATATTCACACGGCCTTGACATGCCGTAGGCCCAGGACTGTGTGTTAATCCTTAATATACTGGCTTGTTCACACGGTTTGGGGCACACGCCCATGTCCAAACCATGGGTCTCACATGGCTCATGTACACGGCCGTGGGATTCACCCGTGGCCTACTTTGACTTAAAATACAAAGGTGCGGGGTGCACATGGCCTAGACACACGTTCGTGTGTCCATCTGTGTGAGCACTTAGAGGCTATATACCAAGCCTTTTTCTATCCTACATTTCATACATTAATATACTAGTTCAATGAAGTTTCAAATCATCAACTAATACACATGAATTTATACAATTGATTCATGAAAATAAAGTTTTCTTCCCATACAATTACAACAACTTAAGCCATCATCAATGGCCATACACCTTTAAACTATGAACCCTCTTAGACCAACACAATTTGACACAATAACATCAACTTAGTCAACCTTACATTCTAGCCCTATACATGCCATGACTCATAAGGACTTGATACCTCATACCAAGTGTCTGCTCGATATTGTGAATACATCTCCAACAACCTCCAACTCGAGCTAGTAGATAATTTACCTATAAAAGATGGGAAAGGAGATGAAGTAAGCAATAATGCTTAGTAAGTTCATATGTATAACTGATAATTTCTTATATTCATTGGATAAACATAACCATAAAGTATCATAAAGAGTTTCTCTCATAAACCCTTAGTTACTTACTCAACCGTTGTTGAAACTTACTCATTCAATCTTTTACCACACTCTTACCATATCACGAGCCGACTGCTTGTGCTGAATAGCATTCATTCCTGCAATGATTACCATTTAATCACCTAAAACAACACATCAACCATTTTCAATAAGTCACTGATATTACTAATCTCTCGGTGGTTACGCACTTAGCCCACCATTACATCTCTAATAGGTGGTATCGCACACAACCCACCATTTAGTTATACTTATGGTGTTTTCGCACTTAGCACACCAATCATTTATAAGCGATGGTTTCGTACATAGCCCATCGATTATCAGTTAATCAGTGGTAACACACACAGCCCACCGATCATTTATAACTATGGTGATTTCGCACTTAGCTCACCAATATTAATACAACTGATGGTATCGCACACATCCCATCATTACCAACAATGAGGGGATATCGCACATAGCTCACCATCATTTATCATTCGTGGATAACAAACCACAAGTAGATCTCTATCTTAAATGTTCATCTGAGGACATTTACACACACTTCTATTCTTACTTAACATTCTTCCATACTCGCTAACATTCACACACTACGTCAATAAATCTATCTCATGCAACTAAGGTGCAATAATTTTACATATCCCACGAAGGGTTCATCATATATTGAGTTCATCACGATTCAGTTCTAACACATACCTATGCCACTAGTGGTACAACCACATACATTCAACATTCTTGAGCCTCATACATATTGTCACATTGACATCATACCCCAATAGGGTTTTACTTACGTTAACATGTCTATGCCATGTCCTTGACATGGCCCTATACGAACTCTTACACCGATGCCATATTCCAATATGGTCTTGCACGAGACTTTAACCATTATCATCTCATACTATATACTTTTACCATTTCTCTAAATTCAATTCCATTGACATCTTATCAAAAATATTTCATACATTCATATAGTGAACATACATCCCATTCAACATCGGGATATTAAACTAACTCATACGTAATTGCAACATTCGAACATGAACATACCTCGATGTCGAAAGAGCCGAAAAGGACCTTTTTGCCCACATTTCTCTTTTCACTCGTTCTAGGTCCGAAACTCATTTTCTTTGATCTAGAACAATGGAATTTAGTGATTTAATCACTTATAAATCATAATACACCATAATCTATGCTTTAGGCAAAAATGACTATTTTGCCCCTACACTTTGGCAAAATTACGATTTTGCCCGTAGGCTCGTAATTAATTTTTATCACATTTTCTTGCTAAACAAGCCTATTTGAACATTTAATCCTCTTACAACTATCCTCAATTCCAACTATTTCATGCATTAATGAATAAATTACAACTTTTGCATTTTAGCCCAAATTAGGTGTTTTTATGACAACACCCTTCACAAAATTTGTTTATCAACATCCTATCATTCATTTTCTTCCATAAAAATTCAGCAACCAGCATAAAACCTCCCATGGAAAGTCCCTAGACTCTCAACCATGTTACAAATTAGTCCCCCCATTAGCTAGCTTAAGCTTTGGGGACTCCAAAAGTACAATTTTTATCAAGAAAAGTCATCAAAATCACTTACTTGTGAGGAGGAATGCTTGCTGAAATTTTGAACTTCAAAAACCCCATTCTTGCTGTCCATTTTCAGTGGAAGAGGAGAAGAAATAAAAAAGATGATAGCTTTTCTTATTTCATCTTATTTTATTTCTTTTTAATAACCTAACATGACAACATTTAATGCCCTTGTCCCCTTTGTCTTCTTTGACCGTCCAAGCCAATTCCCATGGTCTAATTGCACATTTGGGACCTCTAATTTATAACCCATAGCTATTTGGCACCTCTAGGAAATAAAATAGAACTTTCACACTTTTTGCGATTTAGTCTTTTTTCACAATTTAGCTAGAATTTGCTAAAATTAAGGCGCCAAAATTTTCATGCATCCTTATAAACATGTTATCACACATAACATATCATGAAAATAATTTTCTCTAACCTCAAATTAGTGATTCGAGATCACTATTCTGACTAGCTCCTAAATCAGGCTGTTATAATTCTCCCCCCTTTAGGGATTTTCGTCTCCGAAAATCTAACTAGGAGGAGTTGTTACCAACATTCTTAAAACATTTTCATAAACTCTTCAAAAATCACAGATTCACTTATCCACAAGTTTCTTCTGTCAACAATCTCTAAGCTATCACACATAAGGTCGAAGCACCACTTGTGACTTAGGTATTTATTCCTCCCGGACATATACTCAATGATCCACTAATTTTGGAACTCTGTACAAATCGAATGATCATTCAGACCCTTATAGGTCGATTTACTACCACTCGTATGTCATTCCCCCTTCTTGGGAATTTTGTCAAACCACATTTGAAATCTATAAGGTTTTATCTCACTTCCTCATTAAGTATTCACCAACCGTAATAGTCTTGACTTGTACGCTTTGACAACTCAGCTTTTAGTGGTCAACTACTTCTGACCATAAACTCGATCATATCATGAAATGTACTCTACTGTCAAAAAATTTATGCGTATAACAATACTTCCTTATTCTTGCTTTAGCAGATATGCTACCACTAAATCTCATACCAAAACTCTGTATAAGTTTTGGATTCATCATCTTTCCATTTCTATTTTGAGAAATCATCAACAACGGAAGGAATTATACAACCTGAATTCGCCAGCACAAATAAACTCATTCGGAGCTTCTTTAAAATACCATTTACTATATCTCTTTTAAACCCTTTTTTTTGTTCTGAAAAGAAAACTCGGTCTATTCATTGTTGAAACTAAGATGTTACCGACTAAGATTCACCGAGTAACCATCTCGCTTTGCTTAACATGGATCTTTCACTCAAACCAATACTATGTCTATTATCTGAAAAGTATAATAGCAACTATACCTACTATGGTAATAGCTCAAGTCATCTCCACTATCTTACATTATAAGATGTTCTCACTCATAAAAAAAAAAATTTAGAAATTACTCATCAATTTTCCCATAGATCATTACCACACATCCAGTTCTCAGACAGACACAAAAGTGATCATCTCGGGATCACCAATTTGGCAATTGTTTTTCTCAATTCAGACTGAATTCAGTACTTGGATTTTCAATCAATAATTCTATCAATAACTTTTAACTTGACCATCACAGATGATCCTTTCCATGAGCATATCTTTGTATCGTGCTCCTTACTCACGATCACACAGAAATTATTCTCTTTATTGATCCATGCGTGAATCTATGCAGAACTTGAATCATATGTCAATACATTAATCTACTCCTTTCTCCACACAGAGAACATGTCTAGCACACTCTCATCTGAGTTTCTTTTGCTATGATAATTTAAAACTTTTACTAGTGTCGTGTCTCTAGGGACATCTTGATCGAATCTATTGACTCTATTTAGCTTACTCGAAATCTCATCATACAACGTGAAACTCGTGATTTCACTTCTGATACTAGAATCATCACGGACTTCCTCCTCAAAGTACCTGTACATGGTTACAAGGATATAAAGGAATGTCGATTTCAATTAACTAAATCGACAACCTGCTCATTCGATTTCACTATCGCCTACCATTCTCACACAATCACAAAGTTATGAAAAGAAAACTACGTCAGCCCCGAAAGGCAACCAATATTTATAAGAAAATACTCAAGGAGATTTTTTTTTATAATTCCTTTCATAGCATCAACTAACTATGCACAAACTACAGGCCTTGAGTCAACTTACCCATACTTGCAATTAATTTAGCACATATCGTGCCACACCTCGTACTAGATTCTTCGTGATTCACTTACAAATGTCTGCATTCACTCCTTCACATGACTTTAGTACAAATCTCATTTATACTTCTAGTCCCGTCTATCCGTCCCATTGATCACTAGGGATAATCAAAGACGCAAATTCATCGACATTCAAGTAGGTACGAAACCAACGCCACACCCCCGAGGTGATCCTATATGGAGTCACCTTTAAATTCCAATGCCCTATCCCGGATAAGGGCTTATATGGACTTTTGCATCAAGTATCGACGCCACATTTCTAATATGGTCTTATACGGAATCATAACCCGGTGCCAAGGCCATGCCTTAAACATGGTCTTACCCAGGACCTTATCTATTTCACATATCAATGACAGCCCTTTTCATTTTAGTCCCTTCAAGACTTCAACCTCATGTTCAACGACAATTACTCTATCTAGTAGAGTATCATACATCAATGTGATATAAAGCATTCTCAAATGCTGATATAAATACTACATTAACAATATACAACTTACTCAAGTTCCACATTAATATCTGCTTGAGTACTCAGTATTTGATTCTGCTTTCTCTTACTATCACTTATCAATTAAAGAATGTCTTACGGGTTTGAGTATGTTGTTTATCTGATTGTCATAGTCCATCTATTGTCTTACCCGTATCACAACATCATAGCCCATCTACTTCTTTACAAGTCATCAAGATGACATAGCCTCGCTATGGTCTTACACAAAATCTTATACCAATACCAGGTCTCAGACGTGGTCTTACATAGAATCACTATTTTACGCTGACGCCATATCCCAGATATGGTCTTACACGGAATCACTATTCGTCACCAATGCCATGTCCCAAACATGGTCTTACATGGGATCACATGTACCGCCATGGTCCTACCATGGTCTTATTGATCACTTTATCATTAAACAACTATACTCATTTCCTGCATTCTACTTAGTCAAATTTCCTAGTTTAACTTCCACACCATAATACGTGTGGTTTCATACCGAGTCACAAATAAAACATTATACATCATCTACTTTAGCAGTCACACATGAGATTCAACTATGTGGACATATTGATCATGCATCATTCAAACAATCGTATATACACATATACCCCATCCTTTGGGTAAATTTACTCACCATATACACCTAACCTAACCCACTGGTTTAGGTATATAACACCTTATGCACGCTAAACCAATGTAAATAAGCTTATAACTTTATAACTCTCATTTCATGCATTATCACACACAGATCATAATCTTCTATTCATACCTCTTGGTACTTACAAGTCTCATGCTTGTAAGGTAAACAAGGCACCCATATTACTCGATCACATGGATCAGTATATTTTGCTATGATAAGCATAATCTCAATATCATTATTCATAACATGAACAATACTCTTAGTCAGCTTTAACTAGTATAACTTGATAATAGCTTTACTCGATTGCCCACTGAATTTCTATGAATGACCAAGGATACTGAATCTCAATACACATGTATCTCGAATTCCAATGCCATATCCTAGATATGGTCTTACATTGGCATGCTCATCAATGCCGACACCATGTTCCAAACATGGTCTTACACTGGCTTACTCATTTCATGTGGTAGATCGAGTATCCTTGGTATTTCAATTTCAATCGGGACTTTCCCATGCTTGACCTTAGTAACTCCTTAATTTAATATAGCAATTAAACATTTTCATACAAATAATATGCATATAACCACATCACAGTCAATTCAATGAAAATATTCATGAAGCTTGAAAATCATACAAACTTAATGTAATTAGCTCAGTTGGGAATCGTCTCTGTCTTAACAAAATAATTTCACTAGAGCCGAGAGATATCACACTATCACGGTCCACAATGGCATGTATAGCTAGACTCTTACTCACACTAGATTAGTCCGAGAATCGACTAAACCATAGCTCTGATACAACTAAATGTAACACCTCTTACCCATAATCCCCGTCGAAATCAAGCACGAGGCGTTACCGTATAAAACTACTTGAACACCACTTAGGCTCAACGCGACTACTCTCCTTGATGTCAATACTACAACTTCTTTTCGACTTACAAGACCTCACTCACACATGTGAGGGCTTTCGAGACTATATCGGGAACTCTTACGATCCGTAAAATTTCTTTCCCATTTAAACAGAGTGTACATGCCCGTGTGTAGTCACACACAACCATGTGCACACACCGTGCTTAAAACTCCCAACATTCTGCCAAAACTCCCACGGTTAGGGCACACGCCTGTGTGGAATGGGGGACGCCCGTGTACCCTCACAACATGCCCATGGCTTTGAACCGTGGGGAGTTACTGACTATATTCACACGGCCTTGACATACCCATGGGCCTAGACCGTGTGTTAATCCTTGGTATACTGACTTGTTCACACGGTCTGGGGCACACGCCCATGTCCAAACTGTGGGTCTTACATGGCTCATGTACACGGCCGTGGGATTCACCCGTGGCCTACTTTGACTTAAAATACAAAGGTACGGGGTGCACACGGCCTAGACACACGTCCATGTGTCCATCCGTGTGAGCACTTAGAGGCTATATACCAAGCCTTTTTCTATCCTACATTTCATACATTAATATACTAGTTCAATGAAGTTTCAAATCATCAACTAATACACATGAATTTATACAATTGATTCATGAAAATAAAGTTTTCTTCCCACACAATTACAACAACTTAAGCCATCATCAATGGCCATACACCTTTAAACTATGAACCCTCTTAGACCAACACAATTTGAAACAATAACATCAACTTAGTCAACCTTACATTCTAGCCCTATACATGCCATGTGAAACACCCCAAACCCGCCCACGAGCCTTGACCGAATCTGGTATGTTCCCCGGTGTAAACTGTTTCAAATTCTTTTGTTACTTAGGAAAAACTTGTGTGATTTGGAAGAAAGATCGTTTTGGGTTGGGCTTGAGATGAAAACAAGTTTATTTCATTATTAAAAATCCTTTACTTTAGGTGACAAAACGTTTGGGCTTTGTTTTAAAAAAATAGATTTACTTAATCTTTTAATAAATAAAAGTTTGTAAAATAAAAACAGAATAAAATAATTCTACTAAGGCCTTATTACATCAAATAATTCCCAAAATTTAAATTCAAAATACTTAAAGTAAAATAGTCCAAATAAAAGAAATCAACTTCACATGGCCTCCACTAAGCATCACGGCTGGGTCCATCACTAGTCGTCACCTGAAATGTAATCCCACAACGGGGTGAGTCAACAGACTCAATGTGTAACCAACACTAAAATTTAATATTTCAGGCATACAAGTATCACACATGTTCATAAAGCATTTAAACAATATGATGCAACCCGAACCCAAACCTACATGCCATCCACTACACACCACCCGTACCATCCTGCACACCGTGGGGACTACTAAGTCAACCCTCCATCCGCTACACACCATCGAAGGCAGTCGCTGCAGTCGACGTGCTCATCGCCCTTATAAAATATGTGGTCTTAGGTCACCACATTCAGATATCGTGGTCTTAGGTCACCACATTCAGTTATCGTGGTCTTAGGTCACCACATTCAGTTATCGTGGTCTTAGGTCACCACATTCAGATTTCGTGGTCTTAGGTCACCACATTAACTTCCCCTTTTCATATAACCCATATGCCCCCATATTTCATACATAATATGCAAAATCATGCCTTAATTCACATTCTTATCACTATGTTAAAGATAACATATATTCATATTCCTAGTAGGAGTAGGAAACGTACCTTAGTACTTTGTACCATTGTATGGTACCTTAGCCATGCTTTTCACATTCTTAATAACATATTTAATTTAAAACATAGCCATAAATGTATTAAAACTTAGGGTAGGGTACACACCTGATTCGCTTAACAATTTCTCTTGAAATCCCGAAATTCGATCTACTGCCTTAGATCTTTAACTCCCTACATTCAGCCCATATTAAAGGTTTAATGAAAAACTCATTCGGCCACAAAACCAAATCCTAGTAGGATTTGTACACTAAAACTTACCTTAATGCCGATTTGCTTATCATTCAAATCCCGAAAACTTTGCTATTCTCCTCCTTGAATTCGGCCAAACACTGGATCTTTACATAGGTTAGTTTCGGCTTTTTAACATGTAAGAAATAGATCTTAGTATCAATACAGGCCTTGGCCGATTGTATTTAGGCACATACCTTGTGATTTTCGAATCCCGAAACTCACCGAATAACTAGGGAACACGCGGCCTATGGTGTACCTTCGGGAAAAGAACTTCTCCTTCCTTGTAATCGGCTGATCCTTAGATCTATTAACTTGTTAGTTTTAGCTATTTTGAATAATTATGAACTAGATCTAAAACACCAAAATAGGCCTTGGCCGAATATTCCTTACCTTAGATCTTGGAAGATTTCTTCCTTATGGTCGACTTATGGACAGATCCTGAAGCCTTCTTTCCAAGTTTCAACTAACACAATAATGGGGTTAGATTTCCTGGTTTCGGTTAATCTTAAAAGAAAAGGATGAAAATCGAATGATAACTAGTTCTTACCCTTAATACAGAAGTCGACAACCCCTTGTTTGAAGTCTCAAAACTATTCAGCTATGGCCTTGATTTTAGCAAACTTTTAGCTTTTAGAAGATTATGAAAGAAGAAGAGAAAAGAGTTTGAGCAATTTGGTAATGAAGTTTGGCTACACAAGGTGTTTTTTAAACTTGGCAAAACAATGAAGAAAGGAGATATTTGCTAGAGAGAATTGGCAGAGAGAGTTAGAAGAAAGAATGAATGGCCCTCTTTTCCTTTTATAGCCAAAATTACTAACTTAGAATCCCTTACTTAGCCATCACTCTTCTATTTTAATAGCTTTATCTCTTTAATTAAAATTAAAGAATAATCCTCAATTATCTCTTTGAAAATAATCTAAAATAAATCATCATTTATCCACCTATTTAGAAGTTTTAAGGAGAATTAAACTCTTCCTTAAGAGTCCCTATTGCAGTCCATTGCTTCCTCTTTAAGTAATTAAATAAAATCACTTAAAGTCTTAGCTAGATGTCATCCACCTCGTGCTTCTAGAAGCAAAAATAAAACTTCTTTTATTTGCTTCCCATGTGACTCGAACTTAGGCCCAACACCCTTGCATGTGGCGCCATTTCAAAGGCCCTAAGTGGCATCTTGAGCCACTTTTCCAAGCCTGTTTGTGTGTCAAATTTCACATACTTTTTCTCTTAAGGCCACTTTGCCTTAATTTCCTCTTTTAAACTTTAAAACTCGACATTTCTAAGTCATTTCTAAGTTTCCAAAAATTTTCGTTTGGCTTTTTAAACTTGACATTTCCTTACATTTCCAAGTTTCCAGAAATGTTCACTTTCCTCTTTTGAATCATTTCTAAATCATTTTCCTAATTTCCATAAATGTTCACTTTCCACTTTTTAACTTAGCATTTCCATACATTTTCCAGGTTTCCAAAAACATTCAAAATACACTCATAACACATAAGACATGTCAGTTCGTACAATTAAACCGAAAATGCATAGGCCCTTTTCAGGATGTTACACCATGACTCATAAGGACTTGACACCTCATACCAAGTGTCTGCTCGATAGTGCGAATACATCTCCAACGGCCTCCAACTCGAGCTAGTAGATAATTTACCTATAAGAGATGGGAAATGAGATGAAGTAAGCAATAATGTTTAGTTAGTTCATATGTATAACTGATAATTTCTTATATTCATTGGATAAACATAACCATAAAGTATCATAAAGAGTTTCTCTCATAAACCCTTAGTTACTTGCTCAACCATTGTTGAAACTTACTCATTCAATCTTTTACCACACTCTTACCATATCACGAGTCGACTGCTTGTGTTGAATAGCATTCATTCCTGCAATGATTACCATTTAATCACCTAAAACAACACATCAACCATTTTCAATAAGTCACTGATATTACTAATCTCTTGGTGGTTACGCACTTAGCCCACCATTACATCTCTAATAGGGTGGTATCGCACACAGCCCACCATTTTGTTATACTTATGGTGTTTTCGCACTCAGCACACCAATCATTTATAAGCGATGGTTTCGTACATAGCCCATCGATTATCAGTTAATCAGGTGGTAACGCACACAGCCACCGATCATTTATACCTATGGTGATTTTGCAGTTAGCTCACCAATATTAATACAACTGATGGTATCGCACACAACCCATCATTACCAACAACGAGGTGATATTGCACATAGCTCACCATCATTTATCATTCGTGGATAACAAACCACAAGTATATCTCTATCTTAAATGTTCATCCGAGGACATTTACACACACTTCTATTCTTACTTAACATTCTTCCATACCCGCTAACATTTACACACTACGTCAATAAATCTATCTCATGCAACTAAGGTGCATTAATTATACATATCCCATGAAGGGTTTATCATATATTGAGTTCATCACGATTCAGTTCTAAAACATACCTGTGCCTCTAGTGGTACAACATCATACATTCAACATTCTTGAGTCTCATACATATTGTTATACCCCAATAGGGTTTTACTTACGTTAACATGTCTATGCCATGTCCTTGACATGGTCCTATATGAATTCTTACACCGATGCCATATTCCAATATGGTCTTGCTTGAGACTTTAACCATTATCATCTCATACTATATACTTTTACCATTTCTCTAAATTCAATTCCATTGACATCTTATCAAAAATATTTCATACATTCATATAGTGAACATACATTCCATTCAACATCGGAATATTAAACTAACTCATACGTAATTGCAACATTCGTACATGAACTTACCTCGATGTCGAAAGAGCTGAAAAGGACCTTTTGCCCACATTTCTCTTTTCACTCATCCTAGGTTTGAAACTCATTTTCTTTGATCTAGAACAATGGAATTTAGTGATTTAATCACTTATAAATCATAATACACCATAAGCTACGCTTTAGGAAAAAATGACTATTTTGCCCCTATACTTTGGCAAAATTATGATTTTGCCCCTAGGCTCGTAAATAAATTTTTATCACATTTTCTTGCTGAACAAGCCTATTTGAACATTTAATCCTCTTAAAACTATCCTCAATTCCAACTATTTCATGCCTTAATGAATAAATTACAACTTTTGCATTTTACCCCAAATTAGGTGTTTTTATGACAACACCCTTCACAAAAGTTGTTTATCAACATCCTATCATTCATTTTCTTCCATAAAAATTCAGCAACCAGCATAAAGCCTCCCATGGCAAGTCCCTAGACTCTCAACCATGTTACAAATTAGTCCCCCCATTAGCTAGCTTAAGCTTTGGGGACTCCAAAAGTATAATTTTTATCAAGAAAAGTCATCAAAATCACTTACTTGTGAGGAGGAATGCTTGCTAAAATTTTGGGCTTCAAAAACCCCATTCTTGCTATCCATTTTCGATGGAAGAGGAGAAGAAATAAAAAAGATGATAGCTTTTCTTATTTCATCTTATTTTATTTCTTTTTAATAACCTAACATGACAACATTTAATGCCCTTGTTCCCGTTGTCTTCTTTGACCGTCCAAGCCAATTCCCATGGTCTAATTGCACATTTGGGACCTCTAATTTATAACCCATAGCTATTTGGCACCTCTAGGAAATAAAATAGAACTTTTGTACTTTTTGCAATTTAGTCCTTTTTTCACAATTTAGCTAGAATTTGCTAAAATTAAGGCTCCAAAATTTTCATGCATCCTTATAAACATGTTATCACACATAACATATCATGAAAATAATTTTCTCTAACCTCGAATTAGTGATTTCGAGATCACTGTTCTGACTAGCCCCTAAATCGGGCTGTTACAACCAACGTCCCAGACGTGGTCTTACATGTAATCAAATGTCGATGCCACTGTCCCGCATGTGGTCTTACAGTGTCGATGCCAATGTCCCAGACATGGTCTTACGTAAATCCCATATTGACACCAACGTCCCAAGCATGGTATTACACGAAATCTCGAATCAATGCCAATGTCCCGGACATGATCTTACATGATAAAACATAACAGACACCTATGTCATGACATAGTAAATCCTATCTATTCCTAAGTTCAAACGAGACTTCTTGGACTTTGATAACAAATCAATTCTATCTCGGAATTCATGTATACATCATCTCATGTATATTCAATATCAATAGTCATATAAACATACATAATTCAATTCAAACACGTTTATTTGTATATTGACTTACTTCGGATTCAAATATCCATTCGAACTTGGTTATTCAACTACTTTCGCTTTCCCATGATCTAAGTCCGTTTTCTTCGGTTCTTGATCTATACATATTCAAATGTAATCCATTTATTCACTAATACATTCAATTTAATCCATGAACACACATTTAGGGCAATTTGCAATTTAGCGCTCACATTTGCACATTTTATCAATTTAGTCCATTTTTCTAAAAATATCAAATACACAAAATCACCCTATACCCATGCTTAGCTGAATGCTCATATATATCATAGAAGTTAAAACATTTCATTTATTTCACAATTTAGTCCCTCAAATTGCTATTTTCACAATTTAGCCTTAATTAGCTAAATTCATTAAAAATTCAAGAAAAAACATGTTCATTTAACACATATCTTTCATTTAACACCATAAATCATCATAAATCATATGAGTTCATCAAAGTCTCATTTCAGAAACATCATCAATTCTCAAAATTAAGACATTGGTAAGCAATGATTACGAAAGTGTAGAAATTGTCAAAAACCGATTAAAACATACCATGAATTTATGTTTCAAGCTAGCCGAATGTAACAAGCTCTTCTTATTATCTTTCTTTTATGATTTCGGTGGATGAACACTTAGGAATATTCACCATTTCAACATTGTTTTATTATAATGTCATATAATATAATTTTACCAAATAACCTTAGTTAATATAATTATAAAGCCATATGATTTATGTCCAAAATCGTCCATCAACCGACCACTATCTTAAAAGTGGTTAAATTGCCTCATAAGGCCTCTACACTTAAAAGCTACATCAAATAGGTATCTTTTCATAAAGCATGCAAATATTGCATTTAATGCAATTTAATTCTTTTATCAAACTAAGCACAGAAACAAACAATTTAACTTACGAAACTTTAACACATGCTTAATCACATATCAACGACATAGAAAATAATATTAAAATATTAAACAAGCTCGGATTTGTGGTCTCTAAACCACTATTTCAACTAGGGTATAAACTGGACTGTTACAATTCTCCCTCCCGTAGAAATTTTTGTCCCCAAAAATCTTTCCATTAAACAGATTCGGATATTGTCGTCTCATTGATTCTTCAGACTCCCACGTAGCCTCTTCTATTCCGTGTCGATGCCATAACACTTTTACTAACATAATTTTCTTGTTTCTCAACTCTTTCACTTCACGAGCTAAGATACGGATCGGTTCCTCTTCATAAGTCATGTTAGATCAGATTTCAATCTCAGACGGAGTTATCACATGTGACGGATCAGAACGATATCTACGGAGAATTGAAGCATGGAATACATTATGTATTTTTTCTAATAAGAGGAAACAAAAATCTATACACAACTAGCCCAACACACTCAATGATCTCATACGGTCCTATGAACCTCGAACTTAACTTGCCTTTACGTCCGAATCAGAGTACTTTCCTCTACGGAGACACTTTCAAAAACACTTTGTCACCGATTTCAAATTTTATCTCTTTTTGTTTCAAGTTCGCATAAGACTTCTGACGATCAGATGTTAATTTTAGACTATCTCGGATTACTTTCACTGTTTGTTTAGTGAATTTTATCAAATCAATCTCATGTAGCTTATTTTCACTGAGCTCAGTCCAATACAGAGGTGTACGACATTTACATCCGTACAAAGCTTCAGATGGTGCCATTTTAATGCTCGATTGAAAACTATTATTATAAGTAAATTCAACCAATGGCAGGTACTGTTCCCACGTACCATCAAATTCAAGAATGTAGTATCTCAAAATATCCTCAAGAATCTGAATGATCCGCTCGGATTGACCATCCATTTGTAGATGAAAAGCTGTATTGAAATGCAGTTTCGTTCCTAAAGCTTCTTGCAATTTCTTCCAGAATCTCGATGTAAATCTTGGATCTCTATCCAATACAATTGATAGTGGCACCCCGTGCAATTTCAAAATCTCAGAAATATAAAGCTCAACTAATCTATCAAGTGAATAATCAGATCATACCGAAATAAAATGGGCAGATTTCGTCAATCGATCAACTATGACCCAAATCGCATATTTCTTTCTCGGAGTCAGAGGCAATCCCACAAAAAGTCCATTGTTGCTCTATCCCATTTCCACTCAGGAATCAGAATCGGTTGTAACAAACCCGACGGAACCTGATGTTCAGTTTTAATTTGCTGATAGACTAAACATTTCGAAATAAAATCAAAAATGTCTCGCATCATACCATACCACCAATAGTGTTGTTTCAAATCATGGTACATCTTTGTGCTTCCCGGATAAATAGATAAACGACTGTTATGTGCTTTATTTAAAATCAACTGAATCAACTCTAGATTTCTCAGAATACATATACGATCTTGAAATCTTAAGCAATCATTAACAACTCTAAATTCAGATCCAAAATTTGAATCACACTGAGCTCATTTCGCTATTATTTCATTATCAACTTTCTGAGCTTCACAAATCTGCTGTAAAAACAATGGCTTTGCTTTCAATTCAGCTATCACCAAACTATCATTAGATAATTCTAATTGAGCATTCATAACACACAAAACAAACAATGACTTTCGACTCAGTGCATCAGTAAAACCATTAGCTTTACCCATCATTAAAACCATTAGCTTTACCCGGATGATAATCTATCACAAATTCATAGTCTTTCAATAGCTCTTACCATCTTCTCTGATATAGATTCAAATCTTTCTAGGTCATCAGGTATTTCAAACTTCTATGATCCAAAAATATATGGCATTTCTCACCGAATAGATAATGATGCCAAATTTTTAATGCTAATACAATCACAGCAAGCTCGAGATCATGTGTAGGATAATTCTTTTTGTGCGGCTTCAATTGTCTAGAAGCATAAGATATTACTTTGCCTTCTTGCATCAGAACACATCCCAGACCATTTAAAGAAGCATCACTGTATATCACAAATTCTTTACCCGATTCTAGGCTGTACTAAAACCAGAGCTTCAGTTAAATAAACTTTCAATTGATTTCTGACATTTATCAGACCATTCAAAACTCATATTTTTTTAAAGCAATCTTGTTAACGGGGTTGCAATCATTGAAAACCCTTTTACAAATCAAGGATAATAACCATCTAGTCCCAAAAAGCTACGGACTTCAGACACATTATTCAAAGGTTTTCAATCCAGAATAGCACAAATCTTGCTCAGATCAACTCGTATTCTAGAAGCTGATACTACATGTCCCAAAAAACTGACTTCATGCAACCATAATTGACATTGTAACACCCCAAACCCGACCCAATACATTAGGACCGAATTTGGTATGCCACAGAGAAAATAATTTTTGAAAGAATCAAATTAACAATTAAATTTAAAGTACCCAAATGGAAATTCATGTAAAACCAATTTTATTGCATGGCCTCCTCGAGTTCATCCGGCTCCATTTTCGCGATCTCACGAATCACCTGAAAATATAATGGAGAAGGTGAGTCACCAAGACTCGATGCATATTCCTCTCGGGTAAATGCCACATACTTACACAATTTATAACAAAGCAATATATATGCATAATGCACCCAACCTAGCCATCCATAACTCCTTTTCTACCCGTGTGGTACCAAACCCTTGGTGGTGCCAAACCCTTGGTGTCCAAAGACACAATTGTGTTACCAAAACACTGGTGACCGAAGTCACAAATCAAGTGATGGGGCCAACCCATCGTGTGATACCAAATCACCGCGACGATCCCATATCTCAAAAGTGGGGCCAACCCACGGTGGAATTAACCACGAGGGACAAGTCGCTATGAGGTGCCAAACCTCGGTGTCCGAAGACACGAATGTGATACCAAATCACCGGTGGTTCCAAACCCTTTGGTGTCCAGAAGACACAAATCGAATGATGGGGCCAACCCATCGTGTGATACCAAATCACAGGCGTCAATCCAGTATCTCAAAGTGGGGCCAACCCACGGTGGTGCTAAGCCACGGGGACGAGACGCTATGAGGTGCCAAACCTCCGAGGTACCAAACCTCACGGTGACCAGTAGTCACAATGTGTTACCAAAACAACGGTGTCCGTCGACACGAATATCAATCTTCCCTCCTCTCGTCATACCCATGCAATATGACATAATAATTTGTGTATGCGTTATGTTATGTATGCTAGACATATATCAAATAACGTGAAACGAATTACCATCATAATCGAATAATAATATACAAAATAATCAGTTAACCAACCTCTAAGGGTATAATAGTAATTTTACCCACCAAGGGTATTTTCGTAATTTACCCACCAAGGGTATTTTATAATTTACCTACCAAGGGTATTTTAGTAATTTACCTACCAAGGGTATTTTAAGTAAATTACACACTAAGGGTATTTTCGTAATTTACCCACCAAGGGTATTTTCGTAATTTACCCACCAAGGGTATTTAAGTAATTTACCCACCAAGGTATTTTCGTAATTTACCCACCAAGGGTATTTTCGTAATTTACCTACCAAGGGTATTTTCGTAATTTACCCACCAAGGGTATTTTAGTAATTTACCCATCAAGGGTATTTTCGTAATTTACCCACCAAGGTATTTTAACCCTTCTCTGGCATGCTCTTTATATAGCTAGCTCTTCACCTTCATTCCTTGTATCTTTCCGATGTGGGATCCGCCCGTCAAGAGAGTTTAAATTCAATGAAACTCTTACCGTCCACTCATAAAATAAATACTCCCTTGCTTCTCATGAGATTCGAACCCGGGCTCCTTATAACATAATCCACGCTGCTAGCCACTTTACCAACTAGCTCCTTGTGCCTCAAACCATGCAATTAAATATAACCCTATGGCCAAGGTCTAAATTCATTTAATAAAAATAATCAAAAGGAATGCAAACGCTACAACTAGAACCTTGGACCTCCTTCCTTCCTTATGGCGTCACTTTGCCACTACACCACACACACCACTTGTGTCATTTTCCTCCATATTTTATTCTTAAGGCCTACCCGCCAACCTCCAAGGTTTTTCACCTAAAACCAAAATTTTCCCAAAGCTAATATTTGATCCGGGACTTCATAGAAGCCCCTAACCTTCAAAATCACTTATCTAAAAGGTCCAACTTGCACTTAAGTGATCTCCTATTCTCAAAAAATTTTAAACGCTTACTCGCCTAAGGCCCATTGGGCTCAATTCTCCTAGGCCCAATTTAGGGATGTTACAAATCTACCCTCCTTAAAGAAATTTAGTCCTCGAAATTTCCAACTAACTCAGAATACACGTCCTAACCTACCACACTACGCTCACGCTGCACTCGATCTAATAACACTAATAAACCAAATCTCAAACTTCTTTCTCATAACTAGATAACTAAACACAAAAGCAAATCGATATTTATACATACAATTGCTATATCCAAACAAAGACACACAAAATAAATACCAAAAATACAGTCATAACATTGCCTTAACAAACATAAAATAAGGAACTTACAGTTTGGATGCCGGAGACTCAAGGTGCCATACTTCCAAACAACATGTATTTTCAAGCAAACTTTTTTTTGAACCCCATAACCCACAGCCGAGTTTTTGAAACCTAGGCTCTGATACCAATTTGTAACACCCCAAACCCGACCCAATACATTAGGACCGAATTTGGTATGCCACAGAGAAAATAATTTTTGAAAGAATCAAATTAACAATTAAATTTAAAGTACCCAAATGGAAATTCATGTAAAACCAATTTTATTGCATGGCCTCCTCGAGTTCATCCGGCTCCATTTTCGCGATCTCACGAATCACCTGAAAATATAATGGAGAAGGTGAGTCACCAAGACTCAGTGCATATTCCCTCTCCCGGGTAAATGCCACATACTTACACAATTTATAACAAAGCAATATATATGCATAATGCACCCAACCTAGCCATCCATAACTCCTTTTCTACCCCGTGTGGTACCAAACCACTGGTGGTGCCAAACCATGGTGTCCAAAGACACAATTGTGTTACCAAAACACCGGTGACCAAGTCACAAATCAAGTGATGGGGCCAACCCATCGTGTGATACCAAATCAACGCGGACGATCCCATATCTCAAAAGTGGGGCCAACCCACGGTGGAATTAACCACGGGACAAGTCGCTATGAGGTGCCAAACCTCCGGTGTCCGAAGACACGAATGTGATACCAAATCATGGTGGTTCCAAACCACCGTGTCCGAAGACACAAATCGAATGATGGGGCCAACCCATCGTGTGATACCAAATCACTTGGCGTCAATCCCAGTATCTCAAAGTGGGGCCAACCCACGGTGGTGCTAAGCCACGGGGACGAGACGCTATGAGGTGCCAAACCTCCGAGGTACCAAACCTCGGTGACCGTAGTCACAATGTGTTACCAAAACACGGTGTCCGCGACACGAATATCAATCTTCCCTCCTCTCGTCATACCCATGCAATATGACATAATAATTTGTGTATGCAGTATGTTATGTATGCTAGACATATATCAAATAACGTATGAAACGAATTACCATCATAATCAGAATAATAATATACAAAATAATCAGGTTAACCAACCTCTAAGGGTATAATAGTAATTTTACCCACCAAGGGTATTTTCGTAATTTACCCACCAAGGGTATTTTTATAATTTACCTACCAAGGGTATTTTCGTAATTTACCTACCAAGGGTATTTTCGTAAATTACACACTAAGGGTATTTTCGTAATTTACCCACCAAGGGTATTTTCGTAATTTACCCACCAAGGGTATTTTCGTAATTTACCCACCAAGGGTATTTTCGTAATTTACCCACCAAGGGTATTTTCGTAATTTACCTACCAAGGGTATTTTCGTAATTTACCCACCAAGGGTATTTTAGTAATTTACCCATCAAGGGTATTTTCGTAATTTACCCACCAAGGGTATTTTAACCCTTCTCCTGGCATGCTCTTTATATAGCTAGCTCTTCACCTTCATTCCTTGTATCTTTCCGATGTAGGATCCTTCACAAGAGAGTTTAAATTCAAGCTGAAACTCTTACAGTCCACTCATAAAATAAATACTCCTTGCTTCTCATGAGATTCGAACCTGTGCTCCCTTATAACATAATCCACGCCGCTAGCCACTTTACCAACTAGCTCCTTGTGCCTCAAACCATGCGCAATTAAATATAACCCTATGGCCAAGGTCTAAATTCATTTAATAAAAATAATCAAAAAGGAATGCAAACGCTACAACTAGAACCTTGGACCTCCTTCCTTCCTTATGGCGTCACTTTGCCACTACACCACACACACCACTTGTGTCATTTTCCTCCATATTTTATTCTTAAGGCCTACCCGCCAACCTCCAAGGTTTTTTCACCTAAAACCAAAATTTTCCCAAAGCTAATATTTGATCCGGGACTTCATGAAGCCCCTAACCTTCAAAATCACTTATCTAAAAGGTCCAACTTGCACTTAAGCGATCTCCTATTCTCTAAAAATTTTAAACGCTACTACGCCTAAGGCCCATTGGGCTCAATTCTCCTAGGCCCAATTTCGGGATGTTACAGACATTTACTGAATTTTGCATATTATTGCTTTTCTCTCAGAGTTTGCAACACAATCCTTAGATGCTCTGCATGCTTAATTTCATCCCGTGAATAAATCAAAATGTCGCCAATGAATAGAACAACAAATTGATCTAGATACAGTCTAAAAATTTTGTTCATCAAATCCATAAAAATAGCAGGAGCATTCGTTAATCCGAAAGGCATAACTAAAAACTCATAATGCCCGTACCTCATTCTGAAAGCAATTTGCGGAATGTCTGAATCTTTCACTCTCAACTGGTAGTATCCCAATCTCGTATCAATCTTAGAAAATAGAGTAGCTTCTTTTAACTGATCAAATAAATCGTCAATCTTGGGCAACAGATATTTGTTCTTTGTAGTTACTTTGTTCAAATGACGATAATCAATGCACATCCTCATTGTGCCATCCTTATTTTCACAAACAAAATCGGAGCACCCCAAGGTGAGAAACTCGGTCTAACGAACCCTCTATCAGTCAATTCTTGTAGCTGTGACTTTAACTCTTTCAACTTTATTGGTGCCATTCTATATGGAGCTATTGAAATAGGTGTCGTACTAGGCAACAATTTAATACTAAATTCAACTTCACGCATCGGAGGCAATCCCGATAATTTTTCAAGGAATATATTAGAAAACTCGCAAACAACTGGCACTGATTCAACTTTCTTTTTAGACACTTTCGAATTAAACACATAAGCAAAATAAGCTTCGTAACCCTTTTCACATAATTCTGAGCTTTCAATACAAATATTACAGCAGGTAATCCATTCAAATCATTAGACTCAACCCGAACCATTTCATCATTCGGACCTCTCAAATCAATAGTCTTTCTTTTACAATTCACAACATCATCATGTAATGTCAACCAGTCCATTCCCAGATTGATATCAAACTCATCAAATGGAAAAAGCATCAAATCAGCAGGGAAACAAATATCTCGAAACATTAACGGATAGTTCTTTCTTACTTTGTCAACCAAAACACTTTTACCTAAGGGGTTCGATACTTTTATAACAAACTCAGTAGGCTCTACAGGAAAAGTCTTACTGGATACTAAGTTCATACATATATAAGAATGAGTAGAACCAGGGTCTATCAATGCAATCACAAAAGTATCATAAAGTATAAATGTACCTGTTATAACATCTGGAGATGAAGCTCCCTCCCGAGCTCGGATAGCATACGCTTTGTGTAACATCCCAAAATTGGGCCTAGTAGGATTGGGCCCAATGGGCCTTCGGCGTAGGAATGTTTAAAATTTTGAGAACAAGAGAATGGCATTATTGCAAATTGGACTTATTAGTTAAGTGAATTTGGAAGTTTACAAGGTTTCTATGAAGTCTCCGGTTTAATTGGGCTTTAGGAAAAAGTTGGGTATTTTAGCACTTTAAGGAGAGATGGTAAGTAGCTTCAAAGCTTATAGATATAAATAAGTAATGTGCTTGCATAAATGAGCTATTGGTAAAGAGGTTATGGCATCAAGTGAAGTACCTTGAGGGAAGAGGTTCAAATCCCTTTGTGTGTAATTTTTGACTAATATTTTTGCACTGTTTCCTTAAGTGTCGGCCAAGAGGTATTTATGGCAAGTTTGACTTCTTTATTTTTGGCATGATGGCTAAAGAATTAAGGAAAGGTTGAGGTTGGGGAAAGGAATCAAAAGGAAATGGCAAGTAAGGGGAACAAGTGGCTTATTTCATGGAGAATGCTATGGAAAGTATGGTTGGAAAAATTTTGACCCTTATGACTATGCATGTGGACGATTTTGGGGGTAGATAGGTAGCTGAACTTTTACTTTGGCATTTGGTAGGGTCTTAGTATTGTTTTGGCCAAAAATCACATTTGTAACTTTAGTGTCATCTTCTCCCAATTTGCTATTCTCTTTGTCGAAATCTTCTAGCACAATCGTGCATTTTTCTTCTTTTTGGATTGGTTTCATATTCACCTTTTGTTCATCTTCCTTGATAGCCGAATATCAACATGCAATTTCCTCCATAACCGAACTTTCATCTTTTCTCTATTTCTTCTTCAAATCCATATTAACATCCGTTTCTTGATCAATCGAGATATAGTGGAAGGCCGAAACTTGGATTTTTTGAAGTCATCGTATAATCGCTAGAAATTGAATCCAATATTAATAAGGGACAAATCACTTGATATATTCTACCTTCGGACATAGTGGTCAATGACGAGTGGTTCGTTAGGAAATCAAAATCAGGTGTGTAATCCCGTACCTTTCATAAACATATATGAAATGGTGTGTAATTTCACACTTCTTGAAAAGTTTGTATGAAATATTTTGTGAATCGGTTGAAATACCAAAGAAAACCAAAATCAACATCCGTTATCACTCGGACGTGCGTATGATTGTAGTGGTAAATGTATTTTGTAATAAAATAGTTTCAATTAGAAGTAGTGACGTGTATTTGAAAAATCATGAAAAATAGAAGAAAAGGAATTAGAAAGTGAATAAGATATCGAATAAAAGCTTACTGTGTCTATTTTGATAAGGAAGAAATGGAGAAGGAAAATGAATTTTATATTCTAAGATATGTTAATTTTAGTGAGACTAGTTCTGAATGATTTTGTGGTTCCTTAATCTATCTTGGAAAAATCGTATAAAATTGTACAAAGTGAATTAAGAGTTATGTTTATATTTAGAGATTCCTTAGTGAGTATATTTTCAATAGAAACAAGTGGGAACAACAAACGAAAATTGTATAGTGAGATATTTGAATTTTTGGTAAGAGAGGTCAGAATGTTGGACAGTGAAACAAAGGAAAATTTAAGGAATAAAATGTACTAAATGGTTGATCCAAAAATTTTGGAAAAATTGTAGTAAGAAGATATATGAGTTTAGTTTCAAGGAAAATTTATGGATTTAGATTTCAAGGTTCCTAACCCAAGTTATAGTCAATTTAGTCAGTACAACACAGATGGACAGCTTAAATTGTTATGCCCAAAGTAGTAGTTAAGTCTGAATTGCGAAATTACAGAATTACCCTTAGTGGGTAAATTGCCGAATTACAAAAATGCCTCTAAAGGACCGAAATATGGAAATGCCCCTAATGGGCCGATTTGCAAAAGTGTTAATGGGCGATTTGAGATATTGCCTTATGGGCTGAATGGACATATTGATAAATGGGCCAATTTGTTATTTTGATAAATGGGCCAATCGTTATTTTGATAAATGGGCCAATCTGATATTTTGATAAATAGGCCAATTTGTTATTTTGATAAATGGGCCAATCTGATATTTTGATAAATGGGCCAATATGATATTTTGCTAAATGAGCCAATTTGATATTTTGCTATATGGGCCTAATTGATAATTTGTTATAATGAGCCGTACTTTTGTAATAAATATCCAAATAAATTATTGTGATTTATTATGCATTATATACATGATTTGCATGGGATAGGATAATGATGAAGAGAAGTTCTGGTAGCTATGCTACATAAATCTGGTTGCTCTGCTACAAATCTAAAAAATGGCAATGCCATATAAATTCTGTTAATCTGGTGGCTTGTCCACAAATTTGATATAAATGGCTTAATGCCTACTTTTGATGTGTTGGCAGGGTGGGTGACTAAAGCTCCCCACAGGTGTGTTGGTTGGTACGGGTGGTGTGTAGCGGATGGAAAACTAGGATTTGGTTTGGGAATTTCATATCATATGCATATTATATATATAAGACACATTTATTATTATTGTATGTGGGCTTAGGCCCAAATATGTGCTTAATGAATTTTGGCCCAGTGAACAATGGTAAGTGGATTATACACTGAGTTCTTGTAACTCACCCCCATTCTCTTAACCCTTGTAGGTAATGCTCAGTGATGAGAACTTGGAGCCATGGATGACTAGGTGGAGGCCATGCTTCGGAAATAACATTTTCAAATATTAGTAAACTACCTTTCCATTTTATTTGATTACTTTTATTATTTCGGGTTTTAAATTTGTGATAAGGCCTCGGACTATTTTATTTTGCTTTATGTTTGGGATGTTTTATTATTCTTCTTAAATTGTTTAAAAAGGAATTTTCTAAAATATAAATAATAGTTTTCAAAATTAATTAATAAATGGATTTTATAGCAAACTTTTATAAATAATTTAACTTCGGATTCTCTTTCAAAATTTCAACGTCATTTTCAAAAGTCCTGATTTTAAAGTCCACTACTTCGATTTTCGACTCATCAATTAGCCTCTCAAAAATACTTGTATTTTTATCTACGTTTCCGCAATGTTTTCAAAATGCTTCTGCAACTCTATTTCCAAACATCATATTTTCGTAAATTGTTATTTCAAATATGTTTTCGCAACCAAAAAATTTTTTTAAAGATAATTACGTTTTCAAGTTGATAACAATTGCTTAAGTGTTTTGGGTTTTAACAAAGAGGCTGTAATTCTCAAACAAGTTTTTAACAATCGCAAAGATGGTTTTGAAAAAAAAAAACACTTCCATGTGACACATCAGATTCAGGCCTAACTTCTAGGCTGGGTTTGAGATGTTACACTCTGGTAGGCGCTCTAGCTTCGGATCTTGCAAGAGTATCTCTTGTAGTTCTCTAACTACCACTAACATTTCTTACATTTTGGGAATGTCTACCTCTCATAGGTGCATTATCGAATCTCGGATTCTGAATAGTCTTTGGCTCAACAGACTCAGGGCAATCACGAATAAAATGATCAAGTGATCCACATATGAAGCAATCTCTATCATTTAATCTACAACTTCTCAAATGCCCTTTTCCACAATGCTTACCTTAAAGTTTCTTGGATCAAACATTTCCAACACTTGCTACTGAAGTTGCTGGAGTTTTGGAGCTCATTTGTGATCTAGCTCGATTTCTATTCGAATGTATCTCTTGATCGGCTTTGTTCATCTCTAAATTTCTTTGAGACAGACTGAAATGTTTTGCTCAAAATCTCTTTCTCACGTCTCGAGCTTTAAACTTAGCTTTTCTTTTGTCTTTCCCGAGTGCCTCAACTTTGCACGCTCGGTCAACGAGCACAACAAACTCTTTTATCTCTAAAATCCCAACTAACAAATAGATATCTTCATTAAGGCCGTCTTCAGGGAGATAAGGTTTGGTAATTTCAACCTGCTCCACTACAACTTTAGGGAGATAAGGTTTGGTGGTTTCAATCTACTCCACTGTAATTTCAGGGGGATAAGATTGGCTATCTGTAGCTTTAATCTGTTCTACTGCAGCACTAGGGAAATAAGATTTTTTGTATTCAGTCTACTCCACTGCAGCCTCAGTGAGATAAGGCTGGTGGCTTCAATCTGTTCCACTGTAACTTCAGGAAGATAAGATCCACCATAGCTTTAATATGTTCCACTGCATCTTCAGGGAATAAAATTCGCTGTCTTCAGTCTGCTCCGCTGCAACTTCAGGAAGATAAGGCTGGTGGCTTTAATCTGCTCCACTGCAACTCCAAGAAGATAAGATCCTCTGTAGCATCAATTTGTTCCACTGCATCTTTAGGGAAATAAGATTCACTGTCTTCATTTTGCTCCGCTGCAACTTCAGGGAGATAAGGCTGTGGCTTCAATCTGCTCTACTGCAACTTTAGGAAGATAATATCCGCCGTAATTTGTAGCTTTAATCTATTCCACTGCAATACTAGGGAAATAAGATTTAACTGTCTTCAGTTTGCTCCACTACAACTTCAGGGAGATAAGATTCGCCATGGTGGATTTGATCCGATCTACTACAACTTCAAAGGTATAGGACTTGTAACTAGTAACTTTAATCTGCTCCACTGCAACTTCAGAGGAATAAGATTCACTATCTTCACTTCAATCCATCCTACTATAACTTCAAGGGTATGGGATTTGTGGATTCACCGATCTTGTTACACCATCCTCTGGGGAACATGACTTGTAGAATCGATTTATGGACCTATGCTTATGCATAATGATTAGGATGCAATGATTAGAATGAATCGAATGTTCCTAACTAGATGTGTTATGGATGATATTTGCATGAATGCAGAATGTCATGAGAATGATCCATTTTTTAATGTCTGGGTTGTCATTGCTCGTTGTTCTTCAAGGTTGTATCACTAATGTAATATCCTGTCTTCTTGTTTAGCTGATATTTTTGACAGAAAGTCTGAAGAAATAGTCACTATTTAGAGTTTCCTTCTCAAATATTTCCAACCCTTAGGCTTGGTGAGTTCTAAATAATAGTCCTACTTCAGGTTCTCGTACTATTTAGAAGTTTCTAGAGTAATATGCAAAACTCCTTTTGTGAAAGTATTATTAGTCCATTAATCGTTACTTCAATACAAAATGGTTGCAAATGATCATAATGATGGACAAAACTAAAATTTATCAGGAACAAAATTTGAAAACAATGGGTTAAAGAAAGCAAACATTGCTGAAATACAAAATAGTGAGGGGAAAAAATATGTGCCTTAGATATCGCAGCCTAATATTCTCTGTACGAACTTTCTGAAGACCATTTTAACCTCAATATGTGTTTAGGAGATCAAGAGTACTCTGTTGATGCCCCAAGACGTAACATCTCTCCTTCTTCTTAATTCAGGTATAGCAAGATCACCGCATCCCCTATCTTTGATCACAATTTGAGCTACCCTTTTCGGGTTTTCGACTCAAAACCCCTTTGGTCTCAAGGCACCCTTTGCGAGTTTTCACCTTGGCCTCTCTATTTTTTTTAAGAAAGTCTCAAAGCGCCCTTTGCGGGTTTTTACTTTGGCCTTTTTTCTTCTTTAAGTATAGTAATTTTCACTTTGGCTCCTCGAGAAAGCCTTTTTTTTTCTTTTTAAGTATAGTAATTCTTAACTTTAGCTCGACAAAACTCAAAGGAAGGTATCTCTACTTCAATTGGTAAAACCGCCTCCATTCCATAAACCAATGAATCCAAATTTATAGGAATAGGTAAGTTTTTCCCATCCATTTTGGTCAAAATAGTCGGTGCTCCTGAAACTTTTGGAGAGATCATTGGATGAGATGAATCAATTTTGTCGGCCATCTTTGAGTGATTCCTACAAATTTGACTTTTCCTATCTAAGACATAGTCGGCTCCTTGGCCTAGATGAACCCCTAGAAGGTTATGCTTAGGGTGTTTAAATAGGCTCTTGGAATGCTTTATTTGGCCTCTAAGTATCCTAATTTGAGTGGAATTTCTACTAGAGTGTTTGAATAGGCTTTGGAATGTGTTTCTACTTTTTGCTTGATTATACATCATTCAAATAGTTGTACATACACTCTCACTAGGTAAAGTATGGATAAGCTTATCACCTTATAACTTTCCTACTTCTATTCATACCTTTCTAAATTTTATCATATCATAAGTATTAATACTCCTCTTGGATATCACACTATCATGAGTATTAATATGGCATGTATAGCTAAACTCTCACATGTTAGGTTAGTCAGAGAATCAACTAAACTATAGCTCGATACCACATGGTCATGGAACATGTCACACATGGTCTAGAACTGCCTGTGTGTCTACCCTTATGGACCAATTCAAGGCTATTTTCCAAGCCATTTAGCCACCCTTACTTGCATACATTCACATCATCACATAACATTCTCAAATCATCGGTTATAACTCTTGAATTATCACATTTGTGAAAATCAAACTATCTTCCCATATCTGAGGAAAACTATTACTAGAACTTTAACTATGACTTAATTCAACAAAAATAAGATCCTATACATGCCATATCTCAAGAAGACTTGAAACCTTATTCACGGTGGTACGCTCAATCGTTAACCTATAAGAGATAGGAAAGGAAGAGGAGTAAGCAATAATGCTTAGTAAGTTCATATGCAAATGATAAGCAACTATTGATATTTATTTATTATACTCAACCACAAGGTAATATAATGAGATTTTCACTTAAGCTTATTAATACTCATTCAATCATTCATAATGCTTACTCATTCTAAACTTTCTGTCACAAACTCATATCATAAAACATTGTTCATTTTTACTTGCATTTATACCTGCATTTATCACCATAAAGCCATATGGTCAAGTTTCCGATATCACCCGGAATAATAATAATTACTCGGTGGTTTTTGTAACAAATAATAAGGTGGTATGGTATTGGTGATGGTATCACACACATCTCATCGCTAACAAATAATAAGGTGGTCTCGCTTTACAGACCACCATTGATAATATTGGTGATGATATCCACAAACATTCTTCTATTTCAAATGTTCATCTGGGAATATCCTCACACACTATCATTGTTAAAAAGATTTCTACAATAATCATTCGCATTCACGCAATGCATTAATAAATATAACATATGCAACTAGGGTGCATCGTTTACACATAACTCACCATGGTTTCCTTATATATTGAATTCACCTCAAGTGAGTTCTGGGCACATACCTATACCTCTCATGGCATAACCACATACTTCCTCATTTTTAACATACCTGTTGAATCATTCACAATGCTAAAGAACACTCTTGAGTTTCAGACATATAGTATCATGTCAACATCATACCTCCGATAGGGTCTTACACGAAATATCATATCGATGCCATGTCCTTGACATGGTCTTATACGAAATTGCACACCGAGGCCATATTCCAAATATGGTCTTCCACGGACCTTAACCATCATAGTAGTGAAGACTTTCAATTCTTGACATCCCATCAAAGCGTATTTGATATATTCATAGAGTCAATATACAATTTATGCAACATCAAAATATTAAATACTTCACTTATAGTTGCATTATTAGCACACAAACTTACCTCGATACCGAAAAGGGTAGAAAGGGACCTATTTGTCCATATTTCTCTTTTCTCCCGTTCTAGGTCGAAATCTCATTTTCTTTGATCTAGAACAATAAAATTTACTCATTCAATCATTTTATAATCATAATACATCATAATCTCTACTTAGGCAAAAATGACCATTTTGCCCTTGTACTATGGTAAAATTATGATTTTCCCTAGGCTCGTAAATCATTTTTCATCATATTTTCTCTGGTAACACCTTTCACAAAAGTTGTTCCTTGACTTACTAACATCCATTTTCTTCTATAAAACTCGGAAAACAACATAAACTCTCTCATGGAAAGTCCCTAATGTATCAACTTGATTTAGACCTTAGTCGAATAGTGGCTTCGAGACCACAAATTTGATGTCAAAATGATAATTTAATATTATTTTTGTGTGAATAGTATCTGATTTAACCTATGTGAATTTTTTGTGTGATAATTTTATCGACTGTGTGTTGAATTGTTAGAAAAGACTTAATTGCATAAAGTGTACAATACTGTGTGTTGAATGTTAAGTGCTTAATTGTTGTTGGCTTTTGAATGTGGAGTCCTTAAAAGGCAATAAGTCCACTATTTGAATTAGTGGATGACAAAGGACAAGTATGTCCTTAATGTGAATATGTTTTACTTATTAATTCAAAAGGTTAATTTAGTAAATAGCATAATACTATGTTATAATGAAAACAAGGCATGAAAATAGACATGGTTCATCTATTTTCTTGACTGAAAATATCAAAGGAAAGAAAGAAAGAGTAAGCAAGGGTTCAGCCTTGGTTTTGGCTTGATTCAAGGTTAGTTTTTAATCCGTTTTTGATAATTTCTACGTTTTTGTAATCGTTACTTTGTGCTCTACAAAACCCATGCTTAATTTTTGTGAATTGATGATGGTTATGAAATGTGCCATTGATGAAATAGTGAGTTTTGTGATGAGTGTTGGTGTTAAATGAAAGATATGTGTTTAATGAGATTGTTTTATCCTTGGAGTTTTGATGAATTTAGCTAACTAGGGCTAAAATTGAGAAAATAGCATTTGAAGGGCTAAAATGTGAAATAAATGAAATGTGTGGACTTGTATGAGTATAGTGAGAATTCGGTTAGGCATGGGTGTAAGTTAATTATTTGTATTTGATGATTTTATGAATAAAGGACTAAAGTGTCGAAATATGAAAATGTGAAGGCTATTTTGTAAAATACCCTAAATATGTGTGTTTGGATTAAAATGAATGATTTGGTGATTGAATGGACTGAATTTGAATGTGTATAGACCAAGAGAGGAGAGGTTTAGATCGAGATCGAGGCAAGGATAAAGTGCTCGATTAATCGACCGTTTCGATAGTTTGACGTACGAGGTAAGTTCGGATATAATACATGTTGTTATCTTATGTTCTATGTGATGTGAATTTAATGAATATCTTTATAATTATGAGATTAGAAATGCTATGTGCAGAAAGTGAATGAGAGACACTAAGTGTGCGAAATTTAGAAGCGGGACAGAGATGATTGGAACTGTGTGTGCGAGATGATAAAAGCTTCGATTTATTGAATTGACACTGTGTGTGTGATACTGATATAAGCTTGGTTTAATGATTTGGCACTAGTGTGCGATGAAATTTACATTTTGTTAACGAATTTGCACTATGTGTGCGAATAAACCAAGAGAATAGGAAATGTGGATCGGAATGTAAAGTCGAGTAGTTGAATAGCATGGTTGGTGAGTAACTAAATGTTGGAAAAGGTATGTATGATACCTATGTTGTTGATGAGATTGAAAGTAGATGAATGGTATGCTATGTGAGTACTTGTTATGGTTGAATTTGTGTATCAAATGTAAATTACCTATGTGATGGTTTAATATATACATTGGTTTGGTTTGATGAGAAAATTATATTGTATTTCGAACTTACTAAGCTTTTGAAAGCTTACTGTGTGATTGTTTCTCTATTTTACAATTTCAGTAAAGCTAGCTCAGATCCGGGGATCATCAGCATCACAATCACACTACCGGCAATCTATTTTGGTACTTTTGGAAAGATGTACATAGTTGAAATATGGCATGTATAGGCTAGATATGTAAATTATGTATGAGATGTGTAAATAGCCGTGTGAGGTGGCTAGATAAATGTTTGAAATATGCTTGTGTGGATTTGGCATGTGAAATGAGTTTTGGTATGTTTTGATGGCAATGGATATGTCTTATAAATGGTAATCTTGGTGATAGATTGATGCTAGTATGATCTAGTGAATTTGAGGAGGAATCATGTTTGGTATTGAATGTGTTCAAGTGGTGAATTTTAGTTTATATGTTGACTTGATTAGAAATGAGATAGTATGAGATGATATGTTGATCACTTGATATGAAATTGGTTGCCAAATTGTGTGTGAAATTATGCTTAGATGTGCTTGTAGGTTTGACCCTTGTGTGGGAGGCAGATTGGCCTTACTTACAGCATGTTTTGCCAACACGGTATGGCACACGGGCGTGCCTAATGGCCATGGGAGAATGATAGGATCTAGCCTAATAGTACCGACCTTGACATGAGCGTGTCAACTAGAGTGGGCGTAGTCAACTAGCCGTGGGAATGCTTGCTCATAATGGGGTGTCTTGTATGAGGCTGGCACAGTGGCAGAGTTTAAAATTTATAAAACTTTCGTAACTACACGCCTAGAAAATAAGGCCTAATTTTACATTAGGGACCTCCCATTAATATTCTTTAGCTATTTGGCACCTCGGGTTAGCAAATACAAATTAAATAGAACTTTCAAAAGTAAAAAAATTATCAACTAAAACCACTAAAATCACTTTATGCGATTTAGTCATTTTTTCACGATTAAGCATGAAATCATCTTTTCTTTATTTTATTATAAAAATAAAAGTTAAAACACCAAAATTTCCATGCTCCTTTATAATCATGCTATAACCCATAAAATAAAATTAAAACAAAAATTTCTCATGCTATAACCCATAAAATAAAATTAAAAAATTTCTCTGATCGATCGTTGTTTTGTCGAGTTTTAAAATTTATAAAGAGAATGATCGAACACGAAAACTAATTCTAACAATGACTTAAGGCAAGTGCACATATCGAACAATAGTATAGCTTAGGCAGGACCGGATTGTCGAACCCAAAGGAACTAAAAGTACTAATACTAACCTTATTTCTATTATTTAGCCTAAATATTAAGTGATTGATTGTTTAATCTAAAACTAACTAACTACTAAGCTAAAGACACAAAGACAAAAAGAATGAATTAGGGAAATAACTTTTGGGAAAACTTAGTTGATTAAGACGATACCCTTAGGAAGAATCCACCTAGACTTCACCTGTTATCTAACACTAAACCAGACGATTTATTCACTTGACTTGATTCGTAGGATTCCCCAATTTATATTAAACCCTCTCTCGAGGCGACTAACGTCTAACCCTAGTTTGATTAATTGAAATCTCTTTCAAATTAAAACCCCTAGAATCGCATTAACTCGATCTATGGACTCCCATGTTAGTTTCACCCTAATCTGGAAAAATCTCATCACCCTATCTCTAGGCGCGTGATCAACTCTGCTTAATTATGCTAGATCTACTCTTAGACAGGGACTTTTGCTCCACCACTTAAGCACATTCAACTTGAATCAATATCTTGGAAATATTAACACAAGAATTAAGCACACATAATTAAGAACAAATCAAGTATTTATCTTATAGTTTAGAAAACAATAACAAGATCCGTCTTAGGTTTCATCCCCTTCAGGTATCTGAAGGGCTTAGTTCATAACAATAAAAGAAAAATCTCAAAAGAAAAGATAAAACAAAACATAAGAAATTCCTAAAACTCCCTGAAGGAATTGAAGGATAAATCCGCCGTCTTGAGTAGACTTGCGGCTTCTTGAGATGGATCAACTGGCTATCTTAAAGTGATTCCCACAAGTCTGGCCTTTCTGGCTCGGCTCCTTGGCCTAGCTAACCACCCCTTGACAAAAGCCCTGGCAGAAGGCTTCTGCTAAACTCCCCCTTTAAGTTGCCCCCTAGGGTGTTTATATAGACTTTGAGATGCTTTACTTGGCCCCTACATATCCTAATTCAAGTAGAATTCCTACTAAGGTGTTTGAATAGGCTTTGAAATGTGTTTCTTTGCCTCCAAGTATCCTATTCCGAGTAAAAGTCCTCTAGGCTGCGGCAGGGACACGGCCATGGCACACGCCCATGTGAATCGATTTCAGGCCGTGGTCGAGTCTGCTGAAGAGACACGCCCGTGTGCTTTGGGGTCCAGGCCGTGTTAGAGTAAATTAGGGAGGCACGGTCGTGTGGTCTTGGGCCCAGGCCGTGTCGATTTCGTGAGTTGGCCCAATTTGGTCTATTTTGAGCCCGTTTCTCGTTCTTTTCATCCCTAGTTGCTTTTCTAAGTATAAAACATGAAAAGAAAGGATTAAGAGAACCTTTTTACACAATTCAGGGAATAAATCATCCAAAAATATGCTAAGTGTGGGATTAAAATATGTTAGTTTTATGGTTTATCAAATACCCCCACACTTAAGCTTTTGCTTGTCCTCAAGCAAAATTCTCAACTTACAATTGAGACAAACTTTCCACAATTCATAATCCTCATCAACAATGTCTCATCATAATTTATAGATAATTCATACACGGATAATTTAACTCAAAGACTCCTAAAGATTCAAACAATTCTAAGTGATCATTATTTTGTCGAGTTTTAAAATTTATAAAGAGAATGATCGAACCTGGAAACTAAATAAAGAGAATGATCGAACCTGGAAACTAACTCTGACAATGACTTAAGGCAAGTGCACCTATCGAACAGCAGTACAGCTTAGGCAAGGCCGAATTGTCGAACCCAAAGGAACTAAAAGTACTAATAATAACCTTCTTTCTATTATTTAGCCTAAATTAAGTGAAGTTGTTTGTTTAATCTAAAACTAACTGACTACTAAACTAAAGATGCAAAGACAAAAATAATAAATTGGGGAAATACTATCGGGAAAACTAAGTTGATTAAGACGATACCCTTAGGAAGAATTCACCTAGACTTCACTTGTTATCTAACACTGAACTAGACGATTTATTCACTTGACTTGATCCGTAGGATTCCCTAATTTATATTAAACCCTTTCTCGAGGCGATTAACGTCTAACCCAGGTTGATTAATTGAAATCTCTTTCTAATTAAAACCCTAGAATCGCATTAACTCGATCTATGGACTCCATATTAGGTTTCACCCTAATCCGCAAAATCTCGTCACCCTAAGGCCCGCGATCAACTCCGCTTAATTATGCTAGATCTACTCTTAGGCAGGGACTTTTGCTCCACCACCTAAGCACATTCAACTTGAATCAATATCCTGAAAATATTAATACAAGAATTAAGTACGCATAATTAAGAACAAATCAAGTATTTAACATATACTTCAGAAAATAATAACAAGATCCTTCTTAGGTTTCATCCCCTTCAGGTATTTGAAGGGTTTAGTTCATAATAATAAAAGAAAACATCTCAGAAGAAAAGGTAAAACAAAACATAAGAAATCCCTAAAACTCCCTGAAGGAATTGAAGGAGAGATTCATCGTCTAAAGTATAATTCTAGCTTCTTGAGATGAATCAACTGGCTATATTTGAGTGATTCCCACAAATTTGGCCTTTTCGGCTCGGCTCCTTGGCCTAGATGAACCTCCTGGAAGGTTATGCTTAGGGTGTTTAAATAGGCTCTTGGAATGCTTTATTTGGCCTCTAAGTATCCTAATTTGAGTGGAATTCTACTAGAGTGTTTGAATAGGCTTTGGAATGTGTTTCTTTGCCTCTAAGTACCCTATTCCGAGTAAAACTCCTCTTGGCTGTAGTAGGGACATGGTCATGGAACATGCCCGTGTGAATCGATTTAAGGTTGTGGTCGAGTCTGCTGAAGAGACACGCCCATGTGTTTTAGGGTCCTGGCCGTGTAAGAGTAAATTAGGGAAGCATGGCCGTGTGGTCTTGGGCCTAGGTCGTGTCGATTTCTTCTTTGGCCCAATTTGGTACGTTTTGAGCCCGTTTCTCATTCTTTTCGTCCCTAGTTGCTTTCCTGAGTATAAAACATGAAAAGAAAGGATTAAGAGAACCTTTTTACACAATTCAAGGAATAAATTATCCAAAAGTATGCTAAATGTGGGATTAAAATATGTTAGTTTTACGGTTTATGAAATACCCCCACACTTAAGCTTTTGCTTGTCCTCAAGCAAAATTCTCAACTTACAATTAAAATGAACTTTCCACAATTCATAATTCTCATTAACAATGTCTCTTCATAATTCATAGGCAATTCATACATGGATAATTTAACTCAAAGACTCCTAAAGATTCAAACAATTCTAGGTCATATATTTTGAAGTTCGAAAACATAGGTGTCTCCCCTTATTTAAATGACTTCTTTTAATTCAAAACCGACAAGGATTGACATCCTCACTAAAGATTCACTCAAAGCACTCAAAGTGTTTAAGGTTTAAGAATAAGCACTCATAAGTCGAACCTGAAAAGTTAATCCTATAGGCTTACCTGAAAATTAAATCTCCACCACTGTAATATGAGATGATACACAAATCAAAAGGTCTTTAACAGGGTTGTAACTGGGCTACGGTTAAAGGTGTGGATAAAGGCTGAATTGGAAGGTTAAAATCGAGATTGAATTGACAAATTACCTAACTTTAGAAAAAGAATTGAACTAATAATTTAAATAATTATATTAAATGAAAATTTAAAATACTAATAATAAGAGCTTATTCTTCAAGATGTTGAATTTAAACGTACAAGCTCTTAGAACATAGAACTAATAATGAATGTACTTCATTTTTTTAAGAACAAATCAAGTAAATACATAATATAAGGAAGAACTTTATCAACTGAAATAAAGTAATTAGGCAACTGATCAAATGAATTCTCGATAGAAGGGTAGTCAAAGGAATGGTGATAACAAATACGAGCGGGGATTTGGGTTAATATTAATGGGTGAATCAATAAAAAGGGTTGTTAGGATCAAAGGGTTCACTAAGGGTTAATTATGGGGGTAGGCTTTTTAGTGGAGTGAGTGGGTTAAAACCTAGGTGCCTTTATCATCTCAGTATATCAAATCAAAAATGTGGTCTTGACATGTATAATTGAGGGAAGTTCTAGAATAACAAATCAGTGTTGACACACTCATAATCAATAAAGTGAGCATGGAAAAGAATGTATGCTCTGTAAGGCTCAAAATCTCACAAAAGTTATGGGTATTTGATATCAATCCCTATAAATTTCAAACTTCAACGTAATATTCAAATTCAGGTAGACAACCTAGAAAATTTTTAATTATGAAAAATAGACTTATCATGCTTGATTCTCTAGTATCTTAAAGTTTAAATCATCAATGCACAATTAAATATGACTTACTCAAAAACATATCAATAAGAATCATAAATCATCAGAAATTTCATCCTAATTAGTAATATGAGGAAATTACTTAAGAACTAGATAAAATTCAGGGATTTGAGAATAATGCAAAAAGTTAGGCACTTTTACCCCCCCCACACTTAAGATTTATATTACCCTCAATGTCAAAAGATAGATAAATAATCATGTGATACTTAAATCAAAAGAGAAGGGGAGAAGTGACACTTCCTGAATGTTTTTCGGGGATCACTATTCTATGCCCAATTTGGAGGATGAGGCGGTGGTGCTGTGGTGGATGCCAACAGTCATTGTGCTAGATGAAGAAATTGGGAAACTCATGACGTATTAGCCATGAACTATTAAGACACATTTAAAAAAACTAATTATGTATTTAAGGACAAGAAAACTAAAGGGAAAGAAAATTGAAAGTAAGATAAAATTAACATAAAAGATGAATGGACTGAGGAGTCCTTATTGTTGGATGGTTCGCGAGGTGGGTGTGATTCCTAAGGCTGTGGTCACGTGGGTGGTGGTCGTGGTGGTTGTGGTTGGAGTCCGTGACTCGAAGATTTGATTCTCTCTGACTTGTACCTCTTCTACCATTGTCAGTATGGAGATTCTGGACTTTCACATGGACACGGCCACGACCGTGTGCAAAGCCGTGTGACCTGAGAATCAGTGCTTTTGGTTATTTTACAACTAGGCATTCAGAAAGAAGAAAAGAAAATAAAATAAAAGAACATAAAAAAATGTAAAGTACTTAAGGTTAGTACTCGGGTTACCTCCCGAGAAGCGCTCGTTTAAAGGCTTAAGGTGGACTTTCCCTTCGTTTTTATAATCATGGTGGTTTGAAGGTTTCAACATCTTCCCTCATGCTGTCAGTTTTATTTTCATGATAAAGTTTAAGTTGAGAAGCGTTTAACTTAAAAGTGCCGAATGTTGGATTGCTTACCTCGACTGTTCCGTATGGGGTGATATTGCGTACCTCAAGAGGGGTTCCTTCGGTTGTATTTGGGTCTGATGGGATGATTCGAGGATCTGCTTTGTTTATCCATACCTTATCTCCTATTTTGAAGTGATTTGATGTTCCTACGAGTTCTTCTAGGGGTTCCTTCGGTTTTACTTTGTGTGGTTTCGATTCTTCTTTAAAGTATGTCATCAACTCTTCTAAATTTTTGATCTTAAGGCTTCGTTCCTTATATAGTTCTTCTTTATTTGCACGAGGTCTATGATCCGGATCAGGTTTGCAGCTTTGTGGTGGATCCTGTGGTGAAAGGTGAACAAATTGGTCATCAATGGAATTTACTTTCTCAGCTTCATCAATTGATGTCTTAGTTGACTCAAGAGCTTGTAGACTGATCGATTCGTCACCTACACGAAGAATGAGTTCTCCTGTGCCAACATCAATTTTAGTCCTAGCAGTTGCTAAAAAGGGTCTTCCTAAAATTAAAGGAATCGAATTATCCTCATCCATGTCTAAGACAACAAAATCTACTGGAAAAAGAATTTATCAATTTTTACGAGAACATATTCGACAATACCCCTAGGAATTCTAACAGTTTTATCAGCTAATTGTATACTTATCCTAGTTTTTTTGGGTTTCCCTAGATCTAGTTGTTTAAACGTTTTATAGGGCATGACATTTATACTTGCCCCTAAATCAGCTAAGGCATTATCAACAGTTAGTCTACAATTAAACATGGAATTGTAAAACTCCCAAGATCTTTTAGCTTTCGCGGTAGTCTATTTTGTAAAATTGCTGAGCACATTGCGTTTAGCTTCACATGTGACTCCTCGTCTAACTTACGCTTGTTCGTTAAGAGTTGTTTTAAAAATTTCCTCGAATCTGGCATCTGTAAAAGAGCTTCAAGAAGCGGTAAGTTAATATGTAATTTCTTTAAAAGTTTAAGAAACTTATCGAACTGTTCCTCTGTATCGTCTTTCTTCAATGCTTCGGGATAAGGTATGCGAGGTTGGGACTCTTTGATTATCGGTTTTGGCTTTTCTTGTGTTACCTCAACTTTACTTTCTTTTACCTCGCTTTCTTGTATTAAATTGGGTTTATCCAACCCAACATTTTCCTGAGCTGTTATGGCTTGGATTTGCTCCTTTGGGTTAATCTCGGTGTTGCTTGGTAGACGCCCTTGCGGTCATTTAGACATTAACTTTGCAAGTTGTCCAACTAGCTTTGTAACTTCCTCGACTGACTTAGTAAGTTCCCCAACTTGGTTCTTGATCCCTTCCATTGATGTTTGTTGGTTTTGAAGTGTTGCCTTAGTGTCTTGGAGATAGTTTTCTATGGCTGCCATGAATTTTGTCAACATCTCTTCGAGGTTTGGCCTCTTTTCCTGTGGATAAGGTTGATTTTGGAAATTTTGAGGAGGTTGTTGTCTTTGATTTCCTTGACCTCCCCATGAAAAATTTGGGTGGTTCCTCTAACCTGGATTATAAGTATTACTATAAGGGTTATTATTAGATCTGAAATTATTACCTATATAGTTCATCTATTCGCTTTCTGTGCCCGGTTGGTAGGGTGGGTACTCAGGATTCGCCACAGTTCTACTTACGTCGTATTGCATTACTGGATGTACCTATGAAGAACACAAACTATCAAGCATTTTATTCATCATCTCTACCTGCGTTGATAGCATGGTTACTGTGTCGAGGTTGAAAACTCCGGTTGATTTTGTTGGTTTTGTCCTTGTAACCTGCCAGAGATAGTTAGTCAGTGACATCTTTTCAATAAACTCGTAGGCTGCTTTAGGATTTCTGTTGTTTAGGGATCCACCGGCGGCTGAATCAATTAGTTTCTTCGTTGAGGGGTTTACACCATTATAGAAAGTTTAGACTTGGAGGCACAAGGGTAAACCATAGTGCGGACACCTTCTTAAGAGATCCTTGTATCTCTTCCATGCGTCGTATAATGTCTCTAAATCCATCTATACGAAAGAAAAGATATCATACCTTAATTTGGCCATTTTGGCTAGTGGGAAATATTTTAATAAAAATTTTTCGGTCATTTGATCCCATGTAGTGATTGACCCTCGTGGTAATGAGTTTAACCACTGTTTGGCTTTATTCCTTAATGAAAAGGGAAATAACCGAAGACGTATGGCATCATCAGAAATGCCATTTATTTTGAAGGTATCACAGAACTTTAAAAAATTAGCTATATGAGTATTTGGGTCTTCATCCTGCAAACCATCAAATTGAACAAATTGTTGAATCATTTGTATAGTGTTAGGCTTTAATTCAAAATTATTAGCAGCTATAGCAGGCCTAACAATACTCGATTTTGCTCCTGTTAAATGAGGTTTAGCATAATCATACATAGTACGAGGAGCATTGTTTTCTACCACATCTTGTGGTGGTGGATTATTCTCGTCCATCCCTTCAGTAGGATTGGATCTGCCTTCTCGCTCTTCTTCTATGTAATTTAGGGCTCGCCTAATTTCTCTGCAATTCTTATGAGCAGTAGCTTGAACATCACTGTCGTATACTATGGTCCTTTCGAGTTCCTTCTAGTCATAAACTAGATGTACCTGTGTTGGAAAAGAAAGAAAGAAAATTAGCAAGGTTAAAAATAAAATAAAAATAAAAATAAAAATAAATTGTGAAAAATAAAAATAATGGCTAAAGTAATAAAAATAGAGCTTTCTTAATATTTAGTTCCCCGGAAACGGCGCCAAAAACTTGATCGTTGTTTTGTCGAGTTTTAGAATTTATAAAGAGAATGATAGAACTTGGAAACTAACTCTGACAATGACTTAAGGCAAGTTCACCTATCGACCAGCAGTATAGCTTAGGCAAGACCGGATTGTCAAACCCAAAGGAACTAAAAGTACCAATACTAACCTTCTTTCTATTATTTAGCCTAAATTAAGTGAAGTTGTTTGTTTAACCTAAAACTAACTGACTACTAAGTTAAAGATGAAAAGAAAAAAATAATTAATTGGGGAAATACTGTAGGGAAAACTCAGTTGATTAAGACGATACCCTTAGGAAGAATCCACCTAGACTTCACTTATTATCTAACTCTGAACCAGATGATTTATTCACTTGACTTGATCCGTAGGATTCCATAATTTATATTAAATCCTCTCTCGAGGCGAATAACATCTAACCTTAGCTTGACTAATTGAAATCTCTTTCTAATTAAAACCCCTAGAATCGCATTAACTCGATCTATGGACTCCCATATTAGGTTTTACCCTAATCCGGCAAAATCTCGTCACCCTATCTCTAGGCGCGCAATCAACTCCGCTTAATTATGCTAGATCTACTCTTAGGCAGGGACTTTTGCTCCACCACCTAAGCACATTCAACTTGAATCAATATCCCGAAAATATTAATACAAGAATTAAGCACACAAAATTAAGAAGAAATCAAGTATTTATCATATAATTCAGAAAACAATAACAAGATCCGTCTTAGGTTTCATCCCCTTCAGGTATCTGAAGGGTTTAGTTCATAACAATAAAAGAAAACATCTCAGAAGAAAAGATAAAACAAAACATAAGAAATCCTTAAAACTCCCTGAAGGAATTGAAGGAGAGATCCACCATCTTGAGTATAATTTTGGCTTCTTGAGATGAGTCAACTGGCTATCTTCGAGTGATTCCCACAAATCTGACATTTTCGGCTTAGCTCCTTGGCCTAGCTGAACCCCCTGGAAGGTTATACTTAGGGTGTTTAAATAGGCTCTTAGAATGCTTTATTTGGCCCCTAAGTATCCTAATCTGAGTGGAATTCCTACTAGAGTGTTTGAATAGGCTTTGGAATGTGTTTCTTTGCCTCTAGGTATCCTATTCGAGTAAAACTCCTCTTGGCCGAGGCAGGGACACGGTCATGGAACACGCTCGTGTGAATCAATTTCAGGCCGTGGTCGAGTCTGCTGAGGAGACTCACCCGTGTGTTTCGGGGTCCAAGCCATTTCTATTTCTTATTTGGCCCAATTTGGTCCATTTTGAGCATGTTTCTCGTTCTTTTCGTCCCTAGGTGCTTTCCTCAGTATAAAACATGAAAAGAAAGGATTAAGAGCACCTTTTTACACAATTCAGGGAATAAATCATCCAAAAGTATGCTGAATGTGGGATTAAAATATGTTACTTTTACGGTTTATCACTAAGTCATATATTTGTAGCTCGAAAACATAGGTGACTCCCTTTATCTAAATAATTACATCTGATTTGAAACCGACAAGGATTGACATCCTCATGAAAGATTCACTCAAAGCACTCGAAGTGTTTAAGGTTCAGGAAAGGAGCACTCATAAGTCGAACCTGAAAAGTTAATCCCATAGGCTTGCCTAAAAATCGAATCTCGATCACTGTAATATGAGATGATATACAAATCAAAAGGTCTTTTAAGGGTTGTAACAAGGCTTGGGTTAAAGGTGTGGATAAAGGTTGAATTAGAAGGTTTAAAAATCGAGATTGAATTGACAAGTTACCTATCTAGAAATACCAAAACGATAATAAATAATTACATCAACTAAAAAGTAATAACCTTAATAATACGAGCTTTTCTTTCGATAAATAGACTTTCTGTATAAGCTCACTTTTTATAATACTAATACTGAATATATTTCGATTTTTTTAAGAACAAATCAAGTAATAATTGATAAATTCAACTATTGAAATAATATAATTAGGTAACTAATCAAATCAAATCTCGATATAAGGGTATTCAAAAGGAATGGTGATAACAAATACAAAGGGTTTTGAGTTAATATTAGTGGGTGAATCAATAAAAAGGGTTGTTAGGATCAAAGGGTTTACTAAGGGTTAATTGTAAAGGTAGGGTTTTTTAGTGGAGTGAGTGGGTTAAAACCCAGGTGCTTTTATCATCTCAGTATATCAAATAAAAAAAATGTGGTCTTGACATGTATAATTGAGGCAAGTTCTAGAATAACAAATCAATGTTGACACACTCATAATCAATAAAGTGAGCATGGAAAAGAATATATGCTCTATAAGGTTCAAAATCTCACAAAAATTATGGGTTTATGATATCAATCCCTGTAAATTTCAAACTTCAACGTAATATTCAAATTCAGGTAGACAACCTAGGAAATTTTTATTCTTGAAAAGTAGACTTATCATGCTTGATTCTCTAGTATCTTAAAGTTTAAATCATCAATGCACAATTAACTCTGACTTTATCTAAAACATATCAATAAAAATCATAAATTAAAATAAATTTTCTCCTAATTAGTAATATGAGAAACTTACTTTAGAATAAAGCATAATTCAAGAATTTGGATATAATGCAAAAAGTTAGACAAAAACTTTCACCCCCCACACTTAAGATGTACATTGCCCTCAATGTACAGAGATAGATTATATCAAAATAATCATAAAATCATAAGATTGGGAGAGAAGTGAAACTTCCTGAATTTTAGATGAAGTCAATGAAAAGAAACCGGATAACATTGGAGGTGAACGTGGGGAAGCGTCTCGAACCGTTTGAAATTGAATCCTTGAAGTAGCCATTCTGATTTTATTGTATCCTAGGCTAAATCTAAATTGCATGAAGAATAAGAAGAAAATAATAAAGAAAATAAAAATAAAAATAAAAATAAAAGTAAATAATGGAAAATGAAAGAAGGAAGACAACTGGAAAAGAGAAGGGAAGAAGGGGGTTTAAATAGAGATACATCCCACGCCCGTGTTCCTTCCTATAGTGCCCACACGGCCATGGCGACGGTCGTGTGCAAGGCCGTGTGGTCTGGAAATCTACACTTTTGGTTTATTTGAATGCTAAAAAGGGAAAATAAAAAATAATAAAAAAATAAAACAAAAATGGGGTTAGTACACGGGTTGCCTCCTGAGAAGCGCTTGTTTAAAGTCTTGAGCTAGACTTACCTATTATTTGTATGGTCGTGGTGGTTTGAGGAGGTGAAAATCCTTTCTCATGCGATCAACTCAGTTTTTGATATAAAGTGTAAGTCGAGTAGTGTTTACTTCAAAAGTGCTGAATTTAGGATTGCTTACCTCGACTGTCCCATACAGGAAGACATTAAGTACTTTAAAGGTGATTTCTTTGTTTGTTTTGATGTCTGAAGTGGTGATTTGAGGGTCTTCCTTATTCATCAATACCTGATCCCCTATTTTGAAGTGATTTGTTGTTCCTATCAGCTTGTCTAGGGGTTCCTTCAGTTTTTCTTCATGCGGTTTTGGTTTCTCTTTAAAGTGTGTCTTCCACTCTTCTAGTTTGTCGACCTTAAGGCTTCGTTCCTCATATAATTATTTTTTATTGGCACGAGGTCTATGATTAGGCTTAGGTTTGTGGCTTCGTAGTGTTTCCTGTGATGAAGGGTGAACAAATTTGTTATCAACTGAATTTACTTTCTCACCTTCATCAGACTGATTGATTCGTCACCAAACTGTTCCTATATGTTTTCCTTCTTCAATGCTTCAGGATAAGGTATGCGAGGTTGGGACTCTTTGATTACCGATTTTGGCTTTTCTTGTGTTACCTTAACTTTACCTTCTTCTACCTCACGTTCTGGTATTGAATTGGGTTCATCTAACCCTACATTTTCCTAAGCTGTTATGGCTTGGATTTGCTCACTTGGATTAATCTCAGTGTTGCTTGGTAGACGCCCTTGCGGTTGTTCAGAAATTAACTTTGCAAGTTGTCCAACTGACTTAGTAATTTCCCCAACTGACTTAGTAAGTTTCCCAACTTGGTTCTTGATCCCTTCAATCGATGTTTGTTGGTTTTTAAGTGTTGTCTCAGTGTCTTCAAACGGTTTTTTGTGGGTGCCATGAATTTTGTCAACATTTCTTCAAGGTTGACTTATTTTCTTGTGGATATGGCTGATTTTAGAAATTTTGATGAGGTTGTTGTCTTTGATTTCCTTGATTTCCTTGACCTCTTCACGAAAAATTTGGGTGGTTCTTCCAACCTGGATTATAAGTATTACTATAATGATTATTATTAGATATGAAATTATTACCTATATAGTTCATCTGTTCACTTTCTGTGCCCGGTTGGTAGGGTGGGTACTCCAGATTTGCCATAGTTCCACTTGCGTCGTACTGCATTACTAGATGTACCTACGAAAAACACAAACTATCAAGCTTTTTATTCATCATCTCTACCTGCGTTGATAGTATGGTTACTGTGCCGAGGTTGAAAACTCCATTGATTTTGTTGGTTTTGTCCTTGTAACCTACCATTGATAGTTATTCAGTGACATCTCTTCAATAAACTCTTAGGCTACTTCAAGAGTTATGTTGTTCAAGGTTCCACCGACGGCTGAATCAATTAGTTGCCTCGTTGAGGGGTTTAGACCGTTATAGAAAGTTTAAACTTGGAGCCATATGGGTAAACCATGGTGCGGACACCTTCTCAAGAGATCCTTGTATCTCTCCCATGCATCGTATAATGTCTCTAAATCCATCTGCACAAAAGAAGAGATATCATTCCGTAATTTGGCCGTTTTGGCGATGGGAAATATTTTAATAAAAATTTTTTGATCATTTGATCCTATATGGCATGTTTTGCCAACACGGTTATGGCACACGGGCATGCCTAATGGCCGTGGGAGAATGATAGGATCTAGCCTAATAGCACACGGCCTTGACACGGGCATGTCAACTAGTCGTGGGTATATTCAGTAGCTAGCTTAAGAGCACACGACCATGGCACACGGCGTGCTTGGTGGCTGTGTGGAAAAGTCAGAATGCTTGCTCTATTTTGGCACGACCTGGATACATGGGGGTGTCTGGTGATCGTATGAGGAACATGGCCGGTGGCATGTGCGTGTGGCCTCAACAGACTTGTTGAATATTTGAAATTTCTAAAACTTTCGTAAGTGTTTGGTTTAGTCCCGACCCCTCTCTAGCATGTGTTTGAGGTCATGTAGGCCTCAATAAGGGACTATTTGATTATGTCTGGATGTGTTATGATGATGGTTGACTTTGTGTCATAAATGGGATGTGAAATGATTTGATTGTTTGATAATGCCTCTTAACCCTATTCCGGTGACGATTTCGGGTTAGGGGTGTTACACCTAAACTTTCAACCATATTGCAAATTAGTCCCCTTATTAGCTAGCTTAAACTTTGGGGGTTCTAAAAGTACAAAAATTATCAACTAAAACCACTAAAATGAAACACCCCAAACCCGGCCCACGTGCCTTAATCGGATCTGGTATGTTTCCTGTGTAAACCGTTTCAAATTCTTTTGTTACTTAGGAACAACTTGTGTGTTTTGAAAAAAAGATTGTTTTGGGTTGGGCTTGAGTTGAAAACAAGTTTAAAAATCCTTTACTTTAGATGACAAAACGTTTAGGCTTTGTTTTAAAATGAATTTACTTAATCTTTTAATAAATAAAAGTTTGTAAGCTTAATAAATAAAAGCAAAGTAAAGTAGTTCTACTATGGCCTTATTACATCAAATAATTCCAAAAAAAAAAGAAATAAATTCAATGTACTTAATGAAATAAAATCCAAATTAAATAATTTCCCTTGTGCATGGCCACCTTTAAGCTCCCCATGACCGGTCCATTCTTGATCGTTACGAAAAATGATCCCACAAGGGTGAGTCAAGCAGACTCAATGTGTAACCAACACTAAAATTTAACAATTTAGGCATATGTTCACATATTACATGCATATTCATATAAGATAGGAAATAATGATGCAACCCGAACCCAAACCTATATGCCATCCGCTACACATCACCCGTACCAACTTTGTACACGTGGGGACTACTAAGTCAACCCTCCATCCGCTACACACCATCAAGGCGATTCTTTGAAGTCGGCGTGCTCATCGCCTTATAAAATTTGTGGTCTTAGGTTACCACATTCAAATATCGTGGTCTTAGGTCACCACATTCAGATATCGTGGTCTTAGGACACCACATTCAGATATCGTGGTCTTAGGTCACCATGTTCACTTCCCCTTTCTCATAATATCCCATATGCCCCATATCATACATATCATGCATATCATGCTTTAATTCACATTCTCATCACTTTTCACATGTTAAAATAACATATATTCATAAACCTAGTAGGAGTAGGAAACGTACCTGAGTACTTTTGTACCATAGCATGGTATCTTAGCCATATTCACATTCTTATAAACATGCACATATTAATTATTGCCATAAATCTTATTAAAAAGTAGTGTGGGGTACACACCTGATTCGCTTTAGCAAGTTCACTCCAAATCCCGAAAAGCTTGATCTAATGCCTTAAATCCTAAATCTCTACATTTGATCATTCACTTAATACTTAGTAAAGAGCCATTTGGCCATAAAACCAAATCCCAGTAGGATTAGTACACTTGAATCCTTACCTCTTTCACGATTGATGTCTAATCAAATCTTTGGAAACTTTGTATCCTTCTTTCTTGAAATTGGCAATCACTAGATTACTTGAATAGATTAGTTTAGACTTTTAAATATTAATGAAACACATCTATTTACTCAACATGGCCTTGGCGAATGCTATAGATACTTACCTTGTGGATTTTAAATCCCAAACTCATAGAATAACTAGGGAACACGCGACCTATGGTGTACCTTCGGGAAAAGAATTTCTCCTTCCTTGTAGTCGACACTTAGTAAATCCCGAAAGATCTCTTCAAAGTTTTGCCAACAAGATATTAATGGGGTTAGTCCTAGTTTTCGACAAATCTTAAAAGAAAAAGGATGAAACTGAATGAGATCTTACCCTTACTTTAGAGATCGGCAATCCTTGCTTGAACCTTTAGAAATATTCGGCTATGTAGGCTAGAAGGATCTTGATTTCAGTTTTTGATTGGTATAAAGAAATCGGCTAATAATGGTATCTTGAGGAGTTTATGGATTCAGTTTTAATGGAGATCACAAAAGCTATGAAGAATTCGGCTAGGCTTACTTTAGTTTTCGGCTTTGGCTAACAAAAAGAAGAAGAAAATAAGTTGCTTGCTTTCGGTAATGGAGATGGAAAAAGATTTTGGCTAGAACACAAGGCATTTCGGCTAGATGTGTTAAAGAAAAAGAAAAGAGAAAGAGTGATGGTTTTGGAGAGAAAAGATTAGACGATAGGGAGGCCAAAGTGCTTAATGAAATTCGGCTATAGCCCCCCCTTTACAACCTTGGCTGAAAATACCATCCAGGGAGTCCATCAATCGGCCAACTCTCCATATCTTGATAAATTTTATCTTTTAATTATCACCTTAAAAAAAAATTAATCCCAACAATTATCTCTTCTTTTATCTACTTAAAATAAAAGGAATTTAATCCACACTTGAGCACACCCTTTAGCCGAATTTTAAAGAGAATAAAACTCCTTACTAAAGTTCCTTAGTGCCGTCCACCTCCTTTGCTCCTTGTAGCAAAATAAAATCCTTTATTTGCTTCCCACGTTGCTCGAACCTAGGCCCATTTGCATAGCTTGTGGCATCACTTACCTGGGCCTTAAGTGGTGCCTCCAAGCCACTTAAACAAGCCTATGTTTGTGTCAAATTTCTTCTATTAATTTTCTTAAGACCACCTTGCCTTAGTTTCCTCTTTTAAACTTAACATTTCTAAAACATTTCCTTACATTTCCAAGTTTCCAAAAATGTTCACTTTCCTCTTTTAAACTTAACATTTCCAAGTTTCCAAAAATGTTTGCTTTCCTCTTTTAAACTTAACATTTCCAAGTTTCCAAAAAAATGTTCACCATACATTCATAATACATAAGACATGTCATTTCGTATAATTAAATCAAAAATGCATAGGCCCATTTTTAGGGTGTTACAGTTCTACCCCCTTAAAATAATTTCGTCCTCGAAATTGCCTGGCTAAAATAAATGAGGGTATTACTGTCGCATTGCCTCTTCTGGCTCCCACGAAGCTTCCTCCGATCCATGATTGCACCACAACACGTTGACTAGGGGAACTGACTTCCTCCGTAATATTTTCTTGTCTCGTTCCAAGATCTGAATCGGCTCTTCCTCATAGGATAAGTCTGGCCTTAGCTCCACTTCTTCAACTGGTACCACATGAGATGGATTCAATCGGTAGCGACGTAGCATGGATACATGGAATACGTCGTGCATCTGCTGCAACTCTGGTGGCAACTCTAGCTGGTATGCCACTGGTCCAACTCGCTTCAACACTCGATAGGGTCCTATAAACCTTGGACTTAACTTCCCTTTGCGACCAAATCTCATCACCTTTTTCTAATGTGAAACCTTAAGAAATACTTGGTCTCCCACATCAAATTCAATCTCCTTCCGTTTGAGATCTTCGTACGACTTTTGTCTATCGGATGCTTCCTTTAACCGTGCTCGAATTATCTCAACCTTTTCTTCGGATACTGCCACTAACTCTGGACCCAAAACTCGACGTTCTCCCAATTCTGTCCAACATGTAGGAGTCTGACACTTTTGACCATACAGTGCTTCATAGGGTGCCATCCGAATGCTAGCTTGATAGCCGTTGTTGTACGCAAATTCCGCTAGAGGCAAATATTCCTCCCAACTTCCTCTGAAATCCATCACACAACCCCTCAACATATCCTCCAATACTTGGATTACCCGTTCAGATTGCCCGTCTGATTGTGGATGAAAAGCCGTAGTGAAATCCAACTTAGTGCCTAAAGCTTGATGAAGTGCCTTCCAAAATCGAGACGTAAATCTTGGGTCTCTATCCGAAATGATAGACACCGGCACTCCATGTAGCCTCACAATTTTCGCCACATATAATTTAGCCAATTTCTGAAGAGAATAATCAACCTTTACCGGGATAAAGTGTGCGGACTTGGTCAAACGGTCCACTATTACCCATACTGAGTCCTTCTTAGTAGGCATAAGGGGAAGCCCACTAACGAAGTCCATGGTAATTCTTTCCCACTTCCACTGCGAAATCTCGATTGGCTGAAGCAATCCCGATGGAACTTGGTGTTCAGCCTTAACTTGCTGACACGTCAGACATTTCCCCTAATTGATAACTTCCGCTTAAGATCGAGGCCACCAAAACTGTTCCTTAGATCCTCAGACGACTTGGTGCCTCCGGGATGCATAGCATAAGGGCTACCGTGCGCTTCCTGAAGAATCCTCTGTCTTAACTCCTCGTCCCTCGGCATACGGACCTTTCCTTTGAAGCACAATACTCCCTCATTACTAACACCATAGTCCTCTAACTCTCCATTCTGTACTTGTTGTAACTTAACACTTAGGTCCTCATCCACCAACTGACTTTCCTTTATCTCATTCAACCATGGTGGTTTGATTTGTAATTCTGCCAGCAGACTTCCATCATCATACAAACTCAAGTGTGCTAATAACACCCTCAGATCCGACACCACCTTTCGACTTAGCGCATCTGCTACCACATTCACCTTTCCCGGGTGATACTCTATCGAACAGTTATAATCCTTCAGTAATTCCACCCACCTTCGCCGTCTTAAGTTTAACTCCTTCTGAGTCAACAGATACTTAAAGCTCTTGTCTGTGTAGATTATCGACTTTTCTCCATAAAGATAGTGCCTCCACACCTTCAAAGCAAAGACCACTTTCGCCAACTCCAAGTCATGGGTTGGGTAGTTAACATCATGCGGCCTTAACTGTCGAGACTCATAAGTGACTACTTTACCATCCTGCATCAGAACACATCCTAATCCCGAATGCGAAGCGTCACAGTGCACCACAAAATCCTTTCCTGCCTCTGGTTGAACCAACACTAGAGCTTCAGTCAAAACCCTCTTGAGCTTTTCAAAGCTCTCTTGCTGCTTATCCGTCCATACAAAGGGTACTTCCTTCCTTAACAACTTTGTTAAAGGCGCGGCTATTGACGAAAATCCTTCCACGAACCTTCTGTAATAGCCTGCCAATCCCAAGAAACTATGAATCTCTGCCATCAACTTAGGTGGTTTCCAATCCAACACTGCTTTGATCTTTCTAGGATCCACCCTTATTCCCTCAGCAGACACTACATGCCCTAAGAAAGTAACTTCCCTAAGCCAAAATTCACACTTGCTGAATTTGGCATAGAGCTGCTTCTCCCTTAACACTTGCAACACAATCCGAGATGCTCATCATGCTCCTCTTTAGTCTTGGAATATACGAGGATGTCGTCGATGAACACCACGATGAACCGATCCAAGTAAGGTTGAAAAACCCGATTCATCATATCCATGAACGCGGCTGGGGCATTGGTCAACCCAAACGGCATTACTACAAACTCAAAATGGCCTTATCTTGTCCTAAAGGTTGTCTTATGGATATCCGCCTCCTTTACCTTCAACTGATGATATCCTGACCTTAAGTCGATCTTTGAGAACACTGCCGCCCCCTTAAGCTGATCGAATAAGTCATTAATCCTGGCGAGAGGATACTTGTTCTTGATGGTCACTTATTCAACCGACGATAATCTATGTACATTCGCATAGTTAGTCCTTCTTCTTCACAAACAAGACCGGTGCTCCCACGGAGACATCTTGGGCGAATAAACCCACGGTCAAATAATTCCTAAATTTGAGCCTTGAGCTCAACTAACTCTTTTGGCGCCATTCGGTATAGAGCGATTGACACAGGAGCTGTTCCCGGTAGCAAGTCTATTCTAAATTCCACCTCTCTATCTGGGGGTATTCCTGGTAATTCCTTTGAAAACACATCCTCAAATTCCCTTACCGTTCTAACTCCACTAGCACCTTCCTCTTTTCCATCTAATGCACTACGAAGGCTAAAAATGCCTTGCACCCTTTACGAACCATCTTTTTAGCCTTTAGCGTCGAAACTACATTAGACAAGTAGTTTCTTCTTTCTCCTATCATTACTACCACTTCATCTTCCGGGGTCCTTAGTTCCATTCGTTTAGCCGCACAATCCAACACGGCCTGGTGCTCTACTAACCAATCCATACCAAGTATGAGGTCAAATTCTCTGAAGGGTAACTCCATTAAATCAGCCCGAAAGCTCACTCTCTGAATTTCTAGGGATACAGTCCGAAAGATCTTATCCACCACTACAGTTTGGCCTAATGGGCTTACTACAGTCATCTCCCTATCAGAAAGTTTTGAGTCTAGGCCTAGTGTTTCCACTACACTACATGCAACATAAGAATGGGTTGAGCCCACATCAATAAGAGCAAAATAGGGCTTGCCATGAATGAGGAACGTACCGGTTATGACATCCGGTGTGTCTTTATCCTTCCTCCGGCATACTACGTAAACCAAACCTGGCTGCCTTGCCTCAGTGTTAGTAGCACCTCGACCCGGTGTTCCACGTCCTCTACCAGCATTGTTACCTCTACCATTCAGACCACAACCTCTCTGAGGCTGTTGTCCACCTCTACCAGCCTGATTAACATTCTGAGCTACTGGTTGCTTTTCATCTGGTCTCTTTGGATAGTCCTTGATCATATGGTCCTTTGACCCACATCTGAAACATCCACTGCCTTCTTCCATTCTCCTAAGTGCTTCTTTCCACACTGATCACAAGGACGATACTGCCCTCCTGTACCAACTTGATGACCCCGCGGCCCATCAGCTCTGGGCCTTTTCTGCATATTTCTCGATGATCCTGACGACCTATAACCCCTCTTTGGTCTATTCCTATCAGAGCTCTACTTAACCGAGTCCTTGATTCCTTCGACTACCTTAGCCTTTTCTACCAACGCGGAAAATTCCCGCTCCTGATGTGAAGCTATCAATAACCTTAGGTCATCCCTTAAACTGTCTTCGAACCGAACACACCGCTCATGCTTCGTAGCCACTATTCCTCGAGCATATCGACTTAACCTCAGAAATTCAGCTTCATACGCTGCTACTGACTTGTTCCCTTGAACCAACCCCAAAAACGCATTCCTTTGCTCATCAATATAACGTGTGCCGACATACTTCTTTTGATATGCCGCCATAACATATTCCCAAGTCAGATCCTCAGCTGTGGCACCATCCCGAACTGTTAACTACCACTAATACGCTTCATCGCGTAGTAGTGCCACCATTCCTTTTAACTTCTCTTCAGGAGTCAGATCGAGCTCATCCATAATGCTTTCGATCGCCTCCAACCAGTATTCAGCTGTACTGGGTGCCACACCAGATACTCCATGGAACACCTCAGCTCCGTTGGCTCGAGTCACTCGGATCTGATTTTGAGCTCCTATATTCCTCCAACACCGACCACCATTTCAAGAACTTCGCAAGCCTGACTGCGATATAAAGATCATCCCCGTTTGAGCCTACTGCTTGACACCAATAGTTGGGGGTGGTGGTGGCGGTGGTAACTCATTGTCAGACTCTTGACCCGATCTAACGGGTTCTGACACAATCATTCTTCCTCTACTGGCGTCCATGACGCACGTGTCCTCTAGAACTCATATCTAACGGCGCTTTAACTGATTAAGACATTTTATGAATTAGCCTTTATTCCACTGATTAACCGTGAAGAAGCTTTATGAAAAGAATTTTAGGAGTGGTTCTTTCGTATTCATACATGCACACAGTCTTTACATTCATACATCCATCAATCAATTTTGAACTCTCGTTCATTCAGAGAAATGTTGTAGTTTTCATTGTTGTTGTTTTTCCACTACCTAGGGGTATTTTCGTAATTTGCCAAAATAAGGTTCCTTGGTGTTTTTGTCAATAAGGGTATTTTGGAAATTTTGCATTCCCGGGGGTATTTTAGAAATTTTTAAATTCGAGGGTATTTTGGTAATTAACCCGGGTAAATTTGTAAATCTTGATAAATCAAGGGTACTTTGGAATTCACAAAACTTGAAGGTTGTTTTTGAAAATTTGTTTTCCAAATCAGTGTTGTTGCAAAAATTTTTGAAGATCGGGGGTCGTTCTGAAAATTTTGTAACTCAGGGGTATTTCGGTAATTTGCAGGTTAGGGGTAATTTCGTAAATTTTTTTTCCATAATCAAGGTATTTTGATATTTTGTAAATTTAGGGTTCCTTTAAGCAAAGTAGTGAAATTTTGATAAGAACTGTGGGTATTTTGGAAATTTTCCTAAACCAAGGGCATTTTGTAATTTTACCACTAGGGTATTTTGTAATTTTTATAAATCGAAATATTTTGAAAATTTTCCAAAATAAGTTTTTGCTACTATTCAAGGGGTAATTTGGTGATTATAAAACTAGGGTTTTCATAAAAAAAATACGTCTAGTCCCTTTCGGGTTTTAATTATTGGGTTTAGCCCGTGTATAAGTCCTCTTGGTTAGGGTGAACCGAGGCTATGCACCAGGTAGGATTCGAGTGGAGAGGAGGTGAGTCATGTGGACTGCTTAAATACCAAGCTCCCACCGAAACCAATCCTAGACATGCGCACCATGGTTGGCACACCCTAACTCGGCGACTTAACCACATGTTTGTTTAATTAGGCATTTAAGTCTTATGTAATTGTTGGGGTAACTAGCCCTAGGTTTCAAGTACTAAATCTCTATTCTACGTTCCATTTCTACCCTTCTACAAATCATAATATGAATCACACAAGAGATTGGAGTACTTACCCGGTGGATCTTGGTTGGAGACTTAGTGGGCCATGCCGTAAAATCTCGCTTAATTCACAAAAATTCTTTTGGGCTTAACTTTGAAAACATTTTGGGCCTTAAACCCAAGGCCAAGAGTTTAAAACTGGGCTCTGATACCAAATTGAAACACCCCAAACCCAAACTTATATGCCATACGCCACGCTTCCCTGTACCAACTGCGCACACCGGGGACTACTAAGTCAACCCTCCATCCGCTACAGACCATCGAAGGCAGACGCTGCAGTCGACGTGCTCATCGTCCCCACGTGCCTTAACCGGATCTGGTTTGTTCCCCGGTGTAAACCGTTTCAAATTCTTTTGTTACTTAGGAAAAACTTGTGTGTTTTGAAAAAAAAGATTGTTTTGGGTTGGGCTTGAGTTGAAAACAAGTTTATCTCATTATTAAAAATCCTTTACTTTAGGTGACAAAACGTTTAGGCTTTGTTTTAAAATGAATTTACTTAATCTTTTAATAAATAAAAGTTTGTAAGCTTAATAAAGAAAAGCAAAGTAAAGTAGTTCTACTATGGCCTTATTACATCAAATAATGCCAAAAAAAAGAAATAAATTCAATGTACTTAATGAAATAAAAATCCAAATTAAATAATTTCCCTGCTGTGCATGGCCACCTTTAAGCTCCCGCAGACCCGGTCCATTACTGATCGTTTCCTAAAAAATAATCCCACAAGGGGTGAGTCAAACAGACTCAATGTGTAACCAACACTAAAATTTAACAATTTAGGCATATGTTCACATATTACATGCATATTCATATAATGATAGGAAATAATGATGCAACCCGAACCCAAACCTATATGCCATCTGCTACACATCACCCGTACCAATCTATACACCGTGGGGACTACTAAGTCAACCCTCCATCCGCTACACACCATCAAGGCGATCAGCATAGTCAGCGTGCTCATCGCCCTTATAAAATTCGTGGTCTTAGGTCACCACATTCAGATAGTCACCACATTCAGATATCGTGGTCTTAGGTCACCACGTTCACTTCCCCTTTCTCATAATATCCCATATGCCCCATATTATACATATCATGCATATCATGCGTTAATTCACATTCTTATCACTTTTCACATGTTAAAATAACATATATTCATAATCCTAGTAGGAGTAGGAAACGTACCTGAGTACTTTTGCACCATAGCATGGTATCTTAGCCATATTCACATTCTTATAAACATACACATATTAATTATTGCCATAAATCTTATTAAAAAGTAGTGTGGGGTACACACCTGATTCGCTTTAGCAAGTTCACTCCAAATCCCGAAAAGCTTGATCTAATGCCTTAAATCTTAAATCTCTACATTTGATCATTCACTTAATACTTAGTAAAGAGCCATTTGGCCATAAAACCAAATCCCAGTAGGATTAGTACACTTAAATCCTTACCTTGCTGCCGATTGATGTCTAATCAAATGCCGAAAACTTTGTATCCTTCTTTCTTGAAATCGACATTCACTAGATTACTTGAATAGATTAGTTTCGGCTTTTAAATATTAATGAAACACATCTATTTACTCAACATGGCCTTGGCCGAATGCTATAGATACTTACCTTGTGGATTTTAAATCCCAAACTCACCGAATAACTAGGGAACATGCGGCCTATGGTGTACCTTCAGGAAAAGAATTTCTCCTTCCTTGTAGTCAACACTTAGTAAATCCTGAAGATCTCTTCCAAGTTTCGGCAACAAGATATTAATGGGGTTAGTCCTAGTTTTCGGCAAATCTTAAAAGAAAAAGGATGAAACCGAATGGGATCTTACCCTTACTTTAGAGATCGACAATCCTTGCTTGAACCTTTAGCAATATTCAGCTATGTAGGCTAGAAGGATCTTGATTTCGACTTTTGATTGGTATAAAAAAATCGACTAATGATGGTATCTTGAGGAGTTTATGGATTCGGTTTTAATGGAGATCACAAAAGCTATGAAGAATTCGGCTAGGCTTACTTTAGTTTTCGGCTTTGGCTAACAAAAAGAATAAGAAAATAAGTTGCTTGCTTTAGGTAATGGAGATGGAAAAAGATTTTGGCTAGAACACAAGGCATTTCGGCTAGATGGGTTAAGGAAAAAGAAAAGAGAAAGAGTGATGGTTTTGGAGAGAAAAGAGTAGACGATAGGGAGGCCAAAGTGCTTAATGAAATTGACTATAGCCCCCCTTTACAACCTTGGCTGAAAATACCATCCAGGAGTCCTCAATCTACCAACTCTCCATATCTTGATAAATTTTATCTTTTAATTATCACCTTAAAAAAAAATAATCCCAACAATTATCTCTTCTTTTATCTACTTAAAATAAAAGGAATTTAATCCACACTTGAGCATACCCTTTAGCCGAATTTTAAAGAGAATAAAACTCCTCATTTGAAGTTCCTTAGTGCCGCCCACCTCCTTTGCTCCTTGTAGCAAAATAAAATCCTTTATTTGCTTCCCACGTTGCTCGAACCTAGGCCCATTTGCATAGCCTGTGGCGTCACTTACCTGGGCCTTAAGTGGTGCCTCCAAGCCACTTAAACAAGCCTATGTTTATGTCAAATTTCTTCTATTAATTTTCTTAAGACCACCTTGCCTTAGTTTCCTCTTTTAAACTTAACATTTCTATAACATTTCCTTACATTTCCAAGTTTCCAAAAATGTTCACTTTCCTCTTTTAAACTTAGCATTTCCATGTTTCCAAAAATGTTTACTTTCCTCTTTTAAACTTAACATTTCCAAGTTTCCAAAAATGTTTACTTTCCTCTTTTAAACTTAACATTTCCAAGTTTCCAAAAAAATGTTCACCATACATTCATAATACATAAGACATGCCAGTTCGTATAATTAAATCAAAAATGCATAGGCCCATTTTCAGGGTGTTACATAAAATCACTTCCTTGTGTGAGGATAAGTTGCTGAAATTTCAAAGCTTTCAAAACCCCTATTTTGCTTGCTATTTTCTGTGGAGGAAGATAAGTAAAAAGATGAATATCATATTTTCTTTATTTTATTATAAAAATAAAATTTTATCACCAATTTTAGCTAACAATATGACAAAGTCAATTCTTTGTACCCTATGGTCAGCATCTCTTAAAATAAGGCCTAATTGCACATTAGGGAGCTCCCATTAATATTCCTTAGCTATTTGTCACCTCTTGCAAATAAAATAGAACTTTTGTACTTTATGTGATTTAGTCCTTTTTTGCGATGAAGCATGAAATCTCTAAAATTAAAACACCAAAATTTCAATGCTCCTTTATAATCATGCTATAACCCATAAAATAAAATTAAAAAAAATTCTCTGACTGATCATTGTTTTGTCGAGTTTTAAAATTTATAAAGAGAATGATCGAACCTGGAAACTAACTCGACAACGACTTAAGGCAAGTGCACCTATCGAACAGTAGTATAGCTTATGCAAGACCGAATTGTCGAACCCAAAGGAACTAAAAGTACTAATACTAACTTTCTTTCTATTATTTAGCCTAAATATTAAGTGATTGATTGTTTAATCTAAAACTAACTAACTACTAAGCTAAAGAAGCAAAGACAAAAAGAATGAATTGGGGAAATAACTTTTTGGAAAACCTAGTTGATTAAGACGATACACTTAGGAAGAATCCACCTAGACTTCACTTGTTATCTAACACTGAACCAGACAATTTATTCACTAGACTTGATCCGTAGGATTCCCTAATTTATATTAAACCCTCTCTTGAGGCGAATAACGTCTAACCCTTGGTTGATTAATTGAAACTTTTTCTAATTAAAACCCCTAGAATCGCATTAACTTGATCTATAGAATCCCATATTAGGTTTCACCCTAATCCGGCAAAATCTCATCACCCTATCTCTAGGCGCGCGATCAACTCCACTTAATTATGCTAGATTTACTCTTAGACAGGGACTTTTGCTCCACCACCTAAGCACATTCAACTTGAATCAATATCCTAGAAATATTAACACAAGAATTAAGCACACATAATGAAGAACAAATCAAGTATTTATCATATAGTTTAGAAAACAATAACAAGATCCGTCTTAGGTTTCATCCCCTTCAGGTATCTGAAGGGCTTTGTCCATAACAATAAAAGAAAACATCTCAAAAGAAAAATAAAACAAAACATAAGAAATTCCCAAAACTCCTTGAAGGAATTGAAGGATAAATCTGCCATTTTGAGTAGACTTGCGGCTTCTTGAGATGGATCAACTGGCTATCTTAAAGTGATTCCCACAAGTCTGGCCTTTCTGGCTCGGCTCCTTGGCCTAGCTAATCGCCCTTGACAAAAGCCCTGGTAGAAGGCTTCTGCCAAACTCCCCCTTTAAGTTGCCCCCTAGGGTGTTTATATAGACTTTGAGATGCTTTACTTGGCCCCTACATATCCTAATTCAAGTAGAAATCCTATTAGGGTGTTTGAATAGGCTTTGGAATGTGTTTCTTTACCTCTAAGTATCCTATTCCGAGTTAAACTCCTCTTGGCTGCGACAGGGACACGACCATGGCACACGCCCGTGTGAATCGATTTTAAGCCTGGTCTAGTTTGTTGAAGAGACACGCCCGTGTATTTTAGGGTTCTAGCCGTGTTAGAGTAAATTAGGGAGGCACGACCGTGTGGTCTTGGGCCTAGGCCGTGTCAATTTTATGAGTTATGAACATTCAACTTGAATCAATATCCCTAAAATATTAATACAAGAATTAAGCACACATAATTAAGAACAAATCAAGTATTTATTATATAGTTCAAAAAATAATAACAACATCCGTCTTAGGTTTCATCCCCTTCAGGTATCTGAAGGGTTTAGTTCATAACAATAAAAGAAAACATCTCAAAAGAAAAGATAAAATAAAACATAAGAAATCCCTAAAACTCCCTGAAGGAATTGAAGGAGAGATCCGCCGTCTTGAGTATAATTTTGGCTTCTTGAGATGAGTCAACTAGCTATCTTCGAGTGATTCCCACAAATCTGACATTTTCAGCTTAGCTCCTTGGCCTAGCTGAACCCCCTGGAAGGTTATACTTAGGGTGTTTAAATAGGCTCTTGGAATGCTTTATTTGGCCCCTAAGTATCCTAATCTGAGTGGAATTCCTACTAGAGTGTTTGAATAGGCTTTGGAATGTGTTTCTTTGCCTCTAAGTACCCTATTCCGAGTAAAACTCCTTTTGGCCGAGGTAGGGACACGATCATGGAACACACTCGTGTGAATCAATTTCAGGCCGTGGTCGAGTCTGCTGAGGAGACTCACCCGTGTGTTTGGAGTCCTGGCTGTTTCTATTTCTTATTTGGCCCAATTTGGTCCGTTTGGAGCTCGTTTCTCATTCTTTTCGTCCCTAGGTGCTTTCTTGAGTATAAAACATGAAAAGAAAAGATTAATAGCACCTTTTTACACAATTTAGGGAATAAATCATCCAAAAGCATGCTAAATGTGGGATTAAATATGCTAAATCATCCCAAGACCACTGTTCCAGCTAGCCCCTAAATCAAGCTGTTACATAACTTCACATCTATTTTCCTTTTTCTCAGATCCACCTATGTTAGGGTTGTGACATTTGGCCAAGAGAGCCTTTCAAGTACAGGATAGCACGATGAGCCGTGTCCCAATGCTCCTACCTTGCCTCATGCATAAACATGTATAAAAATGAACCGAGTATGCCAAATTAGGTTTGGTTACTGCTAAATAAATCAAATGACCCATTAATCGTCTGTACGACTTAGGATCAAACAAAATTGTCTCTGTAACTTGCGCTAATTTATGATTTTGCTCTATTGGCGATCCTGCGAGCTTTGCTCTCAAAAAGCCTGCCTCTAAAATAATATCAAGTGCATATTTCCTTTTACAAAGAAATAACCCCAAAGATCTACGAGCTACCTCTATCCCCAAAAATATCTCTAAACACCCAAGATCATTCATATGGAAACAAGAATTGAAATACCCCTTAAAGGTTTTCAAAGCAGTAGAATCATTCCCAAAATAAGCAAATCATCAACATAAATTAGCACATTAATATGTACAGGTCATTTAGTGTATGTAAAGAGAGAATAATCAAAATATGATTGAAGAAATCTATACCCTTTCAGTGCAGTAACAAGCTTAGCAAACCAACACCTAGGAGCTTGTTTCAATCTATACAAAGACTTGTGCAAACGAAAAACCTTTCCAAGCTTATCAGGAGAAAAACTTGGAGGAAGCTTCATGTAAAACTCTTCATATAGATCACTATACAGGAAGGCATTATGGACATACATCTGATATAACTCCAAATTTTTTGAAGCTGCAATAGCTAAGAAAGCTCGAACAGTCACCATTTTCGACACAGGTGCGAAAGTTTCATTATAGTCAATACCTTTTACCGGTGATAACCAAAAACAATAATAAGAGCCTTAAATCTCTCAATACTACCATCAGAGTTATATTTAATCTTGTACACCCATTTAGTACCTAGTGCTTTGTTTCCAAGAGGAAGTGTTTTCATAGAACTAGAGCACAAAACTCCTTTTGCGTAGCCTTACGCCATCCTTCATGCTTCACAAACTTTTTAGAAGATTTTGGTTCATTGTAGTAATAGCTATAAGAAAATTTCAATGGTTCATAGTAAATTTTTCACAATTAACATAATGGGCTATAAGAAATGGAGTACCTGAGGAAGGCTCTGAAGTAGGTGAGGTGGGAGATAGACTTTTCTTTATGACAGTATGAGTGGCAAAATCCTAAAACCTCACAGATGGAAATTTCTTTCTATGCCCTCGTCCCAATTCAAATATATCATTGCCCCAAGCCCCTTGTACCACCGTGTTATTAGAGGAAGAAAATGATACCACAGGTGTTAGAGAACTCGCGGGTGGTGATTTCATAGGCTAAGTAGGAAACGAAGGAACCGTCGTGAGTTGGAAATCCTCTAATTCACCAAAATGTATATAAAAAATTATGATTTCTTGAATCAGAGTAAAATTTATAAAGAGAATGATCGAACCTGGAAACTAACTCTAACAACGACTTAAGGCAAGTGTACCTATCGTACAGTAGTATAGCTTAGGCAAGACCGGATTGTCGAACCCAAAGAAACTAAAAGTACTAATAATAACTTTGTTTTAATTATTTAGCCTAAAATATGGAGTGATTGGTTGATTTAATCTAGTTTAACGACAATTAAGATAAAGACGCAAAGACAGAAATAACGAAATGGGAAATAACTTGAAGAAAACTTAATTGATTATGAAGATACCTTTAGGAAGAATCCACCGAGACTTCACTTGTTATTTAACACTGGATCATACGATTTATTCACTTAGTTTGATCCATAAGACTCCCTAACGTATATTAAACCCTCTCTCGAGGTGAATAACGTCTAACCCTAGATTAATTAGTGGAACTCTCATTCTCTTATAATAATCCCCTAGAATAGCAGTAAATCGATCCATGGACTCCCATATTAGGTTTCACCCTAATCCGGCAAAATCTTGTCACCCTATCTCTAGGCGTGCGATCAACTCCGCTTAATTATGCTAGATCTACTTTTAAGCAGGGTCTATTCCTCCTCCACCTAAGCACATCATATTTGGATTAAGTATTCATAATTAAGAACAAACTAAGTATTTATCATATAATTCAGAAATCAATAACAATATTCATCTAGGTTTCATCCCCTTCAGGTATCTGAAGGGTTTAGTTCATTATAAATAAAGAAAACATCTTAAGATAAAAGATAAAACAAAACATAAGAAATCCCTAAAACTCCCTGGAGGAATTGAAGGAGAAATTCGCCGTCTTGAGTAGAATTTTGGCTTGTTGAGATAGATCCACTGGCTATCTTCGAATGATTCCCACAAGTCTGACCTTTCAGGCTCGGCTCCTTGGCCTAGCTCACCGCCTAACGCCCCCCGAAGGATACACTTAGGGTGTTTATATAGACTTTAGAATGCTTTACTTGGCCCCTAAGTGTCCTCATTTAAGTTTTCTTATTACTTGGTATTTGAATAAGATTTGAAAAGTGTTTCTTATAACGAATCACTGCGATGTTTAAGAAGTTGGGTGAGTCACACTGCACTCGATGTGTAATTAACCACTGAATTCCACCCACATGCTAACCACATAATAACCCATGCATCAGATATCATATATCATATTCAGATCATATCACATTCTGGGCTTGGCCCATACTCATAACACTTATCAAGTAATCGGGTAATTAGCCACATACCCTCCACATACTGGGCTTAGCCCATTTCTTATTCAAGTCCACAATCACATGTATTCACATACCACAATTATGCAATAATGAATCCCGACCCAAGCCTAAGGTCCATCCTCTACACACCCCCTTATCCAGCCTACCACACACCAGGGGATTATTAAATCACCCTCTCCTTTTAACTCCACAAAGGCATTCAATGCCATCCATGTGCAATTAAGCACAAAATCCACAACGCGACCTCAGTCAGCGCCAATCCACGATGTAGCCGTAGCTAACACCAAAACCACGATGGGACACATAGTCACTCATCAATCCACGATATGGCACATAGCCGAAATCAATCACGATGAGGCACATAGCTACTCATCAAACCACGTACTCGAAGTACACCCATACCTTCTTCCATAACCCACCCATGCACATGCAACATAAAATAGTGCCATGATGATGCATGCACATGTTATTCATAACCATAAGCATACTCATATATAAGCCAATGATCATATTTCAACAGCTTTGATACTAACCTGGTCATCGTCATGCCCTTGAAGGGTATCAATATCACACTTATCAACGCACTTGTTAGTAAACACATTACACATGCAAATATAAATCCGAAGCATGAGGCTAGCTACACACCTTATAACTCAAGCTCTAAACCTCGATCCGACGCTATCGCTAAGCGAGACTACGACTATCTGCCTATAGTTTTCTCCATTCCGCCCACACCCGGTGGCCAATCCGTCTTCTTTGAGACAACCCTTTTCTTAAACTTCGGATAGGGACTTTCCTTACCTTCTTGGTAGCATCCATGTCCATTTAATGATATCTTTAATCGGAACCAACAGGTTAACCGATAACATCGTAATCTAAATATACCAAATTTAACCATAAAATATTCTTACCAATGAATCGAATCCGGAAGCTTGATTACCTTTGTCGAAATTCCTAAATGGCCCAAATGTAATCGGTTATCACTTATTTACCAATATGGCCTATGGCCGAATACCATGAATCACTTACCTTACTTACCAAAAATCCTGAATCACCACTTCACTATGTAGCTGTTGAAAACCCTATATTCCATATGTTAAAATCGGCTAAAACATAATTCCAAAAATAATGGCCCTTGGCCGAATGTCACAAGTCACTCACCTTGATGACTTCAATTCCCGAAAGGCTCCCCTAATGTCGGCACTATACGTTGCTTACTCCTAGCGATCAATTTCCCGAATCACCCTCCTAGGTGCGGCTGCAACCAAGAAATAGAACTAGATCTTCAACCTTCGGCTTTTGAAACTTGTGACAGAAGAAAAGAATAAAGGCACTTTTAATAATCGACTATGGCTCTTTAATAACATATAAAAGAGAGTATGGTACTTACAAGGTTTGGCTATCACATTGATAGGTATAGATACGAGGTTGAGAAGAAGAACAGAAGTGTAAAAGAAAGTTAGGAGAATTCGGCAATGAAGAACAAAGGTGGAGAGGTTTCGGCTAACACTAATTAAAAGAAAAAGCTTGGGAGAGGGATGAAGGTTCGGCCAAGCTAGCAAATAGGAGAAGGAAAAAAAAAATTATAAGCGGCCTTAATGCTCTTGGAGTTTTGGTCAACAAACAAAAGAGAAAGAAAAGATGAATGCTCATAAAACAATTCGGCACTCTTTCCCCCTTCACTTGGCTGAATATTGCCTACCCAATGTCCTATCCTTGGCCACCACGTCTTTACTTATCCAACCCCAAGTTAATCTCCTAATTTACCTCATCAACATCCATAAAAAAAAATTTAAAATAAATCCTTATCCCTTATCACTTCTTCAAATAAAAATAAAAGATAAACTAATAATTATTCCTCATCCAAATTAATTTAAAACAAAATTAACTTAATCTTTATCCCAATTGAAGGCCCCATGTGCCATCCAACACCTTACCAATCTCCTGCAAAATAAGGATAAAAAAAATAAAACACCCCTTATGCTGCCATTAAGCTTCGAACCTGCGACCTCCAGGAACCATGAACTTCAGCTAGCGTCCCAGCCAATCTGCCAATGCGCTATTTGTGATGTAATCCACCCAAAACTTCTTTTAACACCTTACTCCCTATCTCCCTTGTCTCAACGCCAAACCCAAAAAAATAAACACCCTTGCTGCCTCCTTGATTTGAACCCAGGCCCTCATTGGCGTCACCACCAAGCCTTTAAGCAGCACATGGAGCCACTTTACCAATGCCTTCCTTATGCTAAGAATGCCTACAAAAATTCCTCTAAAGCCTTCCTAGCCCAACCCCCTTTCTGACGCTAAAAAAATAAAAACCCAACTGCTTCCCATGTTATTCGAACCCCTCCCCCTTGGCACTCCCTTTGCACATAGTGCCCAAGCCACTTTGCCAATTCATTTCTTGTGTCCTAAACTCCACAAAATTCTTTTAAGGTTTTCTTGCCCAGTTTCCCCTTTTTACACTTAAATCCAAATTTTTTTCCAAAGCATTCCCTTATAATTTAGAGTTCTCGAAACCCTTAAAACACATCCAAACTACTCTTAAAGCCTTCTAACTCATAAATTATGCACGAACGCATAACCCCTAATCTAGGATGTCACAGTTCTACCCTCCTTAAAATAATTTCGTCCTCGTAATTACTTACTATCAAGCAATCGTGCATTCTTAACTCATCACCCTACTCTACCGCTGTGCACTCTGATCTTAACAAAACTAACACATTCCTTAGATACTATCTCAAGATTCACATTCAAGGTTCCATACACTTTGCTAGCATACAAACACGAACTAATCAAGTCAAAAGAGATTCCAGGGTTAAGGAACATACCTTGGTTGCCTCACATCCGAACCTTCAGCACCATCGCTTGGTGTTCCCTGACCTTGACCTCGAGCCCTATCCATCCTTTGAGGACATTTCTTAACCAAATGAGCCTTAGACCCACAATCGATAACATTCCTTACTATTTCCCCAACATTCTCTGAATGAGCTCTTCCACACTTAGCACATGAATGTTTAGGTTCCCGACAAGAATCGGTATTGGTGCACTTACAAAATTCTCGATCTTTGGTCTTTTCTGAACATCTCGAAACGATGCTGACAGTCCAAAACTTCTCTTATTCTCGTTCCTATTCTTTTTTTCAATTTTCTCTTACAGATCCTCTTAACTTCTTCAATGATCCGAGCTTTCTCCACCGAATGGCGAAGTCCCTTTCTCTCATGGAGCGATCAACTCCGGAACTCATCTCATGACCCATCTTCGAATCGAACACACCTTTCATAATTAGTAGCCACGATTCCTTTGGCGTACTGACTTAATCGCACAAATTCAGCTTCATACTCCGCTACCGACTTACTTCATTGTACTAGATTTAGAAATGCTTTCCTTTGCGAGTCCAAATAACTAGCTTCTACGTACTTTCCTTCAAACTTAGCCTTAAAGTAATCCCAATCCAATCGATCTGCCGGTACACCTTGTTTGACAGTGAGCCACCAACGATAAGCTTCATCGCGAAGCAACGAAATAGCACCCTTCAGCTTTTCTTCATTGGCACAGTCCAAATCGTCCATGATTCTTTCGACTGCTTCCAGCCAATATTCCGCTACGTTCGGAGCTACTCTTGACACTCCTCTAAAGATCTCAGCTCCGTTCGATCTAATCCTTTTCGATACTGACTTTCGAGTTCCATTTCTCACACTAGCTCCTGCCACACGTTCTAGAACTCGTAACATGGCCCGCGATACTGCATCATCTTCTCCTATCTGATCTTGCTCCTTTGCGCCCACTGCTGGAGGTGGCACTTCACTTTTCGACCCATGGCCAGACCCTACCGGTTCCGATACCGCCGTTCTACCTCTACCGCGTCCCCTAGAACTCATCTCTATCGTCGGGATTTAATCTGGTGGACTTGAATTGAGAATCTGGTGCCATGCCGAATAACTGAAAAATAATTCATAAAGCCCATATTTTGAAAAGCCCATTTTGAAAATGTTTTCTTGGGCCCAAAACCTCAAAGTGAGTTTTGAATCGAGACTCTAATACTAAAGCAGTAACACCCCAAACCCAGCCCACAAGCCCTGACCGGATCTGGTATGTCACTACGGAAAAACGATTGAAAATTTGTTTTGACTTAAAATAAAACTTTAGAATCTGTGATCTTTTGGAAACCATGTCCAATTAAAATCTATTAAATAATATAAGCTTGATATAAAATATCCAATTAAAACTTTATTATATGTTTTAAGATATAGTTTTAGAAAATAAAGCGATTTCAAAATATTAATTTGATCGTCATTTCTCCTTTAACATAATAAAATGTTCAAATAATTTAATTGGGCCTTATTACAATAAACACTTATTCAAATAATTAAAATAATGAAAATGATAAATTCTATTAAATAAGGAAAAACAACTTAGATAAAAATCGCTCGCATGGCCACCTTTGTATCCACTCCAACCCGGTCCATTAATCACGAATCACTGCGAGGTTTAAGAAGTTGGGTGAGTCAAACAGACTCAGTGTGTAATTAACCACTAAATTCCACCCACATGCTAACCACATAATAACCCATGCATCGGATATCATATATCATATTCAGATCATATCACATTCAGGCTTGGCCCATACTCATAACACTTATCAAGTAACCGAGTAATTAGCCACATACCCTCCACATACTGGGCTTAGCCTATTTCTTATTCAAGTCCACAATCACATGTATTCACATACCACAATTATGCAATAATGAATCCCGACCCAAGCTTAAGGTCCATCCTCTACACACTCCCTTATCCAGCCTACCACACACCAGGGGATTATTAAATCACCTTCTCCTTTTAACTCCACAAAGGCATTCAATGCCAAAAGCAGAGCCTTCCACTCCCCGTTTGTATATGGCCGTGTTAACGTCCAGAAACATTCTACACTCTTTCCCCCTTCACTTGGCCGAATATTGCCTACCCAATGTCCTATCCTTGGCCACCACGCCTTTACTTATCCAACCCCAAGTTAATCTCCTAATTTACCTCATCAACATCCATAAAAAAAAATTTAAAATAAATCCTTATCCCTTATCACTTCTTCAAATAAAAAATAAAAAGATAAACTAATAATTATTCCCTCATCCAGCCGAATTTAAAAACAAAATTAACTTAATCTTTATCCCAATTGAAGGTCCCATGTGCCATCCAACACCTTACCAATCTCCTGCAAAATAAGGATAAAAAAATAAAACACCCCTTATGCTGCCATTAAGCTTCCAACCTGCGACCTCCAGAACCATGAACTTGACTAGCGTCAGTAATCTGTCAATGCGCTATTTGTGATGTAATCCACCCAAAACTTCTTTTAACACCTTACTCCCTAGCTCCCTTGTCTCCTTTGGCTCGAAGTATCCAAATTTGAGTGGAGTTACTCTCTCCCGCGGTAGGGGCACGGCCATGGTACACACCCGTGTAAATCATTTTTAGACCGTGTCTCGATTTTGTCGATTGGGGCACGGCCGTCTAAATTGTAGCATGGCCGTGTCTTAATTAATTGTCGAGGCATGACTGTGTGGCTTGAAGTCCGGCCGTGTCAATTTCCTTGATAGCCCAAATTGGCCCGTTTTAAGTTCGTTTCTTGTTCTTTTCATCTTTGGGTGCTTTCCTGAGTATAAACATGAAAAAGAAAGGATTAAAAGCACCTTTTTACATAAATCAAGGGCTAAATCATCCAAAAGCATACTAAATATGGGGTTAAAATATGTTACTTTTACGGTTTATCAAATGCCCCCACACTTAAGCTTTTGCTTGTTCTCAAGCAAAATTCTCAACTTATAATGAAAACGAACTTTCCATAATTCACAATTCCTATCAATAATGCCTCATCATAATTCACAGATAATTTATACATGGATAATTTAACTCAAAGACTCCTAAAGATTCAAAAAATTCTAAGTCATATATTTTGTAGCACGAAAACATAGGTGTCTTCCTTTATCTAAATAATTACCTTTAATTCAAAATCGACAAGGATTGACGTCCTCACTAAAGGTTTACTCAAATCACTCTAAGTGCTTAAGTTTCAAGAAAAGCACTCATAAGTCGAACCTGAAAAGTTAATCCCATAAGCTTGCCTAGAAATCAAATCTCCACCACTGTAATATGAGACGATACACAAATCAAAAGGTCTTTTGATAGGGTTGTAACGGGCTTGGGTTAAAAGGTGTGGATAAAGGATGAATTAGAAGGTTAAAATTGAGATCGAATTGATAAATTACCTACTAAGAATAATGAACTAGAAAATAAATGATTGCTTTGAAACTAGTAATACTACTATTGATAATACTTTTAATACGAGCTCTTCTTCAAAAAATTGGATTTTAAGCGCATAAGCTCCTTTAATCATATACTAATACTTGATTATACTCTTTTTTTTATGAACAAACTAAAAACATAATAAAGAAAACTTTATCAACTGAGATAACCTAATTTAGTAACTGATCAAATCAATTCTCGATAGAAGGGTAGACAAAAAGAATGGTGATAACAAATACAAAGGGTTTTGGGTTAATATTAGCGGGTAAATTAATAAAAAAGGCTTGTTAGGATCAAATGGGTTCACTAAGGGTTAATTTGTGAAGGTAGGCTTTTTAATGGAGTGAGTGGGTTAAAATCTAGGTGCCTTTATCATCTCAGTATATCAAATCATTAATGTGGTCTCGATATGTATAATCTAGGCAAGTTCTAGAATAACAATTTAGTGTTGACACACTTATAATGAATAAAGTGAGCATGAAAAATAATATATGCTCTATAAGGCTCAAATCTCACAAAAATTATGGGTATTTGACAATAATCCTATAAATTCCAAACTTCAAGGTAATATTCAAATTCAGTTCAACAACCTAGAAAATTTTTTATTCTTGAAAAATAGACTTATCATGCTTGATTCTCTAGTGTTCTTCAAGTATAAATCATCAATGCACAATTATCAATGACTTACTCAAAAACATATCAATAAAAATCATAAATCATTAGAAATTTCACCCTAATTGATAATATGAGAAAATTTCTTAGGAACAAGACTTAAAATTCAGGATTTTGGAATAATGCAAAAAGTTAGGTATTTTTACCCCCCACACTTAAGATGTTCATTTCCCTCAATGTACAAAGATAGATAAACAATTTTGTAATAAAATAATCAAAAGAGAAGAGGAAAAGTAACACTTCCTAAATTTTGGATGATTTCGGGAGTTTGGCAGAGGTCGTGGTGGCATTTTCTATGGGCCTTACTGATGAGCTTTGTGCTAGATAAAGAAATTGGGTAGCCTACAAAGATATAGCCAAGAAATCTAAAGAAACATTAATAATATACTAATACTATAATTAAAGACAAAAGAAATAAAGAGAATGAGACTAAGAAGAAAACTGAAATTAAAAGAAAAGACTAATGGACTAAGGAGTCCTTATTCTTGGATGGTTCGCGAGGTGGGTGTGACCTCTAAGGCTATGGTGTGTGATTCCCAAGCAGCCTTTAGAACCTAAAACCAAGAAACTAAAAGAATTTAAAATATATTAAGTAGAAGAGAATTATAGATAAGTAGGATAAAGGGGAAAATAAACATAAAGAAGAATTTAAATGGTCTAAAAGACCCTTGGCTTGGTGTTTGGATGAAGCGGCCGGCATGAACTTATGTGTTGAGGTCTCCTTTAAGGAGACAATTCTTTCCTTCTTACGCTTCTTCGGCATGATTCTAGTGTAGCTCAATAGTCTGGACACTTTTTCTAAAGAAAGAAAGAAAAAAGAAGGAAGAATTAGAGGAGAAGGAGGAAGGCTGTGGGGTTTAAATAGGGTCTCAAATCTAGCACGTTCCCTTTTAGTGGACCGAGGTGTGTTGAATTACATGGCATGCATCATAGGTGTGTCTAGGTGTGTCTAGGCGTGTTTGCTCACACACGCCCGTTCCTGAAAAGGTAGTGTTTTGGCACGATTGGGTAGCATGGGCGTGTTTGTCCCGTGTCTGATAAGTCAGTGGCTTCACACGATTGTGGAGCACGGTCGTGCCAATTTACTGATGCCCGTGGGGGAGTGGTTGGATCCGTGACGTCATGGGGTGGTTGGGACTGATTCACACAACCTCTGTTGTGTTAGCACGATGGTTTTAGTGGTCCACATAGTCACGGACATGGTCGTGTATAAGGCCGTATGGCCTTGAGGTTTTGCACTTTCGGTTAGTTTTAAAAGGAAAGAAAGAAGGAAGGGAAAGAAACTGAAAATAAATTTGAAAGTAAATAGTGTTAGTACTCGAGTTGCCTCCCAAGAAGCTCTCGTTTATAGTCTTAAGCTGGACTTTCCTCGACTTAGAAAAATTAGGGAGGTTTAAATGTTTGAATATCTTCCCTCTTGCTTAAAATTTTATTTTCTTGATAAGGTTCAAGTCGAGAAGCGTTTACCTTAAAAGTGCTGAATGTTGGATTACTTACCTCGACTATTCCATGGGGAAAGATATCGTGTACCTTAAGAGGAATTTCCTTGCTTACGTTCAGGTCTGTTGTGATGATACGAGGATCGACTTTGTCGAGCAGCACCTCGTCTCCTATTTTGAAGTGATTTGATGTTCCTACGAGTTCTTCTAGTTGTTCTTCTGGTGTTACTTCGTGTCGTTCCGGTTGTTCTTTGTCATGTGTTTTTTTGCTCTTCTATTTTGTCAACCCTTATGTTTCGTTCCTTTTGTAATTCTCCTTTGTTGCGTTAGGGTCTAAGATTTGGCTCGGGGTTGTATGCTTGTGGTATTTCCTGCGATGAAAGTTGAACAAATTGTTTATCGAATGAATTGTCATTCTTACCTTCATCGATTGTTGTCCTGGCCGAGTCAAGAGCTTGAAGACTGATTGATTTGTTGCCTACACAAAGTATGAGTTCGCCTGTGGCAATATCAATTTTAGTCTTGGCAGTTGCTAGGAAAGGTCTTCCTAAAATTAAGAGAATTGAATTATCCACATCCATGTCTAAGAAAATGAAATCTACTGGGAAAACAAATTTGTCAATTTTTACAAGAACATCTTCGATAATGCCCTTAGAAATTCTAACAGTTTTATCAGCTAATTGAATGCTCATCCTAGTTTGTTTGGGCTTCCCTAGACCTGGTCGTTTAAATAATGTATAAGGCATGACATTTATGCTTGCCCCTAAATCAGCTAACGCATTATCAATAGTTAAACTACCAATTAAACATGGAATTGTAAAACTCCCCGGATCTTTTTGTTTACTGCGGTAGTTTATTCTTGAGCGTAACATTGTGGTGAGCATGTAACATCTTGCGTTCAATTCCAGTGTAGTGCTCTTCGATCTAATTTGAAATAATGACAAGGAGTTTTAAGCATAAGATGAGTGATTAGCAAAGTGGGGCCAAGACTCTTCTAGAATGGATGAGCATCTTTTTAATTTTGGTTATTTGACCATATGAAAAAGGTAAGCTAAAACTTATGGTATGGAATCATGAAAGGATGATAAGATGAGGGGGACAAAAGGCTTGAAGTAAGGGCTTTGTCTTGGAAACTTTTTCATGGTCATTTGACCATGAATCTAGTCGGTTTTAGGGGCTAAAGGAGATAGTTAATTGTGATAGCAATTTAAGGGTTGATAGGGAAGAAACATGGAGGAAAAAGGGGGATAATGTTGGCAAGCTAGTTGGCCGAATTTGACTTGGGTTAGGGGGTGAAAGTTGGCCAAAAAGTCTTGCATTTTTGTGCATCTTTTCTCAATTCTCCAAGAGCTCTCCTCCTAGCCGAATTTTGTTAATAACATTAGGTAAAATCTTTACTTTGTTTTGGTTCTCATTTTGACCATTTTGGTTAAAATACCTTTCTCTCAAATTCTTGTCTTCTTTAATCAAAAGCATCAAAAGTTTGGAAAAACATTTCTTCTTTTCTTTTTCCTTCATTGCCGAAAGTACCAAAGTTCAAGAACTATTTTTCTTTAATTTTTCCCTCTTGGCCGAATGCACATAGGTCCCTAAACACATCTCTTTTCTTTTGAGAATCAACATCATCATTATCATCTTCTTCTTTTAATCTCTCTTTCTCTCTTTTTCTTCCTTTTCTCTTTCCTTCTCTTTTCATTTTTCTTTCTTCTTCACTCTCAACCAAAACTATTTTCTATCAACACCAAAATCAACATACTTTCCTTCTCTTTTGTCAAACCAAATCACCTTTCTTTTTCATCTAAATCTTTCTTTCTTTTGTTGGAAACCCGAAACCACCATAGCCAAAGCACCATATTTTTCTCTTTTTGTTCAAAACGAATCATCATTCCTTTTCTTATTTTTGTTCACGGCCAAATCTTCAAAGTGATCAAGTAAGGTTTTGTCAATTGTTTTCTTTATTTCTTTTCACTGTAGTCGACTTAGAAACATAAATCCTTTTATTTTTCTCTCCTAGGCGAATCTTTGGAAGGATTTTTAAGGATTTTGTTGAAGCCAACTTTTAAGAAGTGATCTTTCGAAATCATCCAAGGTAAGGATTATTAATTTCGATCGTATCAATCCTTTTAGAATGGATCACTAATCAACTTTATTTAGGGTGATTTGAGACTAATAAGATAGGTAAGAAAAGCGATCTGAGTGTTTGGAAGAGAGAAGGCCTTTTTTACCATCGAACTTCAAGCGAAGGGTCATGTCGGCGATAAGAGATTTTCCACGGGTTGTGGACCCGCTAACGAAGATCGGTTATTTGAAGTAATGCATTAAACGAACCACTTTACGTTGGTGGGTTATCGGTGGTTTGATCCATCTAGCGGAGAAAAACCACAAATAACGATTGTTCGAGAATCCAAGGGTAAGATTTAGATCTCTCGTCAATAAGTATAATTTTATTAGTAATAGTATATTCTAACCAAGTGTGATAATTAACTAGGTTATTAATTCCTTAAAAATAATGTTTTAAAAGACATAAATTTACTTTACAATTTGATTTCAACCTAAAATATTAAGTTAATGCATTTTCTACAAAATCATTAAGTTTTTCTTAAATAAAAGCGAGAATTTGCTAAAGTTAGATTCGAGGACCATTAAAATTTCCTCGAGTCGGCATCTAAAAAGAGCTTGAGAAGAGGTAAGTTAATATGTAATTTCTTTAAGATTTTAAGAAACTTACCAAACTATTCCTCTGAATAGTCTCTTTTCATCACTTCGGGATAAGGTATGCGAGGTTGGTACTCTTTGATTATTGGTTTTGGCTTTTCTTGTGTTACCACTATCTTACCTTCGTCTACCTTGTTCTCTTGTATTGGGTTTAGTTCATCTAACCCTTTGCTGTCTTGAGCTGAGATGGCTTGAATTTGCTCCTTTGGGTTAATCTCAGTGTTACTTGGTAGGCGTCCTAGCGGTCGTTCTGACATTAGCTTTGTGAGTTGTTCCACTGCATTAGTGGCTTCCTTGACTGACTTAGTAAGTTCCCCGATTCAGCTCTCGTTACTTTTAATTGTTTTCTCAGTTTCTTGGAAGCGTTTTTCTGTGTCTAACGTGAATTTTGCCAACATCTCTTCGAGGTTTGGCTTCTTCTCTTGTGGATATGGCTGATTTTGGAAATCTGGAGGAGGTTACTGTCTATGATTTCCCTGATTTCCTTGGCCTTTTCATGAAAAATTTGGGTGGTTCCTCCAACTTGGATTGTAGTTATTACTATAAGAATTGTTATTGGATCAAAAATTATTACCTATATAGTTCATCTGTTCGCTCTCTACGTCCGGTTGGTAGGGTGAGTGCTTAGGATTCGCCACAGTTCCACTTGTGTTGTCACTGCATGACTGGATGTACCTGCGAAGAACACAAACTATCAAGCTTTTTATTCATCATCTTTACCTGTGTTGATAGCATGGTCCTTTGCATCAAGGTTGTAAACTTTGGTGATTTTGTCAGTTTTGTCCTTGTAACTTGCCACTGATAGTTATTCAGTGACATCTCTTCAATGAACTCGTAGGCTACTTCAGGAGTTTTGTTGTTCAAGGTTCCACCGACGAGCTGAATCGCTTAGTTACCTCGTTGAGGGATTTACACCATTATAGAAAGTTTGGACTTGTAACCACAAGGGTAGACTATGCTGTGGACACCTTCTCAAGAGATCCTTATATCTCTCCCATGCGTCATATAATGTCTCTAAATCCATTTGCACAAAAGAAGAGATATCATTCCGTAATTTGGCCATTTTGGCCGATGGAAAATATTTTAATAAAAATTTTTCAGTCATTTGATCCCATGTAGTAATTGACCCTCGTGGTAACGAGTACAACCATTGTTTGGCTTTATTTCTTAACAAAAAGGGAAATAACCGAAGACGAATGGCATCATCAGAAATGCCATTTATTTTGAAAGTATCACAGAACTCTAAAAAATTAGCAATATGAGTGTTCGGATCTTCGTCCTGCAAACCATCAAATTGAACAAAATTTTGAATCATTTGTATTGTGTTAGGCTTTAATTCAAAATTATTAGCGGCTATAGTAGGCCTAACAATACTAGATTCAGCTCCTATTAAATGAGGCTTAGCATAATCATACATAATATGTGGAGCATTATTTTCTTCCACATCTCGTGGTGGATTATTCTCGTCCATGCCTTTAGTAGGATTGTATTCGCCTTGTTGGTAATTTAGGGCTCACCTTATTTCTTTGCGATTCCTTCGTGCGGTAGCCTTAATATCACTATCGTATACTAGGGGTTCCTTCTAGTCATAAACTAGAGGTACCTGCTAGGAAAAAGGAAGAAGTAAAAACAATAAAATAAAATAAATTATGAAATAAAAAATAAAAAATAAAAATAATGGCTAAAGTAATAAAAATAAAGCTGTCTTTATATTTTAGTTCCCCGGCAACGGTGCCAAAAACTTGATCGCTTGGATCAGAGCTTTAAAATTTATAAAGAGAATGATCGAACCTGGAAACTAACTCTAACAACGACTTAAGGAAGTGTACCTATCGAACAGTAGTATAGCTTAGGCAAGACCAGATTGTTGAACCCAAAGGAACTAAAAGTACTAATACTAACTTTCATTTTATTATTTAGCCTAAAATATAGAGTGATTGGTTGATTTAATCTAGTTTAATGACTACTGAGCTAGAGACGAAAAGACAACAAGAACGAATTGGGAAATAACTTGAAGAAAACTTAACTGATTAAGATGATACCTTCAGGAAGAATCCACCTAGATTTCACTTGTTATTTAACACTGAACCATATGATTTATTCACTTAGTTTGATCCGTAAGACTCCCTAACGTATATTAAACCCTCTCTCGAGGCAAATAACGTCTAACCCTAGGTTAATTAGTGGAACTCTCGTTCTCTTATAATAACCCCTAGAATAGTAGTAAATCAATCTATGGACTCCCATATTAGGTTCACCCTAATCCGGTAAAATCTCGTCACCCTATCCCTAGGCGTGCGATCAACTCCGCTTAATTACGCTAGATCTACTCTTAAGTAGGGTCTATTCATCCTCCACCTAAGCACATCAGATTTGATTTAAGTATGCATAATTAGGAACAAACTAAGTATTTATCATATAATTCAAAATCAATAACAAGATTCATCTAGGTTTCATCCCCTTTAGGTATCTGAAGTGTTTAGTTCATAATAAATAAAGAAAATATCTCAAGAGAAAAGATAAAACAAAACATAAGAAATCCCTAAAACCCCCTAGAGGAATTGAAGGAGAAATCTACCGTTTTGAGTAGAATTCTAGCTTCTTGAGATGGATCCACTGGCTATCTTCGAGTGATTCCCACAAGTCTGACCTTTTCGGCTCGGCTCCTTGGCCTAGCTCACCGCCTAACGCCTCTCGAAGGATACACTTAGGGTGTTTATATAGACTTTAGAATGCTTTACTTGGCCCTTAAGTGTCCTCATTTAAGTTTGTTTATTAGTCAGTATTTGAATTTCTTTGGCTCGAAGTATCCAAATCCGAGTGGAATTGCTCTCTCCCGCGGCAGGGGCACAGCCATGGTACACGCCTGTGTAAATCATTTTCAGGCCGTGTCTCGATTCTGTTAATTGGAGCACGGCCATGTAAATCGTGCCATGGACGTGTCTTAGTTAATTGTCGAGGCACAACCATGTGGCTTGAAGTCCAGGCCATGTCGATTTCCTTTACGACCCAAATTGGCCCGTTTTAAGCCCGTTTCTTGTTATTTTTGTCCGTGGGTGCTTTCCTGAGTATAAACATGAAAAGAAAGGATTAAAAGCACCTTTTTACATAAATCAAGGGCTAAATCATCCAAAAGCATACTAAATATGGGGTTAAAATATGTTACTTTTACGGTTTATCAAATTATGCTTGCACTTCTATATGGAAGAGCAACATTGCTAGGCTCAATGGTTGCAACAGTCCTATCCAAATATGAAAAAAATCCTCAAAAATTTCACATCGCGGAACAAAAGGAACATCTTAGAATCCAGATCATATAAATACCAACCCCTTTTTCCAAAATGATTGCCAACAAAAACACATTTTCGACTTAGACTAACAATCTTATCACACTGAGAACGTTGAGTATGAGCAAAACATAAGCAACCAAACACACGAAAACCATCAAATAAAGGAAGATTACCAAAAAAAACATTTCATAGGGTGTTTTATTGTGAAGAAGAGGTGAAAGAGTTCGATTAATGTTATGAGAAGCAACCAACACACACTCCCCTAAAAAAGATATAGGCAGATTTCCTTGGAAACACAAAGCACAAGCTACATTTAAAATATGCCGATGTTTCCTCTCCGCTCTCCCATTTTTTTGACACCTTATACCTGATCCAATTGTTGGATCTAAATATAAAAGGTCACATTCCGTTACCAAAGCAACTCTTTTATATCTTACTTTATCAAAATGGAAACGTAGTGGTAAAATTATTTTATAAAAATTTCGATAGCATTTCTGCATATTTGGCGTAAAACCCCTTTCAAAATTTAGATTTCAAAATTTATCCATATTCAAATCATCTCCCAAATCCATTTCCATCACTTTGATTTCTTAAAACACATCAATAAACTAGATTTCTATGCTTTACTATTTCATCAAAATATTAGCTATAAAGTACTAGCAAAGAAAACATAACAAAAATATTTAAATTTAGTTTACGGTACAATATTATATATATACAAGCCTAGGTACATGCCATTTATACTAGCTGTAACAACCCAATTTAGGGGCTAGTCGAAATAGCGATTTTGAAACAACTAATCCGAGGTCAAAGAAAATTATTTTTATAATTTTTTATGTGCTATAGCATGATTATATGCGTGCATAAAAATTTTGGTGAAGTAATTTTAGTGATTGCATGCTTAATTTTGAAAAATGAAAAATTAGCATTAAGTGCAAAAGTTTTGTTTTAGAAGCTAAAGGTGTTGAATAGCTATAGAATCTTAATTGGAGGTCCTTAATGTGCAATTACGCCTTGATTGAGTGTTGGCCACCATAGGGGACAAGAAATGTCAAAATTGGTCAAAGTAGGTGAATTAGGTGATTTAATTGAAGGAAATAAATAAAATAAAGAGAAAGATGATATCACCTTTCACCTTCATCTTTTTCCACTGAAAATATCAACCAAGGAGGGGTTTTGGAAGCCTAAAATTTTTAGCAACTTCTCACCCTTGCAAGTAAGTGATTTTTGTGGTCTTTCTTGATAATTTTTGTACTTTTGGGACCTTTGTATCATGATATAGCTAATGAGGGGACTATTTTGTAAACTAGTTAAGAGTCTAGGGTTTTTCCATGTGAGCATTAGTAGTTTACTAAAATTTTATGGAAAAAATTGAGTATTGGTTATTAAATTAAAAACTTTTGTGAAAGGAGTTTCCATGAAAACACCTAAAAAGGACCTTTCTATAAAGGTTGTAAAATAGGTGGTAAATGTGTGAAATAATAGGTATTTAGAGTTTCTACAAGAGTAATAAATGTTCAACTATGCTTGTCAAAGGAATAAATTTGATTAGAATTGATTTACGAGCCTAGGGGCAAAATTGTAATCTTGTGAAAGTATAGGGGTAAAATGGTAATTTTGCCAAAATGGAAACTTTGAGATTTTTTGAATAATGTGGTGATTTGATGAGTTAAATATGTCATTATAGATCAAGAAGAACACGGAATCAACCTTGATCGAGGAAAAGGCAAAGTTTCTGATAAAATTCCAAATTTTACTCATTTGGATTGAGGTAAGTTTATGTGTATATGATACACTCTTTTTACTTATGTTTTTACATATAAATGCATTATGAGAAATGTGGTTAAATATTATGGATAATTATCAAAATGATAAAAATGAGGAAATTATCGAATGAACCTCCGGATGAGGAAAACAATATGGATTGAATGCCATAATTATTATTGTTAGTGGGTTGTATGCGTTACTCCCGTACTTATAATTGTTGGTGGGCTGTGTGCGATACCACCGTACTTATCATTATTGGTGGGCTGTGTGCGATACCACCATAATTATGATTTTTAGTGGGCTATGTGCGATACCACCGGGACATGTGGTTAATTGGTAGGCTATGTGCGAAACCACCGTATACTCGGTAACGTTCCGAAGTGTTTATAGAGAAAATTTAACTAAGTGCAATTACATGTGATTTTATGATGACAAGTGTGGGACATAAGTACATGTAAATATGAACAATGTTTATGAGATGTATTTGGGATGTGGTGAAATTGAAATGAGTATGTACAACTACAAGGTTCAAAATTGTTCTTGAGTTGTATGTAATGTTCTTGATGAATAAGTATGTGGTATGATATTCATCGTTTACATGTAAACTTACTAAGCTTTATGTTTACTCCTTTTTTTTTCCTTTCCTTGTAGTTTCACCAAGCTAGCTCGGGGATTCGAAGGATGTCGGAGCTCGTTTCACACTATCAAGCTATTCTTTTGGGTATAGTATAGTTAGATTTAGCATTTTGAGCATGGCATGTATAGGGACTTAATCTTTGGTTGTATGTCATATTGTTTTGGCCAAATGTGTTGGCTTAGTTGAAGATGAATTTTTTGTATACGGCCATGGTTGATGGTAATTTCTTATTAATATATGAAATGATAATGTTAGTCATGAATGTACAAGTTGCATGGTTGATTAATTGGTATATTTGTGCATGAGTGAGTTGGTTGCTTAATGTGGTTTATATTGGTGTAATCATGGGTGGCAAAAAGGCTTGGTAAATAGCCTTATTACTATCCACATGAGTAGACACACGACTGTGTGTCTAGGCCATGTGCGACACACGGTCTGCCCCATGGGCGTGTGGTTTGGCCTTGTGTCCCCCTACATGCTAAATTGGTAAAATAGAATGCCTAGTTGTAACCACACGGGCTTAGACACGGTCGTGTGTCTCAACAGTGTAGAAGACACGGCCATAGGACATGGACGTGTGCCCAGGCCGTGTGAAGTCTGCACCTGTTCAGAATTTAATTCACCACACATTCTAAGGACACGGGCGTGTGCCTCAGATTTGTGACCTTACGGGGATGATGACGTCAAAAATAGAATGTTAAGGTTTTTACACAGGCTAAGACACGGGCGTGTCTAAGCCATTTGAGGACATGAGCCATGGACGGGCATGTATTCGACCGTGTGAAAACCATGTAGGTTCGAATTGAGAAATAAATCTACAAGGGTGTGTAACACGGGCATGTGATATGCCACACGGGTGTGTCCTTTCTTCCACACAGGTGTGTGGACTATTTGATGAGAATTTTCTAAGTTTTTCTAGAGATCTTCTAAAGAAATTGGTTTGGTTTGAACCATTTCTAAACTATGTTTAGGGCCTCGTAAGCCCATATTAAGGATTTTAAGTTGAAGATCGAAATGTTTTAAATTTGTACGGACTTTTATGGATTGTGAATGAATGTTAGTATGTGTTTTAGTAAGGTAATGCCTCGTACCTCTGTACCGGTGTCAATTATGGGTAAAGGGTGTTACATTTAGTAGTATCAGAGCTATGGTTTAGTCGATTCTTAGACTAACCTAGCGTGTGTATGAGTCTAGCTATACATGCCATATATGAATTGTGATAGTGTGATGACTCTTGACAATTTAAAATGTATTTTTATATGGTAAATGGATCCCAACGGAGCAATGTTGGATGATATAGAAAGTAATGCGCTAGCTCCCACTGAAGAGACTGCGCCAACCATTAATAGGTCCGTGACACTAAGTTAGGGCGGAGGGGATAGAGAAGCCTTCCTCCACATAATGAATGTATGGTATTCAGAGTTCATTCGTGCAAATCCGAGCACTCCGCCTCCTCCACCCCCTCCAATTCCCCAGCCTACCCCTACAACTCCCCAAGTAGTGGAAACGGTTAGGAGGGAAAAACCTCCGGTAGATAAAATTTGAAAACAAGGAGTTGAGGAATTCCAAACTAATAAAGATGATGATCCGGAGAGGGCAGAGTTCTGTTTGGAAAATACCATTAGGGTATTCAATGAGTTGTCTTGCACACCTGAGGAGTGCATGAAGTGTGCGGTGTCACTCCTGCAAGACTCGGCTTATCAATGGTGGAACACCTTTGTGTCGGTTGTATCAAGGGATAGAATAGCTTGGTAATTCTTCTAGGAAGAGTTCCATAAAAAGTATATCAACCAAAGGTTTATAGATCAAAAAAGAAAGAAATTTTTAGAATTGAAACAAGGTCGAATGATAGTAACAGAGTATGAGCATGAGTTCGTGAGGCTCAGCAAATACACTCGAGAATGCGTATCTACCAAAGCCATCATGTGAAAAAGGTTTGAGGACGGATTAAATGAGGATACCTAGTTGTTTGTTGGTATCCTAGAATTCAAAGAGTTTGTTGTGCTAATAGAAAGAGCTTGCAAGGACGAGGAATTGGCCAAAGAGAAAAGAAAGGCTATGATTGAGGCCTGAGATGCAAGAAAAAGGCCGATGAGTTAGTCGTTCCAATCCCAATCAAAGAGGTCCAAGGACTAATCCTCGGGTGATCATTTCGTCTGAGTATTTTCACCGAGATCGTGGTAAAACATATTCGGACTCTAAAGTGCAAGCCACCTCGATGGCAAGTGTGGGTAATGTAAAGTCTAGTAAACTCAAGTGTTAGATATGTGGCTGACAACATATTGAAGAATGTTGGAGAAACAATCGAGCTTGCTACAAGTGTGGTTCTCGAGAACATTTTATTAAAGACTGTCCTGAGATGGATAAGAAAGACAAAAGTAAGATGTACGAATGAGTAATACTCCTTTGAGAGGTAGACCACAGAAGAACTCGAAAAGTGGGGTTAGTAGTAGAGGTATGCCTAGATATTCCACTATGAGATCAGAGGGTAAAGCTTCTGCGAGGACTTATGCCATTTGCGCTCACGAAGAGGCATCATCTCCAAATGTGATAACGAGTACTTTTTCTTTTTATGATATCTCTATTGTTGCTTTGATTGATTCGGGGTCTACTCATTGCTATATTTGTATGAAATTGGTGTCTAGCATGAGTATGCTTGTTGAGTCTATAGAATTTGTGATAAAAGTGTCAAACCCGTTAGGCAAGCATGTACTAGTTGACAAAGTGTGTAGAAATTGTACCTTGACAATTAGAGGTCATTATTTTCTGGCTAATCTCATCTTGTTTCCATTTAATGAATTCGATGTAATTCTTGGCATGAATTGGTTAACTACTCATAATGTGATAGTAAATTGTGGTAGTAAGTTTATAGAACTGAAAAGTAAAAAAGGGATATTATTTGGGTTGAATCAGAAGAATCGGATAGCTTACTTGTACTGATTTCTTCTATGACTATTGAGAAATACATGAGAAAGGGGTATGAGTCCTATCTTGCATTTGTGTTTAATACCTAAGAGTCGGAAGTAAATATTGAGACAGTGCCTGTGGTATTTGAGTACTTTGATGTGTTTCCAGAAGAGTTGCCCAGATTGCCTCCAACTAGGGAAGTCGAGTTTGGTATAGAGTTGGTTCTCGGTACAACAACTATTTTGATTAACCCGCATAGGATGGCACCATTAGAGTTAAAAGAGTTGAAAGTTCAGCTACAAGAGTTAACGGATAAGGGTTTTGTGAGACCGAGTTATTCTTCGTGAGGCGCTCTAGTTCTTTTTGCGAAAAAGAAAGACGGGTCGATGAGATTGTGTTTAGATTACCGACAGCTCAATAAGGTGACAGTTAAGAACAAGTATCCTTTGCCAAGGATCGATGATTTTTTTGACCAATTGAAGGGAGCCATTGTGTTTTCCAAGATAGACTTGAGGTCTGGTTATTACCAGTTGAAAGTCAAAGATGCAGATGTGCCAAAAATTGCATTTCGGACATGGTATGGACACTATGATTTTTAGTCATGCCTTTCGATTTAACCAACGCCCCTTCTGTGTTTATGGATTTGATGAACTGTATATCTCATCCGTATTTGGAAAAATTTATTGTAGTCTTTATTGATGATATATTAATTTACTCTCGAGATGAGAACGAGCATACCGAGAACTTAAGGACGATTCTACAAGCTTTATGGGATAAATAGTTATATGCCAAGTTTAGTAAAAGTAAATTTTGGTTGAAAGAAGTTGGATTTTTAGGCCACATTGTTTCGGGTGATGGCATTAGAGTTGACCCGAGAAAGATTTCGGCCATTGTTGAATGGAAACTACCTAAGAACATATCAGAGGTTAGGAGTTTTCTGGGCCTATCCAATTATTACAGACTGTTTGTCAAAGGATCTTCCATGATAGCTACTCCGATGACGAAGCTATTGCAAAAAGACGTGAAGTTTGAATGGACAGAAAAGTTGTAATATTGTTTTAAGAAACTAAAGCCATTGTTGACTGAGGCTCTAGTTTTAGTCCAACTTGAATCGGGAAAAGAATTTGTGGTCTATAGTGATGCATCCTTGAATGGATTGGGTTGTGTACTTATGCAAGAAGGCAAAGTAATAGCTTATGCCTCTAGACAGTTAAAGCCGCACGAGAAGAATTACCCAAACCTTGATTTGGATCTAGCCGCTATTGTATTTACATTGAAGATATGGAGACACCATTTGTATGGTGAGAAATGTCGAGTGTTCACTGATCATAAAAGCCTAAAGTACTTGATGACTTAAAAGGATTTGAACCTAAGGCAATGAAGATGGTTTGAGTTGATAAAGGACTACGAGTTAGTGATTGACTACCACCGGGAAAGGCAAATGTGGTCGTCGATGCCTTGAGTAGGAAATCTTTGTTTGCATTGTGAGCCATGGATACACGGTTGGCTTATCAGAGGATGGTTCTATTCTAGCTGAATTGAGAGCTACACCGATGTTTTTCCAAGAAATTTATGAAGCTCAAAAGGTGACAATGATTTGCAAGCTAAAAGAGTTCAATGTGAGTCGAGTGTTGAGTCAGACTTTCAGATTAATTCCAATGGATGTTTAATGTTTCGAGACAGAGATTGCATACCGAGAGATGATGAACTTATCCGGAAAGTTTTACACGAGGCACATAGTGGGTGTTTATCTGTACCTCGGGCAGTATAAATATGTATAATGACTTGAAGAAATGGTATTGGTGGTCGAGTATGAAGAAAGATATTTTCGAATTCATATCGAGATGCTTGATTTGTAAACAAGTGAAAGCTGAACACCAAGTACCTTAGGTCTACTTCAGTCCATTATGGTTCCCGAGTGGAAATGAGACCTTATTACTATGTACTTTGTAACAGGTTTACCTTTGACATCGAGTAAGAAAGATGCCGGATGGGTTGTGGTAGATAGACTGACGAAGTCAGCCCATTTTATACTGGCACACATTGACTATTCGCTTGATAGGCTGGCAAAATTGTATGTGTCAAAAATTGTGAGATTACATGGAGTGCCGTTGTCGATTATTTTGGATAGGGATCCGAGGTTCACATCAAGGTCTTGGAAAAAGTTGCAAGAAGCGTTGGGGATGAAACTGAATTTTAGCACTACTTTCCACCTGCAAACTGACGGTTAGTTGGAGAGAGTAATTCAGATTCTTGAAGATATGTTATGGTGTTGTATTCTTGAGTTCCAATGTAGTTGGGAAAAGTATTTACCGCTGGTAGAGTTTGCCTATAACAATAGCTATCAGTCGAGTTTGAAAATGGTGCCTTATGAGGCTTTGTATGGACGTAAGTGCATAACGCCCTTGTATTGGACCGAACTCAGAGAAAATAAGATACACGGGGTTGACCTAGTTAGAGAGACAGAAGAAAGAGTAAAAGTGATTCGTGATTGTTTAAAGGCTACTTCGGATAGACAAAAGTCCTACGCGAATTTGAAATGGAAAGAGATTGAGTTTCAAGTCGATGATAAGGCATTTTTGAAAGTATCCCTGTGGAAGAAAGTCCTCAGATTCGGTAGGAAAGACAAGTTAAGTCCATGTTTTATCGGACCCTATGAGATTACCGAGAGGATAGGACCGGTGGCCTATCGTTTGGCTTTGCCATTTGAGTTGGAAAAGATTCATGATGTATTCCATGTATCTATGTTACGTAGTTACCGATCAGACCCCTCGCATGTGATTGTACCAATAGAGGTTGAAATTCAACCAGACATGACCTATGGTGAAGAGCTGGTTAAGATTTTAGACTGGGAGGTCAAGAAATTGAGGAATAAAAGTATTGCTCTTGTGAAAGTATTGTCGCAAAGACATGGGGTATAAGAGGCTACATGGGAGCCCGAGAAAGCTATGAAAAAGCAATACCCAAACCTTTTTACTGATAAGATTTTTGGGGACGAAAATCCTTAAGGGAGAGAATTGTAACAGCCTAATTTAAGGGCTAGTGGAATAGTGGTTTCAGAACCACTAATCCGAGGTCAGAGAAAATTATTTTTATAATTATTTATGTGTTATAGCATGATTATATGCGTGCATAAAAATTTTGGTGAAGTAATTTTAGTAATTGCATTCTTAATTTTGGAAAAGGACTAAATCTCATTAAGTGCAAAAGTTTTATTTTAGAAGCTAAAGGTGTAACAGTCCGATTTAGGGCCTATTTAGAATGGTGGTGCGAGACCACAAATTCGAAGTAGAAATATGTGTTTTATGATTTTTATGAGACTTATGATGTGTCTGCATGATTGTGTGAAAATTTCATGAAAAAATTTTATTTATTAGTGATTAATTTGTCCATTAGGACTAAATTGCAAAGATTCAAAAATATGCGATTCTAGAAGATTTAAGTATGAAATAGAATTATAAAATTAATAGAGGCCCTTATTTAACAATTAGACCATTATATCTTAAGATGGGCAAAAATAGGCATAGGAAGAAAATCTCAAGAAAGGGGCCTTAAGGGCAAATTGGTCATTTGGTTAAATAATGAATTAAAAAGGGAAAATAAGTCAAAAATGGTGTCCATCTTTTCCAAGCTTGGCCAAAAATCATAAGAACACCATAGCTAGGGTTTCTTCAACTTCCATGTTTGATAGTAAGTGCATCCTAGTCCCGTTTTTAATGTTCTTGTATTTTTAAAATCCTCGTAGCTCGATTTAGTTATTTCTAGCTATATTTTGAGCTAGGTTTTATGTTCGAAAATTTTCCCATGTATGACATGCATGTATTTTGATGTTTTATGGAAGAATATGAAAATTTGATGTATGATAAACATATTTTTCTAAGTGATTTTCATGAAAAATGCATAAAAAGGACCAAATTGTAAAAGTTGTAAAAATGGTCATACATGAGTGAAATAGTAGAAATTGAAGGCTACTGTAGTTAAGATAATGTTTCGGCTAGGCTTGAAATACAAGAAAGTTGAATGAAAATCATTTTACGAGCCTAGGGGCAAAAGTGTAATTATGTAGAAGTTTAAGGGTAAAATTGTAATTTTTCCAAAGTATGATTCATGAGTCAATTTAGTCAATGTGAGTATTAAACAAGTGAAATTGTCATTATAGATCAAGAAATATGAAGCTCAGACCGAAATTGAGGCAAGAACAAAGTGTTGGACTAAATCAAAATCTACAAGCATTTTGAGTACCGAGATAAGTTTGTGTGAACTTAAGGTTACATGTGTTATTGTGTTTAAATTACTTATTATTTTGAGAAATACATGTCATTTCCATGAAATTTATGAATACTTTCTTGACGAATAAATGAATGAGAATATGCTAAGTAAAGTCCCGGTTGAAATTTCAGAATAACGAGGATACCTATGTCACGACATGAGATAAAGATAGTCCCATATAAGACCATGTCTGGGACATGGCATCGGCACCAAATGTAGGTCTCGTATAAGACCATGTTTAGGACATGGCATCGGAACCGAATGTAGATCCCATATAAGACCATGTCTGGGACATGGCATTGGCATCGAATAAGGAAGGTCCCGTGTAAGACCATATCTGAGACATGGCTTCGACACCAAAGGAAGATCTCGTGTAAGACCATTTCTAGGACATGGAATTGACATCTAAGTACGATCTCGTATAAGACCATGTCTGGGACATGGCATCGACATCGAGCAGAGAGATCCCGTGTAAGACCATATCTGGGATATGGCATTTGCATCATGATACATGTATGATGAGATTGAGTATCATCTGATATTCGAGTAGTTCAACGGGCAAAAGAGCAAAGTATGCAAAGATGCTATAGAGTTAAATTATACAAGGATGACAATGAGTTCCATTTATGTTAAGGATGATGATGATTTAAGTTTATGTCCAAGTTAGCATAAGTGCTAAATTATGTGACTAAGTGATAGAGGTACCATGAGTAAAATTACAAGTTATGAAACCATAATGTGATGTATGATGGTAAGAGTGAGTATGAGTAAGTATGCCTAAGCACTTGAGAATTTGTGTTCCTATTGCTATATGAGATGAATGGATTTTACCATGAACACTTATGTTGCTAGATTAATTCATGCAAACTTACTAAGCTCTATGCTTACCCTTCTCTTTTCCTTTTCCTTGTAGTATCGCCAAGCTAGCTCGGGGATTGTAGAACATCGGAGCTTGGATCGCACTATCAATTATTCTTTTGGTATATTAAAGTTGATTTATTTTAGGTATGGCATGTATAGGACTTGGTCATTTTGTATTATGTTATATTTGAGAACCAAAGTGTTGGATACTAATGTTATTTCCTCACTTTGTATATGGCCATAGGGAATTGGCCAATATTTGTCAAGTTTCATATTTCAATGAAGATAAGTTTTATAAAGTAAAATGTGAAATGTATGAATGATGATTAGTGATTCTTTATAGCGTATTGCTTGAGTTGGTATAAGTGTGTATATGTTTTAGGGTGGCAATTGGCTAGGAAAATAACCTTCTAATTGTCCTCACGGGTAGACACACGAGCATGTGTCTAGGCCTTGTGTGACACACGGTCAACCCCCATGGGTGTGTTAATAGGTCGTGTGTCCCCTGTACCAAATTTACGAGATTTTGATTCATCAAACGGGCTAACACACGGGTGCGTGCCTAGACCGTGTGCCCCTTGAGAAGTTGATGATGTCATAAATAGAATGCTAAGGTTTTCACACACGGGTGAGGACACAGACGTGTCTAGGCTGTGTGAGAGATACGGGCCATTGAAACGGGTGTGTGTCCGGCCGTGTGAAAACCCCTATAAGTTCAAAATAAAAATCAATTTCCACACAGGAAAGGGACATGGGCGTGTGTGACTACATGACCTGCCCACACGAGAGTGTGGCCCCTGTTTAGGTAAAATTTTTATTTGAGCATAAAATTTTCTGGATTAATTTTGAAACCTCTCGTAAGTATGTTTAGGACCTCGTAGGCCCATAATAAGGATGTTATGAATATGAATGAAAAGCTTTAAGTTTGAAAAGAAATTTTATAGTCCGATAATGTATGTTTAAGCAAGTTAAGTTTAGTAATGCCTCGTACCCTGTCCCGGCGTCAGACACGGGTAAATATGTTAAAAAGGTGTTAAATAGCTAAAGAATCTTAATTGGAGGCCCTTAATTGGCAATTAGGCCCTTGATAGAGTGTTGGCAGGCCATAGGGGACAAGAAATGTCAAAATTGGTCAAAGTAGGTGACTTAATTGAAGGAAAGAAATAAAATAAAGAGAAAGAAGATATCACCTTTCACCTTCATCTTCTTCCACCAAAAATATCAGCCAAAGAGGGGTTTTGGAAGCCTTCAATTTTCAGCAACTTCTCACCCTTGAAAGTAAGTGATTTTGGTGGTCTTTCTTGATAATTTTTTTACTTTTGGGACCCTTGTAGCATGATCTAGCTAATGAGGGGACTATTTTGCAAAATGGTTAAGAGTCTAGGGTTTTTCCATGTGAGAATTAGTGGTTTGCTGAAATTTTATGGAAAAAATGAGTCTTGCTTATTAAATAAACAACTTTTGTGAAAGGAGTTTCAATGAAAATACCTAAAAAGGACCTTTTTGTAAAGGTTGTAAAATAGGTGGTAAATGTGTGAAATAATAGGTATTGAGAGTTTTTATAAGAGTAATAAATGTTCAAATAGGCTTGTTAAAGGAAGAAATTTGATTAGAATAAATTTATGAGCCTAAGGGCAAAATTGTAATCTTGTGAAAGCATAGGGGGAAAATGGTAATTTTGCCAAAATGGAAACTATGAAATGTTTTGAATAATGTGGTGATTTGATGAGTTAAATATGTCATTATAGATCAAGAAGAATGCGGCATCAACCTTGACCGAGGAAAAGGCAAGGTTTCTGATTAAATTCCAAATTTGACTCATTTGGATCGAGGTAAGTTTATGCGTAAATGATACACTCTTTTTACTTATGTTTTTACATGTAAATGCATTATGAGAAATGTGGTTAAATATTATTGATATTTATCAAAATGATAAAAAGTGAGGAAATTATCGGATGAACCTCCGGATGAGGAAAACGATAGGGATTACATGCCATAATTGTTATTGTTGGTGGGCTGTGTGCGTTACTCTCGTATTTATTATTGTTGGTGGGTTGTGTGCGATACCACCGTACTTACCATTATTGGTGGGTTGTGTGCGATACCACCGTAATTACCATTATTGGTGGGTTATGTGCGATACCACCGTGACATAAGATTAATTGGTGGGCTGTGTGCGAAACCACCATATACTCGATAATGTTCCGAAGTGTTTATAAAGAAACTTTGGCTAAGTGAAGTTACATGTGATTTTATGATGACAAGTGCGGGGCATAAGTACATGTAAATATGAGCGATGTTTATGAGATGTATTTGGGATGTGGTGAAATTTGAAATGAGTAAGGACAACTACAATGTTCAAAATTGTTCTTGAGTTGTATGTAGTGTTCTTGATGAATAAGTATGTGGTATGGTATTCATCGTTTACATGTAAACTTACTAAGCTTTATGCTTACTCCCTTTTTTTTCATATCCTTGTAGTTTCGCCAAGCTAGCTCGGGGACTCAAAGGACGTCGGAGCTCATTTCACACTATCAAGCTATTTTTTGGGTATAGTATAGTTAGATTTAGCATTTTGAATATGGCATGTATAAGAACTTAGTCTTTGGTTGTATGTCATATTGTTTTGGCCAAATGTGTTGGCTTAATTGAAGATGAATTCTTTTGTATACGGCCATGGTTGATTGCTATTTCTTATTAATATATGAAATAATGATGTTAGTCATGATTGTGCAAGTTACATGGTTGATTAATTGGTATATTTATGCACGAGTTAGTTGGTTTCTTAATGTGGTTTATATTGGTGTAAGCATGGGTGGCAAAAAGGCTATGTAAATAGCCTTGTTACTGTCCACATGGGCAGACACACAACCATGTGGCTAGGGCGTGTGCAACCCACAATCTACCCCATGGGCGTGTGGTTTGGCTGTGTGTCTCCCTGAATGCTAAGTTGGCAAAACAGAATGCCCAGTAGTAACCACACGGGCTGAGACATGGCCATGTGTCTCAACCATGTAGAAGACACGGCCATAGGACATGGGCGTGTGACCAGGCCATGTGAAGTCTGCACCTTAATTTAGGAATTTAATTCTCCACACGGTCTAAGGACACGGGCGTGTGCCTTGGCCGTGTGACCTTATGGGGATAATTACATCAGAAATAAAATGTCAAGGTTTTTGCACATGGGCTAAGACAGGCGTGTCTAAGACATGTAAGGACACGTGCCATGGACATGGGCATTTGTTCGGTCGTGTAAAATCCCCTGTAGGTTCAAATTGAGAAATAAATCTACACGGGTGTGGAACACATGCATGAAATATGCCACACAGGTGTAATGCCCCAAATTTGGGCCTAGGAGAGTTGGGCCGTTTGGGCTTTGATTCTCATAAAATTTTTAAGTGAGAAAGAAAATGACAATTGGCATATGGGATTTAAGGGTTAATGAATTTGGAGTGTCTAGGGGTATTGGAGATGTCTTGGGATCAAGTAAGGGTGTAGGAAAAATTTTGGTTTTAGCCCCAATGGAACTATGGCTTCAATTAGTAGGCCTATTAAATAAATGAAATAGAGAAATAGGACGCAAGTGGGCCTGTGGTCCAGTGGAAAGGTGGCATCACTTGGGGAGCTAAAAGGTGGGATGAAGAGGTCCAAGGTTCGAGTAGTGGTTAGGTGTTTTTGGAGTGTTTATTTTGCATAGTGGACGGCTAGATTTGTGTGGAATTTGGACTCTTTTTTTGAAGTGTTTGAATTGGTTTTGTGATCTACTAAAGGAGGGAATTTCAGATGAGATAAGGGTATCTAATTGTCCTATCGTTAACTCTATGATAAAAAGGATAAGGTTCAAATATCGCAAGCGTAGTAAGGATCGTTAGCAAAGACGTAAGTGTTTTAGACTCAGTTATGGTTTAGTGGATGGCCGAATGTAAATATGGCCTATATGGGTGACTTATGTGGAATATGAGTCACTTGTTTTGACGATATATGTTTGAGTGCAAATCTAGGGGATACTCGTGATTAGTAGCAAATGAAAGGCTATTAGAACCGGTGACACACGGTAAGGTTAAGGTAAGGCTCGCTTTTGGTAAATGTGTTGATTTAGTGATTGATTGAAGGTTGGTTGGTTGTAGGTTCGAGACGAAGGATAGAATAGCACGTCGCAGTAACCAGGTGTGTACAAACACTATACGAACGGTATCAGCAACACCGAAAACTCAAAAAGCCAAAAGTGGCTAAATGGGCCTATCGAATTTGTGGGACCCAAAATGGTAATGGTTGATATGTGAAGATGAATAATGAATTGGCATGAACGGTTGTATGATTGGATCGTAATTGAGCCCAATGGGCTATATGAGCATTAAAATGGTTTGATGGGCTATATGAGCATGAAATTGGCTTAATGGGCTATATGACATGAAATGGGCTTAATGGGCCATATGAGATTCTAGAAATATATGTTAGGGTTTAATGGACTCTAGGCCTAGTTTGACAAACACTTGAATAACGTAAAACTCTTCTAATAATTAAACATGTCCATAGCCAAATCGCTGGGTTAGAGTGTGGCAACAGACATATGCATGTCTAAGATTGGATCTAGGGAGAGCTTGGTACTTAAGCGGTCCCAGTGGCCCACCTCCTGTTCTTTAGAATCCTACCTGGTGCATAGTGTTTGTTTGCTTTAGCCGCAATGACTTGTTAATGGGCCAAAGTCTATAACTAAAACCTGAGAGGGACCAAATACCCTGTTTTGAAAAATTATCGAAATATCCTTAGATTTGTAAAATTACTAAAATACCCTATTCTACAAAATTACCAAAATACCCTTAGATTGGAAAATTACCAAAATACCCTTAGTTTGGAAAATTACCATAATACCCTCAATTTATGAAATTACCAAAATACCCCTAATTTGTAGAATTACCAAAATACCCTCGATTTGGAAATTTATTAAAATACCGCTACAGGATAGAATTATGATAATACCCCTGTAGGGTAGAATTACGATAATACCCCTGTAGGGCAGAGTTACGAAAGTACCCTTGATTGTGATATGGCTAAAATACCCCTATGTGATGAATATAAATTTTATGGATGTTACTCATGTGCATACTGCATTCATATGATATTCTGTTTAGGATGCATATGGGTGGGAATTATGGTACGAAGGAAGAATTTGAGGATTGCATAGTCGCTTGACGACCGTGGATCAACCGGTGGCTTTATGCCCATTATATGAGTACCAGCCTTGTTGCAACGTTGAGTAGTGCCACTGTGAGTGCTACCATTAGAGTGTAGCGGAGGGGTGGGTCAAGCTAGAATTCCCCACAGGTGTATAAGGTTGGAAGGGAAATAGTGTGTGTAGCGGATGGATTTTTGGGGACGATTTTGCATTACTTTGTTTTGCATACGATATGATATGATTTGTGGTCATTGTGGGCTAAGGCCAAGACCACCGATTTTGATAGGGCTTTGGCCCAATGTGAATATTTGTATGTTGATTTGATTGCCAAGGGTTGTACACACTGAGTTTCTAAACTAACACCCTATATTTAATGTTTCAGGTGATCCTCAGTTGACGGCTCGACATGAGAGAGGACTCGGAGTTGGCCCCACTACGAGATGTTAAAGTTTTTATTTATTTGTTTCAAAAGACATGGTTTTAATTGCTTTGTTTTAGATGGATGTAATAAGGCCTTGTATATCCAATTTGACATTACTTATGGGTTTTATTATTATTTCCGTTGCTTAATTTTTATTTTAACTTAAATAAATTTCTAAAGTTTAGCAAAGTTTTCAAAATAACTATAACCTAAGGGATTTTATTTAAAAAATGGGCTTTCTTCATAACTTTTCAAGTTACTTAGATTTTGGGCTTCTAAACCTTAAACTTAAGTTTTCCTCTAAACAAAGTTGTTTTGAGATTTTCCTTCAATGTGACATCACCAAATTAGGCCACAACATCTGGACAGAGTTTGGGGTGTTACATTTAGTGGTATCAGAGCCCGATTGCAAAGCTTGGGCTGTGAAATGGGCCTTAGATTTTGGGTTTTAAAAAGTTTTTTGCAGGATTCTTAAAGTGTGGTTCACCGAGCTCTCGACGTCGAGTGAAGTAAGTTTTTCTTTTATTTTATTTGCTTAAATTATCGAGCTGTGTAGATAATGGCTACTTAAACATAGACTTTTAGAAACTAAAGCCCATAGGAAACTTAAGCTTGTAGTGGATTCTCAACCACGGAATAACTTTAAAAAATTTTTGTTACTTACATAAGACATGTGCCCTAAATAAATGGAACTATGTACTAATTTCATAAAATTTTTAATTCAGAAATACGCAACGATGAGAGCTAGAAGAGGTGTAAGAGGCCGCGACACGGTAGAGGCCGTGGAAGTGTTAGGGTAGGGTCATTTGAGTCAGGCCATATGCCCAATGTTGGAGTAGGGGAGGCCCCGGCCTCACCAGTAGCTAAAAAGGGACCATATAAATAGGCTTTCGCTACAGATGATGCAGTATCGTAGGCCATACTAAGAATTTTAGAAACGGCTGTTGGGCCCAATAGTGGTACGAGAAGTCGTGGGTCAATCGCGGAGTGACTCGAGCTAATAGGGCAAAAATTTTTAAAGTAGTAGCGGGGGTGGCCCCGAATGTGGAAGAGTATTGGTTGGAAGCTACGGAAAGAATTATGGAATACCTGGATTGCATGGCAGAACATAAGTTAAAGGGGGTGATATCCCTAATTAGGGAGGAAGCCTATCAGTGGTGGTTGACTGTAAAGGAGGGCAACCAACCGGAGTAGATCACTTGAGAGTTCTTCAAGTCGACATTCCAGGGGAAGTACATTCGAGTGGCCTATGTGTATGCTCGAAGGAAGGAGTTTTTGAATCTGACTTAGGGAGATAAGTCGGTAGTAGAGTATGAGGCTAAGTTTTTGCGCCTTAGTCGATATGCCAAGGGGATAGTCGCAATAGAGAATGAGAGATGTGTACAGTTCGAGGATGAGTTAAGAGACAACCTTAGGGTGCCTATAGCTCCCCAGAGGGAGTGGGACTTTTCGGTCTTGGTGGAGAAAGCAAAGATAGATGAGAAAGTAAAGCACGCGGAGCACCACCATCGAGAAAAGGAGAAGGGCAAGAGCAAATGAAACATGGAAGCTATGGGGGCTGAATAGAGGCCTGGAAGGAGGGCCAGAGTGAATGGGCCAGTTTGAGCTGAGGCCCTTGTTACTGTTGCTAATACCGGGATACCACCTTGTGTTGTGTGTGGAAAAGGGCATACGGGTGAATGTTGGAAAAGAATAGAAGCTTGTTTGAGCTGTGAGTCTATGGAACATAGGATTAGAGAGTGCCAAGAAGGCCAAATCGAAGCGAGCCGATGGCAGAGGTAATTTTAGCCACAAAGGGGTGGTCAACAACCACCAAGGGGCCGCGGACAAGCCAGGGGCAATAATGGTAATGAACGTGGTCGTGGAGCATCAAGTAGAGGTGGAGGTTATGCTGAGGTGAGGCATCTAGCTTTGGTCTATGCAAGACGTCACTAAAGGGACGAAGACGTTCCAGGTGCGAATAATGGTTGTACCCTACCATATTATACTGAGTATTATTTTGGCTTTAGAATTAGAGTGCCCAGCGAAAGCATAGTGGTGAGACTTGGGTAGTACAATTAATAGTTAGTTGGAAATTTTGAGGATGAAATTTCTTTAAGGAGGGTAGAATTGTAACGCCCCAAATTTGGGCCTAGAAGAATTGGGCCTATTGGGCTTTGGGTCTCATAAAATTTTTTAATGAGCAAGAAAATGACAATTGGCATGTGGGCTTTGAGGGTTAATGAATTTAGAGTGTCTAGGGTATTGGAGATGTCCTGGGATCAAGTAAGGGTATAGGAAAATTTTGGTTTTAGCCCCAAGAGAACCATGGCTTCAGTTAGTAGGCCTTTTAAATAAATGAAGACGAGAAATAAGAAGCAAGTGGGCCTGTGGTCCAGTGGCAAGGTGGCGTCACTTGGGGAGCTACAAGGTAAGGTGAAGAGGTCCAAGGTTCGAGTAGTGGTAAGGTGATTTTGGAGTGTTTATTTTGCATAGTGGACGGCCAGAGTTGTGTGGAATTTGGACTCTTTTGTTGTAGTGTTTGAATTGGTCTTGTGAGCTGATAAAGGAGGAAATTTCGGATGAGATAAAGGAGATATCATGGAGAAAAATTAGGAGATGAGAGGTGGGAAGAGTTGGTGCTGAATTGGAATATGATGGAAGGTAAGATCCGGCTATTGGCTATAAAAGGAGGTGCCGAATTCCTTTGAGAGGTTCCTTGGGTTCCATTACATTTCTTTTTCTCCCTCTTAGCCAAATTCTTCCATTTGTCGAAATTTTTGTTCTCTCTAGCTGAATTCTTCACTTGAGAATTGCCTAAACATCCTTTTCTCTCTAAGTGCTCAGAAGCCAAATCATCCATACCCCTCTTCTCAAATTCCCTTTCTTGTTCACCTTTGGTTCTAGCCGATCACTTTTTCTCCCTATTGGTGCTGAATAGTCCTTGTCACCATACTTATCTCAAAAGCTGAATTTAAGTCGCAGTATCAAAAGTGGATTTGGTAAGTATTCGATTAACCTCTCTTGTACGTTTTGCTAAAGCCGAAAGGCTATCTAACTGTCCTATCATTAACTCTATGATAACAAGGATAAGGTTCAAAGGTCGCAAGCGTGGTAAGGATCGATAGCAAAGTGGTAAGTGTTCTCGACTCAGTTATGGTTTACTGGATGGCCGAATGTAAGTATGGCCTATAGGGGTGACTTATGTGGAATATGAGTCACTTATTTTAATGATATATGTTTGAGTGCAGATCTAGGGGATACTCATGATTAGTAGCTAATGAAAGGCTATTAGAACCCGGTGGCACACGATAAGGTTACGGTGAGGCTTCAACTTTTGGTAAATGTGTTGATTTAGTGATTGATTGAATGTTGGTTGGTTGTAGGTTCAAGACCAAGGATAGAATAGCACGTCGCAGTAACCAGGAGTGTACAAACACTACACAAATGATATCGGCAATGCCGAAAAGCTGAAAAGCCAAAAGTGGCTAAATGGGCCTGCCGAATTTGTAGGCCCAAAACGGCAATGGTTGATATGTGAACATGAATAATGAATTGGCATAAACGGTGGCATGATTGGATCGTAATTGAGCCCAATGGGCTATATGAGCATGAAATTGGTTTGATGGGCTATGTGAGCATGAAATTGGCTTAATGGGCCTTATGAGATTCTAGAAATATATGTTAGGGTTTAATGGACTCTAGGCCTAGTTTGACAAACACTTGAATAACATAAAACTCTTCTAATAATTAAACATGCCCGTGGACAAGTACCTAGGTTAGAGTGTGGCAACGGACATATGCATGTCTAGGATTGGATCTAGGAAAGCTTGGTACTTAAGAGGTCCTAGTGGCCCACCTCTCTTCTCCTGAGTACTACAGTGCATAGTGTTCTGCATTACGCTTTTGCATGAGGACTTGTTAATGGGCCAAAGTCTATAACTAAAACCGAGAGGGACCTAATACCCTGATTTGAAAAATTATAGAAATATCCTTAGATTTGTAAAATTACTAAAATACCCCTATTCTGTAAAATTACCAAAATACCCTTAGTTTAGAAAATTACCAAAATACCCTTAGTTTGGAAAATTACCAAAATACCCTTAGTTTGGAAAATTACCATATTACCCTCGATTTATGAAATTACTAAAATACCCCTAATTTGTAGAATTACCAAAATAACCTCGATTTGGAAATTTACAAAAATATCCCTATAGGGTAGAATTACGATAATATCCTTGTAGGGTAGAATTACGATAATACCCTTGTAGGGTAGAATTAAGTTAATACCCCTGTAAGGTAGAATTACGATAATACCCCTGTAGGGTAGAATTATGATAATACCCCTATAGAGTAGAATTGCGAAAGTACCCTTGATTGTGAAATGGCTAAAATACCCTATGTGATGAATATGAATTTTATGGATGTTACTCATGTGCATCTTTGCATTCATATGATATTACATTTAGGATGCATATGGGTGGGAATTATGGTACGGAGGAAGAATTTGAGGATCGCATAGTCGCTGACTAAGTGGATCCACCGGTGGCTTTAAGCCCATTATATTATTAGCAGCTTTGTTGCAACGTTGAGTAGTGCTGCTGTGAGTGCTACCATTGAAGTGTAGCAGAGGGGTGGGTCAAGCTAGAATTCCCCACAGGTGTATAAGGTTGGAAGGGAAATGGTGTGTGTAGCGGATGGATTTTTGGGGACGATTTTGCATTACCTTGTTTTGCATATGATATGATATGATATGATATGAGGTCATTGTGGGCTACGGCCAAGACCACCGATTTTGATAGGGCTTAGGCCCAGTGTGAATATTTGTATGTTGATTTGATTGCCAATGGTTGTACACACTAAGTTTCGAAACTCACACCCTTTATTTAATGTTTCAAGTGATCCTCAGTAGACGGCTCGACGTGGGTGAGGAATCGGAGTTGGCCACACTACGAGATGTTAAAGTTTTTATTTATTTGTTTCGAAAGCCATGGTTTTAATTGCTTTGTTTTAGATGGATGTAATAAGGCCTTGTATCTCCAATTTGATGTTACTTATGGGTCTTATTATTATTTTTGCTGCTTAATTTTTTTTTAACTTAAATAAATTTCTAAAGTTTAGCAAGGTTTTTAAAATAACTATAACATATGGGCTTTTATTTAAAACATGGGCGTTCTTCATAACTTTTCAAGTTACTTAGATTTTGGGATTCTAAACCTTAAACTTAAGTTTTCCTCTAAACAAATTCGTTTTGAGATTTTCCTTCAATGTGACATCACCAGATTTGGCCATAACATCCGGGCCGAGTTTAGGGGTGTTACAACGGGCGTGTCGTTTCTTCCACACGGGTGTATGGACTGTTTGATGAGAATTTTCTAAGTTTTTCCTAAGATCTTCTAAAGAACTCGGTTTGGTTCCAAACCATTTCTAAAGTGTGTTTTGGGCCTCATAAGCCCATATTAAGGATTTTGAGTTGAAGATTGAAAAGTTTTAAATTTGAACGAACTTTTATGGATTGTGAATGAATGTTAGTATGTGTTTTAGTAAGGTAACGCCTCGTACCCGGTGCTATTGTTAGTTACGGGTAAGGGGTGTTACACCAACTATAAAGTAAACTTTTCACCAACACTATTTGAGTTGATCTTCGATTTTTTGGATGCTATTGGAAAGACCTATTGAATCTAATTACCTACGCACAAAAAAAGAGATAACTATAGGCTGAGCAATTTTTATGCTCAGTGGTGCTAATATTATAAAAATCATTACATAATTAATTGATAGAAATAAATTAAAACATGATTATAAATATTATCAAAAACATCACAATAAAATAAAATTCTAATATAGATAAACTTTATTATTATGATTTTGACAAATCGAATAAAAATAAGCATTTTTTTAAAAAAATAATAGGACTGAACTTTATTGAAAAAACTGGACCCAAACACTTGAGCCAAACAATAAAGTTTAACAAATAACAAAAGCCCAACAGCGAGACCCATTAGGCAAAAGAAAACACAAAATAAATTGAAAAATGGAAACTAAAGTCCCACAGTCCAGTCAAAATTAATGAATCTGCCACCCACCACTTCTCTAATCTCACATTATTGCTGTCAGTTGCAGTTATCCGGAGAAGCTAATTTTCGTTAGAATCCTCTATCTTCTTCTCTGATAGCATGAAAGACCTTAGAGATTCCCAGTCAGGTTCATGGTCCTGCTGCCTTCTTAGTCCCAAGGAAGCAATGGTGTAAGAAGGCACACTTTGTTCCAGGTAAAACTACTCTTCTCTATTTAAAATCTCTATGGCAATAATGTGAGCTGTTTGATTTACCCGTCTAGGAATATGCTTAAACCAGATCTTGTTAAATCGACCCTTAATCTGGTGTATTTCTCTACTATAAGCTCCTATTTCTGACTTGTCTTCAACATCGGCCTGACATTTCTTTATAATTGTTAACGCATCTCCCTCGACTTCTACTTTGCCCACACCGATGGTTATCCCTAACCTAACTGCATTATGTACCTCATGGGTATTAGATTCAATTATTGAATCAAGTAATAATTTGTATGCGCTCCTAACGAAAACTCCAGAAGATTAACCTTTCCACACCAATAGATCATCGTATTCCGCCGTGGCCAGAGTGATCCGCAAAATTCTATCTGCATCTTCAACGAAAAAGGTATCCCAGATCACATATTCTTTCCATGATCTATGCAAGCTATCAATTAATTCAACAATTCTAGTTATTCTATTACAACTAACAAAACCACTGATTTTATAATTAATAGATCCAGGGATCCAAGTAGCCTCTACCACATTGATTTTGTCACCCTTGCCCACTCTCCAACAAAGGTCTATCTCCAGAAGGCCCCTAGCCGCTCAAATACTCTTCCAGATATACCACGGTAATTCCCCAACCTAGCATTCAAAAAATACCTTTGGATAGTATTTTGCTCTTAAAACTCGTGCTAATAATGAATTTGGATGATGTATAAGACGTTAACCTTAATTCACTAATAACGCTATGTTAAATTTAGCTAGGCTGCGAAAACCTAAACCTCTAATCTCTTTCAACTTGCACAACCTACTCCACTCACACCAACAAATACCTCTCCGGCCATGCCCTTTTTTCCACCATATCCTAGACATAATACCTTGTATTTTAGCAGAAAGTGATTTAGGTAACAAAAAACACATCATAAAGTCCATAGGAATAGCTTAGAGGCCCGCTTTAATGAAAACTTCCTTACCACCTTGAGATAAAAATCCTATTCTCCAACTATCAATTCTCTGTTTGAACTGGTCTTTTAAAATTTGAAATGCCAATTTCTTACTTATCCCCACCATGTTAGGGAGCCCCAAGTATCGCTTAGAATCGTTCGGATACCTAACTCCCAATGCACCATAAATCGAAACCTATCCCCTTTGACCATATTTGAGTTGAAAAAAACTATTGACTTGTCGTAATTTATGCACTGCCCAGAGCAATCTTCATACTCCTTCAAAATATTCTTTAAAGCACGAATCCCCTTTCATTTGTCTCACCAAATAACATACAATTGTCAGCAAAAAGTAAATGCGTAATTAGTGGCCCTCCTCTACTAACGTTGTTACCT